>JBAMNC010000539.1:600000-1184441 GCA_037902135.1 Cetoscarus ocellatus
AACTAATGAAGTGTTTTGAACATGACCAAGCCACAACTTATGAATAACCCATAGGGGAAGAGCAGCAGAAGGTGTGCTTAAAGAATTCATCAGCTGACAGTTATAGGCACATCTTCCCCATGAGATTTACTGTAGGCGCTTGTAAACCTGCCATGAATTATTCATTCAACATGACACAATCCTCAGCACGTTATATGAAAAGCTTCTGTCTTCTCAGACATATCTGTCACTGACTACCTGTCAACAAGGATTATCAGTAGAGCTGACTGTCTTTGGACTGTTGCCTGCTTTTGTTGTCCTAAAATAAAGGGTGCCCTTCAAAGCTTCTCAGATATACTCACCCACAACAGGAACATAAAAAAGTATTGCACACAAATTGTCTCAATATACACATGGTGATTTTCCTCCTAGTTTTGAGCTCTAAATACTGCAGTATATGACAACAGACATAAGACATACTTGTTTTACAAAAACTTATTAAATATAAATAAAATCTTAACAACTTGGCCTTTGTATTTTTATGAATATATCTAAACTAGAAGAATTGCAGAATACTAACCACAAAACTTACTTACACCAAAATCAGCCAGTCCAAGAAAAAAGCCTCATATTGACACTTCCGAAGCTCCAAATCCTGCCGATAATACCTTGAGTGTTCTTGGATATATTGGACTGTTTGATAAATGAAGGCAAAGCAGTGAAAGTGAAAGTTTTCAGAGAATTTGTAACTGTTGACATTCTAAACAGTTCTGCTGTAAAAGCTCACCTTGGATATATTTTTTGAGATTTTATTTTTCTTCAGTTTTAATTTTACAAGTTATAGAACAAGTTATGACCACATCAGACTAAATAGTTTCAGCAAAATTTTGCCCAATTGTAAAATGTCAGCCCCAATATGAAAGATGAGATCAACATACGTACTTGTTGCGCATAATCAACAATGCATTCAGGACACTCGCAATCCTAATTCGTGATGGCATACCATGATGGCATTTCAGAATCTTCTTTTCATCCTCCTTCTAGTTTGACACCCTGACTTGACGTCACAATGCATATGTTGACCAACAGGATAACAATTCCTTGTTGATGTAACGAAGTGACCTAAACTTTTATCCTCTGAGGGATCTTCATACAGCAGAGCTAGTGTGGCTATATTTTATTGTATTAAGCCAGTCTAACTGAGCCTCTTTCCTTGACAGTCTTGTACCTCAAGTTCTCTTTGAAGGATTACGTTAACGTTACACACTAATAAAACAGTCCCCTGTTGGTTAACAAAGGCTCCCATCTGCTTTAGGTTATAGAGAGGTTGAAAGTACTGTCCCTCTTGTGTTTCAGCTGTGTTTTAACCTGTTTAATTTCTATTCTCTTGAATGAAAGGAAACAGTTTTCAATTTGGTGCACTCATTGCAGAGAAAACAAGCCTGAATTATACTGTTACAGAGCCCCATCTTAAAAAGAAAACCCAGAGAGGAACAAGAAGCAGATCAGTGCCAGCAGACACTTCAACTGAACACCCCGTGATCGCAAGAAGTTATAGCACAGTAGCAATAAATAGACCATTCCTAATTTTGCTATAAAATATGTTAACTTCATCTAATATGACTGACTTGAATTACATTACTGCCTCACTGTCTAATAGTGACAGCTGTTATACTAATATTATCATTGAATAATGTTGACCAACTTATGGTAGCCTTACCCATATATGGTTTTGATTTTTTGTCCATTCACTCTCAAAACTCTCTTCAAATGTGAACAGGAGTCACTATGAGGAAATGGAGAATTAAAAAGCTGGTCACACAGCTCCATGTAGTGTTCAATGTTGACAGCTTTATTTGACTTCTTCTGTTCTCCAGACCTTCAGCCCTTCATGCTGTTCACGACTGAAAGCTATCATTTTCCTCTTCTGAATGCAAAAAGAGGAGCCCACAACATTTCTTCTATTTTATTTTCTTCTTTTCTGAGCAGTTGCCTGCCAGCATCACACTCATCGGTATTGTTGGAACAATGATTGACTCTTCTTGACCCATCTTGGGGATGACATATAAAGTTGCTCAAGGCAGCAGATAACACCACAGAACATGCACAAGAGCATACAAGTTGTTGGGAATTTACTTGTAATGTTTCCATACTGTCTGCCAAGATAAGACAAGATTTTTGAAGAGGAGTCTGACTTGGTGCTGCTGTAAAAGACAAAACAACTTTTAAGTTTGATTGTTAAGGACAAGACAAATGTATGATATCACTGCAAGCAGGTCAACTGTAGCTGTTGGCCAGGAGCGTTAAAGCAGGCTCAGCGAGATAGAAAGTTTGTTGGAAACAGTGTTTTACTATGGCAGTGTGCACAATTCAACATACAAACAAAAAGTAGTGCCCACACTGTTTCCCTTTTTTAAATAAATCTTTGGAGTAATATGATGGACTTTTTATTGCTTGGAGGCTAAGGTGGTTGATACTTTGTCCATTACACACAAAGGAAAAGTCTTCCTGATATTTTGTGTCATACGTTTGTTGATCCTATTCTAAAAACAGGAACAGGACTGCCATGCAATCAATGGCAGACAGCAATCAGACCAACAAGCGTGAGTCATTCCTGTGTTCCCATATGGCCAGTACTTGCTGGGCTTATAAGTAAAGAAAAGTAAAGTAAAGACGGAGAGCTTGATTGAGAAAAGGGGCTCAACTCAGGAAAAATAATCCACTCTAGACATACAATGGAGTTTAAGAGTTTTAAAAGGTGTGGTTTTAAATACATCTAAAGGAGGTCTTGTTCTTTACTTCCAAATTTAGTGTACTTACCCATTTCTACATGGAGTTGGAGTTGGAGGTAGTGTTGCTGCCTTATTGCTTGACACTTGACCAATGAACTGCCAACAGATAAAGAATTAAGGTTTACTTTTTTGCAAAATGAAGAAGATTGTTTTTATGATGTTTAAAGGAGGGTTGGTTAATGTGCATTGGCAGCAACTTTTCAGGAAAATGAAACAGCAGACTGCACACTGTTGTTAGAAAATCCAGTTCTATACAGTATGTTGGAAACAATGAGATCATTGGCTCAAGTCAGTCATTAATATTAGCCTTGAGCAACAATGTAAACAAGGTGGTAGTCAAGTCACCTTCAAGTTCAAGTCAATTAGTAAAGAAATGTGATCTTATAAAATGTTAATTAGTAAAAGGACAAGGGATCAGGAAACTGGCTGTTGAAAGTTAAAAGAAACAGTGAAAACACCAGACTAATTATCCTTAATGAAGTTGTGATCCTCTAAACATATACAATGCTCTGCAGGTGATTCTGTAGGTCAGACCAAGATGATGGAGTGAAAACCCTAAAAGCCCATTTTTCCCAAAGACAGAGTGAGCTTGAGAATCAACATTCATGATGAATCCATGAGGCAGAAGGCCACAGCCACTGAACATAAATAGGAAGGCAATGATTAGCATGATCTTGTAGAGTAAGACATACCACTGCTCCATTCTTCTGTTGTGTAAAGAAGACCAGCCAACTCTCATACGATCAATCAATCAATCAATCAATCAATCTTTATTTGTATAGTGCCAATTCATAACAAGTGTTATCTCAAGAAACTTTACAATAGAGCATGCTGAAGTCAAACTCTTCATTTTATGGATTCACATATATGCATAGATACATATATAAAATACACATATACATATATATATACAAATATATACATCCAACACCCAACATGAATCCATATAGCCAATCATGAATCCCTCCATCATGGCGGCAAGAAAAAAACCTTCTGTTAAGCAGCAGGAAATCTTGAATGTGGACCCCAGTCTCATGATGAACAGCAAATCCACACAATGCTGTGTTGGGTGTGTGGGCAAAGGAAGGGAGGTAAGAGGAGACAAGTGGACCAAAGTAAGAACTAAAGCTAGTGACAGATCCAGGGACCAATCATAGACCTGTCATCGTCAAATTTGTTTCTGCTGAAAAGAAATTTATTAGAGGTTAGCCTCATTCAGGAGGGTCCTCATGTCTGTATGATTGTGGTGATAATTTTATAGAAGTCTAACCTTAAAGGTAGAGAGGGTGCCTGCCCTCCAACCCTGGTTGGTAAATGGTTCCAGAGAAGAGCAGCCTGATAACTGAAGGCTCTACCTCCCAGACTACTTCTAGAGACTGATGGTACCATAACCAGGCCAGCATTTTGGGAGCGTAATGTTCTAGAGGGGTTGTATGGCACTACAAGCTCTTTAAGATAAATTGGTGCCTGTCCACTGAGAGCTTTATAGGTGAGACACAATGATGTATGCAGGAACCAAAAACAGAGACAAAACACAGAGCAGCTTGATACATGGAGTCCAGCATTTTCAGTGATGATGACCAATCATGCATACAGAGAATATCGCCATAGTCAGCCACAGACATAAATGTTGCTTTAATAAACAAGGGATGAAAATGTAGCCCGTTTGCTTAGACCTCTGACCTTCAAAATTAAATGTTGTCAATCCGACAGGAATGAACAATAGACACAATGACCCTGAACTCTGGCCTCTAAAAATGTAACCAGTTTATTATTGAGTAGGGGTGGAGGTTTGTGCAGGGATTGAAGAAAACTCCTTTGATCATTCTTGACATAGTATTGTGAAGGTGACACAAGGGATGAATATGAGCCCCGATTACCTTTACCTTTGACTTTGAACATTTGTGAAAAGTTTGAAGAACATGAAGGATTGAACATGATGCACAATGGCCTTGAACTTTGACAACTGAGCTCAAAAATCAAATCAATTCCACCTCTTGTCAGAGTGGACAATTCAAAACAATAAAGTAGTCAAAATCAAGGATTGAATAAGAGGCCTCTGACCTCTTGAACCTTTTGAATCCTTTCTGGAGACCGAGTTGATATAGCAAAGAATAAACATAAAGGCTAGTGAGCTTGACCTTTGAACCAGCAGTCTAATCAGTTTATCCTTAAGTCCAAGGACAGAGTTTAAAAAAATCCCCTCAAAATGTTTTGGAGTTATTGACTTTACAATGCAGGGACTGAACATAGGAACTTAATACTTTAACCTTAGACTTTTAAAATCTTCTCAGTTTATCCTTGAGTCAATGTGAAGATAGGTTAAAAGTTTGAAGAAAATACCTCTGAAAAATTGCTACACGTCTTGCAGGTTAGGAATGAACATAATGCTGTATGACCTTGACCTTTGACCACTCAAATCAAATTAGTTTCTCTGTAAATCAGAGTGGACATTTGTGTCAAGTTTTATGATAATCCTAAAAGCATGATTGAGAAATAGCATATAAAGCAAAGGTTAAACATGGTGCCCAATGACCTTAAACTTTAAGTTGTGACCTTCAAAATCTAACCCGATTTTTTTTTTTAAATCAGAGTGCTCATTTGTTCACAGTTTCAAGAAAGTCCTTCATAATGTTGATGTATCATATTTAGAAAATGTATAAAATGGCCCAGACAGACATGAATACGGCCCAGAAACTTTATGCCTCTGACGTTTGCTGATGCAGATGTGTTGGCATCTAAGTGTCAGCACTTATTTTTTACTTAATAAGAGCAAACATACCGCTTTATCTCCAGAGCACATTTGCCAAAATCCTCAAGTTTATCACTTTTCCTTTTGAACGTCAGATGACATCAGCTTAATTTTATTTTAAGACAAAATCTTGATGATGGGGAAACAAATCTTTGAATCAACATAAAAGACTAAATCAAGTAAAGAGGATCAGGGTTTTTGTGTGCCATCTCTTAAAATGACCAAGTATGGACAAACAGGATTTAATTATTGCATGTATAAAAAGCAAAATATTAAGGGTAATCCTAAACCTACATTCATGCCAGGAAAAGCCAGAGACATGCTATTAAAGGAGATCAGAAGAGCTGATTTGAAAGCTTTCATGACCTAGCAGAGGCATAAAACAAATAAGAAAGCACAGTATGTAATATATGTAATTAATGTGGTTCTCTTGGTATTAAGAGACTTTCCGTTACAATATTAGTTTACTCATCTATTTTTATTGCAGCATGTGCATCACTGTGCATTCAATAAACAACAAAATAAATTCTGAAGGTTAATTACAACATAATTTATTTAAAATTATCTCTCTCCTTTGCTAAAGTAGACTTTGCCTTTTGGAAACAGGCCCATAGAATAACCTTGGTATTATAAGTTCTCTGTGCCCTTTAAATTAGGATAGATAATACAGTGGCTTGAAAATGCAGCCAACTTGTCATCTGTTCATGAGGATTTATGCCTTCTGCACATTGAAGATCATGGATCTAAACCTTAAAATTTCTTTGTTTAAACTCCCAATTTGTTTCACAGAAAGACTGTAGGCTGCAGTGTGCCTCAGATTTCTTTCATTTACACGGATGAGGCATCAGTATTACTGTGTTCAATAACAATCTTACCAATCCTAGTAAGAGCTTGATAAATATTTTTATCAAGTACTTAAGTACGGAAGCCATGTTGCTATTTTTTCAAGCCTTGCCGACCTTGATTACTTGTTCTTGATTCAACAAACTCCTGTCCAGGGCACCTTCTCATTTGAAACAGCTGAAATAAGCTTGACCCTTATCTTGAGGATAAGGGTCAAGCTTATTGAACATGCCAGCTTGTGCTTCACCAATCCTCATTTTAAAACACACACCCCTGGCCGTGAAGAGAAATGCATTCTCATTCGCTGTTTAAACAATGACATCGCCTGGTGTAAAAATGACAGCTGTGTCAGGTGAAAAATAGGAAAGACACCTTCGCTGCACACTAAAAAATGCACACCAATACCAACGTCAACACAACGTTTGCTTATTCATATTTTCTTTCATGCTATTTTTTCTTGTGCTGCTAAAACACTTACATTTTCCCCCAGGGCACCAATAAATGTTTATCTTATCTTAATGTCCATTGAGTTAACATTATTAGAGGTATAGTGTCAGGTAGTTTACTGTAAAGTAACATCAGTTCTGCATAATGTTATGAGAACATCACATACACGTTTATTTTCTTTATTATATAAGTATTCTTTGTGATTGTTAATGGGTTAAACATTCAAAGAGTTTGATCCAAAGGAGAATTTTTTCTTGTTTAACCCACAGTTTAGAGGATGGGATGAAATACTCCTGAATTAAAATGTAGATATCTCATGCTTCTCCTACAGACGACCCAGGAACATCTGCGCACCATGTTTAAGTGACAATGTTAAAGTGTTTTCACCTCAAATGACATTTAAGGCCTGAGAGAGACAGAGACAGACATGAAGCTCAGCTGGAAATCTAAGGAGCTGTTCAGTGTTTGATTATTGTTTGTCAGACTTGTCACTCAGTGGGACACTGAAGCTCCGAGTTAGCGTTTCGTCATTGACACCCAATCAATACGTCCAATCCAAATCTGCCCCCTCAGCAAACCCTACACGATTGTCAGTCACTCTGCTGTGAGTACTTTATTTTGTTATTTATTTTGTCTAAATTGGGCTAAAACATAATCCAGTTTCATGAAAATGGCAACCCAAAATGTCAAAAAGATTTAGGAAAACTAAATGAAGATAATACTGTTGTCCTGGATTCACCTTTGCTGCAGATGAACTACGGCAGTTTTCTCATTTGACTAATAGCTTTTTAGATCCAAAATACTGAAGTGGAAACTACTACCATCACCATCAGTTATTTCTAATTGCAAATTGATCTACCTTAGTTTCTGTATTATATCACTCACTTCAATTTATTTTTAGTCAAATCAGTGCTCCAGGGGTAGTTGATTGCCCATTACTTATAAACATATACGTGGTATTTTCCTCGCCATTGATCCATCATGAGCTTCATCAATAATTCTGATCCAATTCGTGACCTTTCACGCTCTGGGTTTAATGAGAGTCATGCTGTCAATGTTGATGGTGAATCTATGTGAAGAATAGCTGGTAGGCGATAGGTAGTTAGTGCTGTAATATTTATCAAGAGAGACAAGTGTTATGTAATGAGACAACAAGTGTGACGTTGTTCATTAGAGAGGACGTGGACATGCTGAGTGTGAGGAAGACTGAGACACAATCAGAGAGACTAATGGTAGAAACACTGTAAAACAAGTGTGCCCTTAATGCAGCAGAATCTGGATAATTAATAATTATTGGAAATTATAAATCAACTGCTGTGTTTGTTAGATCACAATGTCTTTTCAGTCATTTTTATAAGAAAGTTTACCATAACCGCAACTTCTTGATGAATTCTTGCATCAGTACAGTCTGTTTTTTTGTTACAGACTGTTTGGATTCTATGAAGGGTGAAAGTAATGGCAATTAACTGATAAAAGTGGAGGTGATAATACCCTTAGAAAACGCTGTGATAAAATTGCATTTGAATTGGAAACTGCTGTGAAAAAAATGACGTGTTGAATTGTTTTGCTTGGTATTAGTTTGATCAAAATTGTCATGACTTCCCACATCCTCTTTCTGCCCTTTTTGGTATCCCACATGGAAACACTCTAGCAGCTGAAGCACAACATTTTATGGCCTTCTGTACCCTGCTTGCCAGGCACTTGATCTTGCTTACTTGGAAACAGACCCTACTTCCATCTTATTATAGATAGATCAAGGAATTTCTACATAATCTAAGATTGGAGAGGCTAAGATTTTCCCTTAGAGGCTCCTTGAGGAAATTTGATAAAACTTTGAAGCATTTGCTCTCTGTAGCCTCACTAGACATTGCACCTGATGAGTCAGATACCTGAATCATTTGGACTTACAGTGTAACTATCCACCACTCAATCCACAGTGTTTTTATTTATTTTTATTCATTCTATGTTATTGAGTAATTTATTTTTATTTTTTTTTTATTTTTGTTTGATTTTTTTTTTTTTAATCCTCTCTCTCTTGCTCTCTGTATTGTCATTTAGTCACTGGTGACATCAGGGTGTGGGGTTTCAGGTGGGGGGTAGGGAGGCTGCATTGGGGAGAAAAAAATGAAAATGTGAGCACTGTTTCATGTTTTTCCCTGTGTCTTCACCTTGTGGACATTTCGGATTGCTGATGCTCAATAAAACACACTTAAAAAAATTGTCATGATTTGATAAAAATAGACCCAAAGTTAATTACTTCTATTGTCTAAAATTCATCATTTATCATTTTCAGAGCAAAAAATTAATTGATCACTTAAAGAAAGGGACCCCAAGGGTGAAAGTGACCAAGTGGGCATTTATGGTCCAGGTCAGGGCACTAGCTATTGTCTGGGGAACATGGGGGGCCTTTGATTCGTGGGCCCGCAGCCACTGAGGATTACAACGGTGCGCTTGGGCTAGTGCCTTCTTCAGGGTGTTGTCACCTCTCAGTGTATAGCTGCACCCTTAGGGTTGGGGGGCTGGGGGGCATGGGCCGATGTGTGTTGGTGTGGTTTTTGGTGTTTCTGGCCCATGGACCTGGACTGTGAGTGCCTGCTTTTTGGTTTTTAGGTTTTCTTGATGTTCCTTGAACTTTAATGAGCGCTGTTAGTCTCAATCTTCTTTCCTTATTTAAATTTTTAATATTTTACCAGCACAGGGATTTAGTACAGCTGCTGCAGCTTACTTGTATTGAATATAAAAGTTAAGGCAGAAAGATTAAAGGGATATACAGTTTGTTCACATCTTCATTTTTTAAAGCGTTTGGTAAATTAAAAGGAATCACTAATTAAAAATGATCTTGTGACACCTTTAGGAATCCATTGTTTGACATTTCAATAAATACATCAGTAAAATACAAAAAGTATCAGAGAATCACATCCTTGATCAACTAATGCCACACAGGATGATTTTAGGTTCGACCCAAAGTGATCAATTCAGGAGAAAAAAACTCAACTGGAACAAAACACACAAACATCTGCAGGTTAGAGGTGAAGACCTGTCATCAAAAATCCTTAAAGCCTTGTTTCCAATTTTGAAAAAACACCACTGTATTTTTGTCTGCAGTCCTCTCATCTTCCAAAAACCATCACAGGTGTGTTTTTGCTGATGGATGTTGAAGCTAATAAATAGATTCGCCATCAATTGGAGGATGTGATTATCAGATGACAGCAGGAGCAGCAGCAGAGTCATGGACGCAGAGCAAATGATGGAAAAAAAATTGAAAAGCTTTAATTGAATGTCAGCAGGACGCTTCAAACCATGTTAAACCTCGTGTAATGAGATGTAGGCAGCTGAAGGGCACCCCTCCCACGATGCTTCGCTGGTGGGGATGAGATGAGGGTACAGACTGGGGGTTACTGCCACTTTGCTTAATGATGTCCCTTTATAACATTATGTAATGTCTTCTTTTAATGTTTAGTCAGCCTTATTCACCCCCAGCCCTGATGCTGACTACGATAACATGCTAACATGCTAACATGCTCACTGGGTGCTTGTGTACTGTACGTGTACCATGTTGGTATGTGTTAAAGTTTTGGTTTTAGTTTGAACATTAGAAAAGCACTCAAAGCACAGACCTTTGTCAAGCAGCTTAGTTCCGGTAGTGACTTTTCCAATCCAATTCTGGATCTGGATCTGGAAATTTATTTTTCTGATGATGTACTAAGGGGATTTCTGAGCATTTTAGCTGCAGAACTGTATCCAAAGCAAAAGTGCCGATAATTGGACTGGGCCATAAGCACTCAATGTGAATTTCAGTAAAATCTATTGTTCTACCTTTAATCCCCTCCCCATTAGATGGCAGCACATACTTTGGTAAATGTAGATTAAGCCAACAGGTGTTGTGGCGAAGCATTGTGGAAGACTGTGGGCTTCACTTTCTTGGAGCTTTTGTAGAACCCATTAATCTGCTTCACAACTCCTCATTTGAGATAATGAGAAAAAACGAAGAAACAAAATGAACAGAGTGCTCACACAAATGACTAGAACAGTCTTCACCACAAACTGGTATATCCTGAGGAGTTTTGACCTCCAGATTGAGAATGACAGACAGAGACCTGAGCCAGTCGATTCAGTTCATGAAGCTGCTTAGAATTCTTGTAGGGTCTTCCTTTGAAAATTTTCAGGCAGCTCCAATTGGTAGGACATCCTGGGGTCAAACAAGATTTTGTAGAAGGATAGACACGTGTTCTGCCTGCAAGCATCAAATCCAACCCCGGGTATTAGAAAGAGGTTTTCATACTTTTATGTGGACCACTGCCTCTACTGTCTAAACTTTGCCTTCTTGTCACATATTATTAATCATCCCTCTCTCTCTGTCTCTCAGTTCATGCCCAGTCTTAACTGTGCATTTAAAAGTAACTAAAAAAAAAAATCATAAAAATGATAAAGAAACTGCAAGTAAAATGGAGCCACCAAGGACTATAAGAAGTAATGGAGGGATGGCCTGTTCAGGTTTTTTGCCACTGACAACATACTTAGATGTTTAACTTACACAATTTTTTCAGCGACTGATCTATGAAAGCTATTAGAAAGGTTAAACAGACTAAACAATGAAGCAAGTCTATGAAAGAAACAAGCCTCTGAACATTTGCTTGCATTATGAAACCGATGTGAATATTTTACATTACAAGAAAACCACACATATTTCGTCTGTAAACAACTGCTTTAAAGTCTCTTAGATAGATAGATAGATAGATAGATAGATAGATAGATAGATAGATAGATAGATAGATAGATGTACTTTATTGATCCCAAACAGCATAATTGTGCTGCTTCAGCAGCTGGTTACCAAGACATAATACCAAGCAATGTGACACATAATACACATTAAATAAGCGCTTAAGGATATAGAATATACTTAAATACAGTAAACAAAGTTTTTCTGCAATTTATTTTAAAAATATCAGTCTCGACAAAGGCAGAGTAACCCGAGTATAGATATACTATACTGCACTAAAATGGGAGGTAGAGGTGAGCAGGTCTTTCAACCAAGAGAGATGTTACAATGCAAATATTTATATCAAAATCTAATGCAAAATGTTTACTGTTGCTCTCAACAAGGAGAGATATTTATGTGGAAATGCAGCACTAGAAATGTAGACACTGTGCAGAGTATAAAATTATAATAATAAATTATCCTTTATAAATAGATAAATTAAAAAGTACAACAGCAAATTATCCTTTTCTTGCAGTTACAATTTTACAGGACACCTCACCATGACAATGTTGTAATTATGCTCATCTGTTAGTCATTTTGACTGGGCCTTGAACACGTCATAATATTATCAGGCTTTTTACAGGTCAGAATTTTCCAAACCAGACAAAAAACACATCATAAAGCTACAGACAGGACCATGAACATGTCAGAATGTTTCTCACAGGACGGTGGGCATATTGTAGTGTATAATCTGATTAATGTGACTGACCAAACTTTAAACCTATTAAATCAAAAATGACCTGACCTTTTATACATTGTAATGTTACTAATTTGACTATCATGAGCTACTAATTTGACCTTTAACACAGGTACCAAACTGGATCTTAAAATTACTGATCAGACTGATCATGTTACTGATCTGACCAAGACTGTAGCGTTTCCACAGTCATCTGTAGCTGTTTAAGAGTCCTCACTTACTGTCCTTGTGTTTGTGAGTGTGTGTGTGTGGGTGTTTTGATGTGATTTGTGAGGGTTGGTGGGGTTTTGTGCATTATTTTGTATCCCCTGACACTTATCTCCTTGTGTTTTTGAATGTACAGCACTTTGTTCTTTTTTTTTGCTTTATAAATAAAGTTTGATTGATCGATGTCTACATGTTGTGTTCTGATCTGGTTTACTTAGCTACCTAGCTCTAATCCTGCCATTTTAACCTTCTTTTTAAGAAGATTTCAACATTGGATCAATGATTGTAACACATTCAAAACAAGGTATCAGGGTTCTGCATAGAGTTTTAACCACAAGTGATCATATTGGTAATAACAAGCATTGATTCAGATTTACTGATCACAGGCTCCTGATCGATCCAGGTGCCTCTAGAGTAATGTATTTTTGGCCACATGACTGTGAGAAAGTTCATTTAAAATAAAGATGATGTTTGCTGATTTGGCTGCGTGGTCTCACGTCTTCCTCCAAATCAGCTGCACTCACACGTGGTGCCTGATGACCTGCCTGCACGTATTGTTTCTCATCCTGAAATTTCCGCTTCCTTATTATCTGAGTGTCTTTGCGTATCATCAAGGACACATTTCAAAGACTACGTCATCAAACTGAAGGCCACCGGAGGGGATGAATCACAGCTAAATCACAGTTATGAGAGGCAAAGCAAATACGCTGTGACACTTATTACATCTGCAGTTTTTTTCTTGTTTACTTGACTTATTTAGTCTCAGATTAAAGTCCCATCACTTCAGAGATCAAATAAATATTGCAAGAGGACTTACTTTTGCAATTACAGAATGCCATTTTGCAGCCTGGGGAGTGTGCGGTCTTGAGGTTTGTCATTAAATAAATATGTTAAAATATCAGACACCATTCAAGTGCTAATGAAACAAAAATAAAATCAATATTTGACCTACTTCTTCTACATTTATCCTCACTGGATATCCATCTGTGGGAACTTTGAGGAGGCAGCAGTGCACATTTTGGAGGCTCCGTTTTTGGACACACACGAGGTTCAAAGTACATCAAAGCTGTGGTCTCAGTGGGGACTCTGCAGCCTCTCCAAAATTGCAGTAATGAAGGTCCATGCTTGATCCCCTGTTCAAACCGCCTAAGGTCAGAACCTGCCACCAGAAAGTTTGGTCTGATGGGTCAGTGGCCGCAGGAAATGCTGAAGCTCATGAGGATGTATCAGGGATTACGACAGCTAAATGGCCTGAAGCTGGAGCCCTGCAGGTCTGCCAGGCTCTACAGCAGAGGCTGCCCCTTTTTACAACCAACCTGTGGAATAAACACACAAACATGCAAAACAAAGCACTGTGTAAAAAGCTTGGTGTTTGTAAAATAATCTCTTAATTACCCTTGACCACTTTGTCTTAGCAAGAGAGCTAAGAGCTCAAGACAGTCAAGGTGTAAGCAGTGAAAGCAGAATTTAACAAGGTGCCATCTTACAGCTCTAAATCACGAAGCCTTAAGACAAGAACATTATTGTGCAGCAGCATGAAATTTGGTGTCCCATTCTGTTAATTCACATTACGATGTTGTAGACCAAACATGCCAAACTCAAGGCCCTTGGGCCAAATCCGGCCTGTAATATAATGAAATACGGCCTATGAGATAATTTTGTATGTGTGTATAAATGGCCCTCCGTTAAATAGCCCTCCCCCCACTCACTACAAATCCCACAATGCACTGCAACAGCTGCCATGCAGAACCTGTGCACAATCATCTCTTCACTCCAGTCTGCGTTAAGTAGATGAATGTATCGATTAATACTTTACAGTAACTTTTAAGCCTGTCCAAAAGTAAATATGCTGTTCAAATATATATTTCTTATTAAAGCATCGTCCAGTTTAGACCATTCAATAACTGTTGATTCTGTTTGGCTGTCATCTCAGACTGTATTTTAAATTTTAGCTCTTTTGGGATTGAGATTGACACCTCTGTTGTAGGGTGCTAAGAGAGCAGGGCACAGTGGGAGCTCCATATACATCAGTGGTTGCTTCATTACAACAGTGACACTAACCTGTACCTCCATTAGCTTTAATACAGCATAATATGTCTGCATTTCCTCTGTGGGGCGAATAAAATAGTGCTCTTGCAGTGTTTGCAACACAAGAAAAATTCAATCATGAATAGTAAAGAAAGCGGTGTCTCACTTAAAGCCCTGGGAAAACGCTTTCATAGGTATGACTCTACCTGACATCATGCATCTATCACTGTTATGAGCTGGGCAAGCCTGTCAAGCTGCATGCTGAGATTGATTGACATATGTAAAGGCAAATCAGTAGTGAGCTTTAACACAAAGCAAGTTTACGATGTTTTTATTGGTTAATTTGGCAACAGATTCAGCAACAACATTGATTGACATGTATACAAACAAATAAGGATTGTTAGCATGGAGAAATGTTTTGGCATCCCATTTCAGGTTTGGGAGCGCATGCCGAGTCGACACTTTGACATTCATTATTCCTGACGGCTCGTCTGCACCACCAACAACGTGAACCCAACCTCATTCGTAGGTATTTACATTTGATGAAGTTCAAGGGTGTAAGAGTGCAAACCCAACCTCCTTCAGCTGAGTCACCAACTGCTGTAACTATATCTTATTTCCATATGCTAATCCTCAGAGGGGAAATTCAAGTTACAGCAGCTCAGGACAATGGTCCATGCAGGAGATAACAGTATAACGAATTAAATACTTAAATGTTGCTTTAAAAATACAGCTATTATACCAATAGAGATGGGAACTGTCCCAAGTCTAGACATATTAGTGTTTTTTGGATATCTGTGAGGACACGGTACACAGGGCCTGAAAACCTGATTGTCCTGGGACATCTAGTCGCCCTAGGTAAGGGATCATTTTAAGCTCATTTTAGTAGCAACTAGTTGTTGGCCAAATACTATACTACTCTTACCTTTTAAATACATTGTGGCTTACAGTCTGTCTTCATTTTCTCACTGGTAGAGTAAAAGTAATTTTCCAGATTTCCTTCTTTTAACTGTTTGCCTGAAAAACAGAACTGAAACATTTCAAAAGATTCAGGTTGCCAATCCAGGGTCTGACCTTAAATGTCCAACTTTTACACACACAAAATGATTTCTGATTAAAGTGCAAAGTAGCTTGTAGTTTTCTTATTTTCCACCAACCTCAGGACTTAAGACTTATTTGGATAATATTTGGGTAATAGATGTTGCTGTCTTATTTTATTTTTCCTGTGATTTTGTTTGTTTGTTTGTTTGATAAAGTACCAGCCAAAAATTTTCAACCTTTTAAACATTGAAAAATGTATTTGAATAGAATTTTACATGAAGAAATACAAGACTTATGGAAACATTAACTAAAAGTGCATTTTTTTCTGGGACTTTGTTGAATTTCTTGAGCAGAGTAGGACACTATCATTTGTTATTTGATTTGATTCGTGACATCAGCAAACAGGTCACCTTTTTCTGCTTTAAATCTTGACGTAAAGGGCATTACTGAAAGGCCACCTTATTGATCAAAGTGTCATGGATTAATTGATGTATTGATTCGGTTGAGGCTTGCAGCACTTCAGTTTGTGGAGGGGGGATTTATGCAGGCTCAGTCACGGTTCACTTGACTGACCTGGTTATTGAAGCTAGAGCTATTTTTGGGCCCGGCTCACAGCGTGTGACTGCAGATTGGCCAGGTCCTATCAGTCAATAATGGAGCAGGTGAGGGGCAGCACAGATGTCACCCACTGTCACATGTTCGTATCAGTATGATTGTAGTTACAGGTTGTACGGCTGTATATGAAGTTCTGTCATTGCACACCTTATTATTCAATTTCAACCTGCAAATAAGGTGACCAGCTGAATTTTGGGGAGTTGCAGCAGATTTTTCTCTCTTGCCTTGTGGTTTACAAGTTGAGACAATGTCCCACAGTTGATTACCTTTAGTTTTCTTTTTAACGGGGTCCCTGCAGTTGCTAAGGACAGTTGACTGAACTAGGCTCTAACCTAATGGCTGTGTAGAAGCAAGTGACAGTGATCACCATTGCCTGTGCTAGCTGACAATAAATCAACACACATATTCCAACCTGTCACTTTCTTTATTGCCATGTTTTATTGCCTGTCCAGGCTATTCTTGATGACACAATATCTCAATAAAGTTTTGGGGGATATTCTCCAAACTTTGTACAGATACCCCCTCTCAATCAAAGGTTATTTGATTTGAAATAACTGGAGGTTGTAGGCCAAAGGCCAAAGTCATGAGGCCTCATGTTCACTCCTTGCTTGTGTACATAATATCACAAGAATGCTTTAAGGATGTTAAAGTATTTTTTTGTCAATGCCTTCAACAACTTATAATAAAGTGCTCTGATTTTCGAGGTCATAGGCACCTAGGTCAAAGTCAGGGGTCAAAGGTCAATGTCGCCCTTATGTTCTTGTTAGCATGATATTTTATATACATATTGTTAGATTTTTGTTCTCTTTAAGTCAAAGAAAAAATGATTATATTTTGCACAACATGCTCTATATTCCCTTAAACAGAGCCCTTTGTCCCACATGTGGTTAGTTGTTACCTGATCACATAATATATGAATCATGTTTCGCTTGACCTGACTTTTTTTATTTCAATGTCTGCACTTTTTGGCCTCAGTTACTCAACTAACGTAAAGTTAATTTCTAATAAAAGAAATTTGTGCAACTTTGTCCCAGATTCCCACTGACGTTCAACAAATCAGGGAGCTACTTACTGGAAAGCAGTGACACTAAAGGTCACCAGAGTTGGCCCCAGTTGGATTTTCACGTGACATTTTGTCTTTCTGCGTCAGATCCTCATCATCACATGCTTCTCTATTGCGTACTCATGCACAGATTCACTCAGCACACATCGATCCCTCAGCCTAATTGCCGCTTAGTGTAAACATTCAGTATTTTCACAAGGTTGGGAAGTTTCATCTGAGGTTTATTTACACACAAGTTTGAAAAAAGGCCTCTGATATTGCCTTGGTGCACGGGGGAAAGATGAGGTCAAAGAGCAGCTGTTTGAGTTTTTCTTGGAGCCAAAGTTAGTGCGGGATTCTGGGAGAGGTTTAGTGGTGACTCATGTTGAGAGCACTCATCACTCTGAAAAGGAATTTAGACAAAAAATGTCTCAATGCTGCAAAAGTGAGTGAATAAAGGAGATTTAGCCCCTGCTGCTCTGCTAGGGAAGATTAAATGTCCCCAAAACTATCACGACTGACAAAGACTTAAAATATATAAATAAAACAGAAAATATGGACACAAAAAAATGAATTAAATAACAACAAAACACATTAAAAACACAAATACAAAGTATCACATAAACAACAAATTCAAGAACAGCACAAAAATTAAACAATACATTAACAAATAAAAAAAACACTAACAAACAAATAACACAACAAATCAAAGAACAAAAAATTGAAATCAACTACTCAAAAACACAACAACAAAATCAACAAAAGCTCACATAAACAACTACAGATTTAAGAACACAAAAACAAATAACATAATTTGTTATCTTAAATACAACAAGCAAATAAGAAAACAACAAAATATAAACACACCAAATCAGCATAAACTAGAAAAGCAGTCAGAGAGCGCAGACCTCTGCCAAGCAGCTTCAGTCCACTTTCGCCAAAACGGTCCTATCTAGCAATGTTAAAGAATCCTTTAAACAATTCCTGTATCCGGATGGTGATTCGGATCAGTCCCAAAATCTAATCATTTCTTCCTTATCCCATTCCACACATTTGCTGAAATTTTCATCTAAATCCGTCCATAACTTTTCAAGTTATCTTGAACACAAACAGACAGACAAACAGACAAACTAACCAACGGTGGCAAAAACATAACCTCCTTAGCAGAGGTAAAAACAGAACAATATACACCACAGCAAAAAAAATAAAAAAACAAAACTACAACAAATCAAAAACACATCAAGGAATTAAAAAAAAACAAAATATCAGAAAACAACACGAGTTCAGTCACAGATAAAGTAAAAAACATGACAAATGAATAAATATGAAACACAACTACAAAAAACCCCAAAACAAACTAAAAATGCATAAACAACTCATGAACATGAAACTAAACAAAGCAATAACAAAACAAAAAAACACATCAAGCAAGAAATACAAAAAAGTCCAAAAACGAGCACATCATCTAACAAACAAATAACAAATTAAGGAATACAAACAAGAAAAAAACCAACATAATCAACAGAAAAAACAGATGAACAACAACAATTTCAAGAACAACACAACACTTGCTACTTGAATGATAAACACAATGCCCTTGCAGTAACACTTAGCAAGCAGCAAGTTCATACAACAGCTTTACAAGACATGCTGTGTGTCTGTTGTGTGCCGTAGACCTGATTCGTAAAATAGGCACAGCGGACACAACATCATTGCAGAGGGATGAGTCCTGATGCCCATACATTGAGGGACCCACATTTTAGTGTGTTTGAACATTTACTCTATTCCTTGAGTGTCTATTAAGCAAGGATTGATTTAAATTTAGTAAAAAGGCCAAAAGTTCATCTTTGTCCAAGTTCAGATGCAGCTCTTTTTCCCTCCCCTTTAGAAACACTGGGATCTGAGGGTGTGGGGAGGCTACAGGATGCTATGATAATGAGCTTTGCGCCGGTGTGTGTGTGGGGTGGTTACATGCCTCGAAGTGAACTTTCAAAACAGTCATGGTATCTGCCTGTGATGAGCAGGAAACACATGTAGGTGGAGGCTGTATAGCTATTACATCATAAACCCTGGGGAAAAAAAGTGTTTTAAGAGGCATTTTCTTTAAGGTGATATAACACATTTCTCTGTGAACAGAGAGTTTAGTAAAAGGTGTCATGTTCTTCCAATCCCCAAGCCCCATCTAACAACATTAAAAGCAAAGAAAATGGATTTTTTCAGGTCACTGGACCGATCAGACAGCAAGCCAAAGTTGGCGAAGGTCTAGTCATGTGACAGAATGCCTGGAAACTGGGATTCTGACCATTTCTTTTGAGTAACCCATCTTTGTAAAATCCAGGGAGTTCAGTTTATATCAGTTTGGATCCAGTGTCTGCCACCTGACCCTGCTGCAACTCTCTGACTAGAATGATGAGAGGACAGCAGCTTGTTACTGGCAGAAGGCTACGTAGCCCTTATGCTGCTTTACAAAGTGGTTCTAAACACAAAGAAAGGGGAAATGCTGTAAAAAATCTTCCTGAAGCGTCCAATATGGCCAACATAGTTTTTTTGCCTCCGCCGAGGAGGTTATGCTTTTGTTTGTTTGTTTTTTAGCAAGATTACGCAAAAACTACTGGACAGATATTGCTGAAATTTTCCAGAGATGTTGGTAATGGTCCCTCTTAAAAATGATTAGATTTTGGTGGTGATCCAGATAACTGTCATAAGTAAATGATTGTTTTTGCTCAATAACTGTATAACTAATAATGATATCAACAAGATTCCCAGTGCTAGGTGTGGGTTTTCAGGGTCAAGGAATCATATTATGATGGTATCACGGAACTATTGCTTATACATGTAACAGCAGTATGTGAGCTCCGAGTGCTTTTTAGTTTGTGTATAGTTTTAACCTAAAAGAAGGTTCATTATCATGGCACCAGAGACTGCTAAATATCAGCTTGCGTCCTTCACCAGGTTTCTCCCCATAGGGACAAAGCTCGCAAGTGTCTCTTTTGATAATCATATTTACTAGTACCACAGGCCTCGAGGAACCCAAAAAACCTGAACTATTGCTTTAACTACAACATTCAGTGAGTCCTGGCTCATATTTCAGTAAAGAAAGGTCTTTGAAAACTTGTTGCATCATGACACTTACAATGTAAAGAGTGTTTTGCTGTGTTAATATCTAAGAATTTAGGACTGACTCATGGTGGAGTATTTTGATGTTTTGCTGCTACCTTCAGTTTGTTGTGCTCTACCTGTAGCATCCACCTGTAGCTGAAATGTGACATGAACAGTGAGGGGAGCTCTCGTTGTTCTGCACAGAGGGTCACTCACAGTTTTCTCTCTGTGAGGGGAGGGATAAGAGAGAGAGGGGGGTTGGATTTGTGAGTCGATGAAAGGGGAGGATTCCTCTGGTGGAATCCAGATGGAGAGGTGAGATGGAGAGAGAGAGAGAGAGAGAGAGAGAGAGAGGGTGGTGCTGAATGAACAGCTCCACTGTAGGCTCATAAAGTAGTCCGAGAGCTCCTCCAGCTCCTCCATCAGAGAGCACACTCAGCCATGAGCCAGCCGAGCTCCCCGTCCTCCAGACCCTCCGCGACTCTCCGCCCGGCCCCCTGACCACTCTGTGTCCGCGGCACTATGAAGAGGCAGAACGTGCGCACCCTCGCCCTCATCATCTGCACCTTAACCTACCTGATCGTGGGAGCGGCGATCTTTGACGCGCTGGAGTCCCAGAAGGAAACGAGCCAGTTGGAGGAGCTGGACCGGCGCAAAAAAGAGCTGCTCAGCACCTTCAACCTGTCCAACGCGGACTTTGACCAGCTGGAGAAGGTGGTGCTGCAGCTCAAGCCGCACAAAGCAGGGGTGCAGTGGAAGTTCGCCGGCTCGTTTTACTTCGCCATCACTGTCATCACCACCATAGGTAAGAAACAGGAGAGAGAGAGAGAGACAGAGAGTCACCCTGAGGTCAGCTCTGAAACTTTATCTGCTTGAAAAGTTGTCATGTCGTGTTGGCATCAGTCCTCTGCATCTGTTTGATTTGAGGCAACATCCATGACTGTAAAGCTTCAGAATTAGGTTAAGATTTAGCCGAAATAGGGCTCACAAAGTCTAAATCCTACAGGGCAATTTTTTTTTTTTAAAGCTGACACCACAGCAAAGATCAGTCGCCTAAAAAAAGGAGGGATGGGAAACATGAATCAAAAAATCATACTTAGATGTTTTTTAGATGCTTTGCAACACATGATATATATGTTATATTATTTCCTGTCATATATAGTGCTTAACAGATTTATTAGACTACCACCCAATGTAAGGTTTAAGCCACAGCTGCCCTAAGTTATAAGCATTAGTAATTATAAAAAAAAAATTTCATGCTACTGTAATCATTAATATAACAGCATGTTGAAGCTCTTTAACTGAAATGAACTTTAAATACTTAATTATAATTAATATTTTAGTAGATGAATTTTTAACAAACTGTTTTATAACAAAACAGAAAAATAATAAAGCTTATTATTTCTTGATCAAGGTGTAAGATTAGTTATTTACTTGCATTCGTGAACAGAAAAAAATATCTTGAATGTGATGCCTAATTCATTTCTGACTCCTCAGAGAAGCCCAGCGAGCCGCTCAAATTTGTGTATAATAATGTCAATTCAGTTCAGTTCCACATTCCTGTTCAAAATGTTTGTTTAATATCAAAAACATTTTTAGTTTTCAAAAGTTTTTGAAAGATTGCAAAAATACTTAAGTTTTCTTGTTTTTATGGCAGAGGGTCCAAACATTTTTTTTTTCAGGATTGTGTATTCATTCAACAAGCAACACAGCTAAATGTGTGGGCAGTGCCCTAAAAATCCCCTGGGAGGAAGCCCATGGTTCCTCAGTGAAGCAAGGGAGAGGAACTGGCCTTCGTACTGGTGTTGTCTTCCTGGGTCACCCTCTTCGCAGTCTGTCCTTGACTTTATTAGTCTCAACAGGAACTTGGTCCTGAGTTTGGAAATGGTTCCAGGTCTGATACCGGGGATGCAGGGGATTTTGGCACATATTTTGGGGGTGCTACCCACACGTTTAGCTGTGTTGCTCATTCCACATATGCACGATCCTTCCATCCAAAATAATGTTTCCACACTTTTTTTGAGGAGTATTTATGTATATGTAACAGAATTAAACACTAGAAAGATGTTGGGTCCCAGAGAAAATTCCACTAGTTGCTAAAATTGTAGAAAGAAACCAAAAGAGAATAAAAAACATTTAATTTCTTGATAAATGAAATCAGCATATAACCCATTATTAAGTGCTTAGGACTTCTATTTTTGTTGCAATGTTAACCAACAGATATCATTATAATTAGATTTTTAGTACTAACCAAAATACCTCCAAAAATGAATATTAATTGATTGTAACTGGATTCATGAAATTTAACAAAGCTTAAATACATTTTTGGTGAATCAAATATTCAAAGGTAATGCAGCTGTTGGAGCTGTGGTTACAGGTTGCTAAGGTAATGTAACAGGGTTAAGAGGCCTGAGATTGTAGTTTGATCTTTGGTGGGCTTTGGGCCGAAGGAGTCTGGAAACCTCTGGTTTGATCAACAATGGTTGGAACGTAAATATGCCTTTTCAGCATTATAGTTAAAAAATACTTCTTTAAGAGCCACAAAAAATGTGTGAAAATGCAAAATAGAAATAAAACTTAACTCATAACCGATGTTATTGTATCGGTTTTATATCATTTGGTTTTTTTTATATATTTTAACAAGATGTTTTATATTACACTCTTAATCATAATGTAACTTGTGAGGATCATGGAGGATCAAAGAAACATCTTTATATTTGGAGTAGTACGGCTCAAATGGTTGCAGAACATCTATTTTATTCTGGTGGCTCTGAGTGATAAATGCATGGAAATATTATGGGTGCCTTGTTGCCTTTTTCAAACATGTTTATAGTTTTTTATGTACCAAGAAAATTCTGTGAAAACTGCACTTACACAACAGAAAAGACTAATTGGTACTGTGAGTCAAAAAACACATCACAGCAACAATACGCCAAGCATCTATTTTTATTCTTTAATCCACATCAACATAACTAACACAACACCACCACATTTATCATTGTGTTATCGTGTATGAATACTGTTGAAGTTAATTATACAATTATAAAAAGATGTATTTCCCAGCCCAACATTAAATGAGCATGTTTACTGGTGATGTGGGGAAATTATCCATTACCAGAAATATCACAGATCCTGTTGTCAATAAACCCAGAACTAAGTGCGACAGGTGGCCTTAAACTCTACCAAAAAGAATCAGGGGTGGAGAGTGCTCAAAGTTATTGTGCTTAGGCAGAAGTGATGAACGATTAAGAAATAGAAATAAAATAATAAACTTGAGAAGCGTTTGTTAATCAATGGGAGTTAAAGTGAAAAGTATTTCATTTAAATGAGTATTTACAATTTTCTGTCGTGTTAAATGGGCAGCAGCTGGAGTGTGATGACTCATTTGTTCCTGGATATCAAAGTCTGGTAATAATAACATCTGACTCAGATAACATGGTACAATGACAGGGAAACAATTTGCCCTGATGAACATTAAATCAAATATAGAAAAAGCATTAATGAAAATATATTTAGTCCTCTCTGTTCGTCAAAGTTTTGCATTTGCTGAAAGAAAGACAATTGGTCTTTATAAAGAATAATTATTAAAAAAAAATGTAAATGTATGTCTTATCACCTTGTGTTACTTTACTGTTAATTCCAAAAAAGTGATTAACTCTTTTGACATCTTCTTTTCTGATCCTTTAGGTATGTAGTTTGAGCCAGTAATGGTTAAAAATTGAATATTATAACTATTAACTTGGGATCAGTATCAGATATGGTATCGAGAAACCAGTTGATGTGTTGCTGAGATTAGTTTAACTTTGTGTTTATTTATTTATCATTTCCCTCAGTTTTCAGATGCTATGTTAAATATAGAGAAGTTTAAAAGTCCCCACAGAAATAACTCATGTGAAAATAAAAGAGCTGACTTTTCCAAGCTATTCTAAAAAGTGCACATACTCACAATAAAACTCTTATGGACAGTAAAGTTACTTTCACCTCTGAAATACTGCAGTACTGGAGGTTTTGCCTTGAAATCACACAGACAGATACGAGACACATGAAGGAGGATAAAGGGGAATCTTAAGTCTGGGGAGAAACTCTGTTGCTCTTATAAGATTGTCATTAGTGAAAATGCTTCAAGGAAATTTGAGTTATGAGCCGTTCATTTGTGCTACAAAATGCCCTGAAACATCACAGAGCTCGCGGCAGACTTCACATCGAGCCTGTTTGATTTCATTAGAACTCAACTTCTCTGAACTTTTGACACAACACTCAGCTTTTAATTAACAGCTTCAAAACTTAATGAGTCAGACATTAAAATATTTAAAGGATATATAACCAATCTAGAAGGTGAAGTGACAACAACAGAGTATGTTAAAACAGTCGCAATGTGCAAACTGTATTTTGTGTAAAATCTCTTTTAGCAGAAACATGTGACACTATGGGTGCCTCGGTCATGTTGCAGCAATGGTCTATGATGCTGTTTTTGTTGTCTTCACTACTTCATTGTGGGATACTTATGCTTGCACAGTCTTGAAGCGTGTACTGAGGCAAACTGATGAGCAGTGTTGTTTTTAATCTCAGATGAGAATGAATCTCAGGCTGTCTGACAGCGGGCATTTATATGTATGTATGTAAATATAAAACCAGAGAGTTGTCTACCAATACATTCAGTTCCAGTCAACATTTCTGTCTCTTGTAAGGAAATCTTTCTTGTCCAGTGTTGCTTTAGGCTCACTAACAATGATGGTATGGTTGGGACTCTTGAGTTTTTTCTTTTACACAGAGCATCATTGATCTGCACAGTGTTGAGTTTTTATCAGATGTATTTGTTAGTTCTACATGAATGATACCAGTGAAAAAAAAAAAAAATGTACCCAAAAGCAACCAGAGGATGTTTCTGTGGGAATCGTTTCAGTTCTGTCCAAGGAAATTTAAATTTTCATCAGGTGACTTGTCTTACACCGTGTCCTAACTGAATGCGATGCGAGTGAGCGTTGGCAACAAAATCAGGCTAATCACATTGAGCACATGTGAGTGTCCAAACCGCCCACAAGCAACGAAGCTCAATGTTGTGCAATGCGGTGCAACGTTTTTGCCTCGACAAGGTAAAGTGAGGAAGGAGGAATTACTTGGTGTTCTTTGACTTTTCTCACTCAGCAGAGCTTGTTTATCTGATCAACATAGCGGATATAGCAGAACATCATCTACTCAGATGAGAGAAATTATTTACTTTGACTTTGTTTGACTCACAAAGAGCTGTGTATTTATGAACCTTTAAGACCACCCCTCATCAATAAAAAGTGCTCAATGTCTGTTTCTCCAGCTGTACAGTAAAAGCACTTGATGTAATGTTTACAAGAGGAAACATGGGGCATGGAATTACATTTTTAACAGATTCAATGTGAACAGCAGGCACGCGATGCTGTGTGACGCAACATGTCATCCGCTCTTGTTCAGTTCTCATTATATAAAAACTTAAAACACTCACAATAGAGCACTGTTTAATACAAACCTAGAATCACAGCATCAGTGGATAAACACAGTGAAGTTGGTTTTTCAAGTGTTGCAAACATTGCAAACATTCCTTCTGCCTGTGTTGAATTTGGCTTCACATTGCTTCCGTAAAGAAGTGATACTCAATTGTAATCGGACAAAGCCTTTATACAACTTTGTACCCCAATATTTGGATCAAATACTGTTAAACTGTGCTCTTTCGATGAGATGCTATGGATAGTATGAATTCAATATGAGTTGTTTACATTTCTGTCCTTAAGTATCGTGAGAACAAGGCAGTAGCCATTAAGAGGAACAACAGTAGTCATCAGTAGTGGATGGCGCACTTGAGGGGTCAATCTCTATCTTTCTAAAGCCCTTTAGTCTGTAATCATCATCTCCTGTTTAAGTTTAGAGCCCCCAGTGCAAGAATACTGAGAATACACAAGAATATTAATAATAATAATAATATTTAACAGCTTTTCACCCTCGTTTTTGGAAGTTCATCCATGAAATCAAAACTATTAATATCAGATTACTGTTTAGTGAATAGGCATTATTGGGTGCAGCTTTTATTTAGAACAGTGTGTCCTTCTTGGACTTGTAAACTTCTTGTGGGATACACTTTATGAGTGTTGGTAAATGGAATTGTGCTTACATCATACTTTTCTGGTCTTTTGGACTTTTCAAAGCACTCTGACAACACGCTACATATCTACCCATTCATAGCCACTCACTCTCACGTTCACTCACTGATGGCTGAAATTTCTGTGTAAATTATCAATCAATTAGCCAACACGTCTACGTGCTTTTATTACAATTTCGATGCCACTGATGCAGCAGTGGCAACAATTTGGGTTTTAGTGTTTGGCCCAAGTCCACATCGGCATGAAAGCCATGAGCTGCTCTTGAACTCTTGACCTACTGATGTGGTATCCATGGTTGTCACTCATCCATCCCACTACTCATCCATCAGCATTACCGGTGGAGCATGGGCAACAGAGCATCAGCCTACGAGGCAGAGAATAATCATGTTGCATCGCAAGAAAGCAGCAGAAAAAGAAGATACAGATGTATTTCCCTAGTCCATCTAGGAAAGTGTTTGAGAATGGGCAGAACCTTTCAAACGCATATCTGGCAGGTGATTGGCCAATCGTTCTGTCAACCAAATTCATTATGGGCCTGTAGGTAAATGTAGGAGGTGGCACTATTGCCATGGAGTAAAGGACAGAACATTGGCAACTTTGAGGAGCAAACACCAGAAAAAACATATTAGAAGTGGAGCAAAAATATATTTTCTATAGAGAAGTGCTTCGGGTGTTTTTATTTGTTTCTCATTTAATAAAGAGATGTGGTCCAGATCTGATTAAACTGCTGCTGAAGCTGTGACCATCTATGCTAATGCTTTCAGACACTCACAGTCATTGTAGATTGGAGCTTGGCAATATGGTTCTGCTTGACATTAAATCAGGCGAAACCATCTGTATTGCAAGGTCAGAACACAATAGCAGCTTCTAAAATCACTTTGCACTTCATGATGCAGCAACAATACATATGCCGAGTCTTTTCATAATGGTCCTGCCACAAGACAAGGATCATCACGACTGTTTGAAATGTGTTGAAAACTGTCAGAGATGTTTTTTGCTGTAAGTCAAATAAAGAAAATGTAAGGTAGGGTAAGTAATTTTGATCGATAAAAACACTTTTTTCAAAATATATACCTCTTTTGTAGCTCTGAAAACTTATCAGCAAAACTGATGGATTTTGCGTAGGTTTCTTTGTATTATTTTGACAACCTCTCTCTTTAGCATGTTGTTTTCCTCTACCTAGAAGTTGTCATTACCATCCTCTCCCACCTCTCCGGGTGTATTTAGTAACCAGGCCAGTTGTCATTGGTGACCTGTGACTTGTAACTCTATCACATGTTAGCAGCTAATTGTACACTAGCCCATCCCGGGTGTGTGTGACTGCATTCTGTAATTGTGAGCCCAGTGGCTGCTACAAACACAGTGATTGGCGTTTCAGCCTGCCATTAAGTATTAATGACAACACCAGACCCGCTCTGTTCCATGCAGCTCCTGGCACACAACATTAACACTGTAGGTACTGAACACAATATCCTGCAGCCATGACTTACAGTACAGACTGCAGAGTGAGCCACAATATAAAGATAAGACTTCTAATTTATAAAGCTTTTCTATGATTAACTAAATCAGAGCTAAAGCTGGGATTTATTCACGTTTTCTCCTGATAAAAGAGGAACTGGAAGTATTTCTGTCACCCGCTGAGGTATAAAAATAGAACCTCTTATTTCCTGTCATATTCTGTAAAATTATAATTAAAGTCATTTCATAAATGAGCACTGTGGGCATTTAGTCACCACAGGACTCCTGCAGGAGCCCAGGTGCTGGTGTTGATGTGAAAACAAGGATCTCTGGATGAAAAGCATACCACTGAATGAGGGGAACAACAAGCGATGGGATTAGGATTACATTAGGAAATAATATGAAAAATCACATCTGTTTCTTTTAGCTCAATACACAAAATTTATCTCAAAATACTTGTCCATGGAGAAATATTAAATGGTTGTAGCAATATCAGAATTAAAAATATGGAAGATGATTTTAACATTACAAAGTCTGCAGCATTGGGACCAGTTCTTCTCTTCTTGCCGTTGCCTAAAACAGCTGATTCCCAGTCACCCAAACAGACCCAACAGTATTACTTCCCTCCATTGATTAACTACATGCAGTTCAACTAAATGCTGCTGTATTATTTAACATAGTTCTCACTACCTTACAACCATGAAAGCTGTATATAATAATAAAAGAACAATCTCTTTAGCCATGATTGTTATTGATTATACCATCATAACTACCATAAAGAGAACCCTCTTGCTTCAGTCTACAATAATTGTGCTCAGCCTGAAGAAGCACGGCCCAATCAGGCCCTTAAAACAGGAAGAGGTGAGAGCTACGGGCAAGACGACAACAGGAAGTGACTGCTTGTGCAGAGATTAGCAAAGATGCTAATAGCTTCAGAAGTTTTATCAGATCTGGACTGCATTTCTTTATTAGATGAAAAACAAATACCTCTACAAATTTCCCTATTGTAAGGATATTTTCGCTCCACTTCTGGCATGTTTTTCCAAGAGTTTGTTTGATGTAGTGGCTCCATTCTGTTGCACAGTAGTGACCAACAACTAAAGTATCTGATTGGCCTGTTATAAATGTGATTGATGTATCAATGGTCCAATCACCTGCAGGAAACACTTTTGAAAGGTTCTGCCCACCCCAAACACTTTCTATGGGCTCTTTTCCAGATGGACTAGTGATATTTATTGAACGGTTCATCTGGTGTGTCAGGTTACCTCCGCACCTCTGCCCACTCACAAAATGGAAATGTGAGATGAGGAGAATTTGGCTTCAACCTGCTCTATTGTAGAGTGTCATGGAATAACAAGATGATGGATTGATTGACTTATAGAAATTGAATGATATTTTGTCATATTTGTGAACAAAATAGAGAGAATACTTTTCAAATTGCACTAGTGCGTTGGCGACATTTGACAAAAGAGGATAAAGGGGCAAGGGAAACCCTTAATACTAGTCAAAGCCACTTTGTAAATATTTCCAATGTATTTTAACAATTAAGAGTGTGTGCTGGAGTTTCCATGCAATTTTTGACATCAATAAATCAACCAGCATCGGGTGTCTGGGACTTCTAGTTGTGTTGCCATGATAGTCAGTTATCAATAAAATTTTGTTTTAACCTATAACAGAAATGCTCCTTGAATTCGCATTTGGACTTTTCATTAGACTAAATGTGTCTTTTTTTTTTATCACTAAACACATTACTGTTAGTTTTCTTTGGTGCAAACAGTATTTTTTACAAGCTAAGGGCTGGTATGTGTTTATACATAAACATAAACTATATTTATATAACCAATGTTGTCTTACGCCCTATCTCACTTAAAAACAAATTGATATACATTAAAAACATGATGTACTGCCAAGCACCATAGGCATAGACACATATACATTATAGCACAGCAAAACAAGTCATAGAGAACCTCTAAACCAGGATAAAATCTGGCCTCAGCATGCTCTTATCATAATTAAATTTACGGTAAGTGAAGAAGGGAGGAGAAGTTATCAGTCATCACTTTCCACAGAGGAAAGAGGAGGCGCAGGGCAGGGTGTCCATTTACAAACCAACAGTGATGTGAGAAACAGAATAAATGAGCTTTAAGTAAAGATGAGACAGAACTGGGTATGTTTACACTGATAACAGTGGGGTGCCTTATCAATCCATGAGGGAAGAACAAGGACAAATGTATCTTCTATCACAGGACCGGCATATGAGAATATATTGAGTTTTCATCCCAAAGTGAATTTTTTTGAGTCCACATTATTCATGCTACTTTGTCATTTTTGTTACGACATAGTTGTGCCACCCTAAGTGTCTTTCTAACCTCATAAAGCAGCTCTGTTCACCAGATCCCATTTCTGTCATCAGGAGGATCCATCCTGCAAAGCTTCGAGCTGAAACAGTTGTTCCTATATTCAGAAAATAACCAGGAAAATTACCAGCATCCTTTTAAGGACAAAGAGGCAGAAGCTACAAGTTTGGCCCAGTTGTACTGAAAGTGAGAGTTGGCTGCAAGCCTCTGATTAGCATGTAATGAATGTGACTGTCAAAACATTCACTTCAATCCATCACCTATCAGTCTTTCTGGAGAGGTTTCCAATCTTTTCTCTGGGATGTTGCCCAAATGAACTTCAAATACATTTACCTCATGGACACGTGAGAGAGTTCATGTTGTCCATGAGGGTGTCTGTGTGCTCTCATAGAGTTTGAAAATAAGGCCCATACTACTCCTTTGAAGGTGTCATTTCACCTTTAAAAAACTGAAAAGTTTAAATGTTAAGAGATCGTACTTATTAATATTATAACTTTTTTTGTTTTCTACAAAGCATCAATTTTCATATTGTCTCCATCAGGCAAAAGCCTCTAATCTCCATTATTTGCTTTCAAAATTAAACATGCAACTTAAACTGTGATATTTGCTTTTAACCAGGGAATATCAGCTCTTAGTGGACATACAACTATCATTCATTTCTTTATCAGCCCCAACATGAAGATGGTCATTCACAAATTGAAAGAGAAGGTGATCTTTTCCATCATGTAAAGCTCTTCCATCAGATTTATGCAGCGACGTATAAGAATACTCTGTACATATAGAGCGATGTTTGGGGGGAGTTCCTCTGCACAGTCAGGAGCTGGCTCTGATAACAGTCTGGGTCCTCTGGGTGCTTTCTGAACAGTCACCCACCTCCAGGGCTCCTCATCCTGTCATCAGATTATGTGACCGCGGCGCTGCAGGTCAAGGTCATGCAGAATGCACTGAGGACAAAAACAGAACATGACAACAGTGCTGTACAAACACAAGAGGCTCATATCCTCTGTGTTATCTGATGTGTCTGTATGACATCTGATAACAGCATGAATGTGAAACGAGGACATATGGGGCTGTTTTGTTCTTCTTCAGGCTTCCCACTTTTGTTGGTGTGATTTCTTTTTTATTGAACACATGTTGACAAACAGAAATCTTTGTAAAACATGGAACATGATGTCACCGTATGTTTGTACAACTAATTAAAAGATCCGCATCACAACAGAACAAACAGAGAAGATTTTTATGATCCCATAATTGTGCCATCAGGATTGGGCCATATGAAACAAACATTTGATCTTGATGTTTTCTGATGATACACGACAAAGGTTTGAATATTTACCTCCGCCAAGGAGGTTATGTTTATGCTGCTGTTTGTCTGTCTGTCTGCCTGTCTGTCTGTTTGTTTGTGTACAAAATAACTTGAAAAGTTCTGAACGGATTTGGATGAAATTTTCAGGAATTGTTGGAATGGGATATGGAAGAACTGATTAAATTTTGGGGGTGATCCGGATCACCGTCTGGATCCAGGAATTTTTTAAAAGACTCTTTAACATTGCCAGATAGGACCATTTTCGCCAAAGTGGACCGAAGCTGCTTGGCGGAGGTCTGCGCTCTCTGAGTGCTGTTCTAGTTTTCTCTGTACAGGAAAGCCCTACACACCCAATATTGGACAATTCAGATTTTTAATGGTCTTAAGTATTACACAAACTCCTAAACACAGTTTGCATTGTACAAAAACATGGAAACATTTTGGTATATTAAGGTAAACAAACGTTTGTATGCCTTCAAATGGCACACGTTTTGAGAGATTATAAAATCTCTGTTGACCTGACAGTTGCACAGCAGGCTAATGAGCATGCCTCACAGAAAGAAGGTTGCTGGTTTGACTCCCGGCTCAGTCAGGGCCTTTCTGTGTTCTCCCCATGACTGTGTGGGTTTTTGTCTGAGCTCCCTGGTTTCCCCCTACAGATCTGCTCACTAAGTTGATTGACTATGAGTTCTCTGTACTCAAGTAGCCTCCACAGTCATCAGATCTCAGTCTAATAAAGCACCTTAGCGATGGGAGATGTGTAATGCTATCATGTCAATATGGACTGAAATCTCTGAGGAATGCTCCTGCACCTTGTTGAATCAATGCTCGAAGAAATGACCCTTTGTCAACACATACACTTTACAGGAAGTGATCCTCTATCAAGCCCCGACCTCCTTAGTAACTGTTACTAAGTTAAAATCAGTTGTCACTTGATTCCACTCCTTTGAAACAGCTGATAATAACTCAACTTTTAACTTATTTTTATTCATTATTAATAAAATTTGATTCTTTTCAAAATGTGGCCTAAGTGAGAGCATAAAGACAGAGCTACTGTAATGTGAATGATGAAAACATAAAGTATTTATGAATCTTCTACAATGATATAACCAGTAAAAAAAAATATCCTAAATAATGACATCAGCTGATTACATGGACAAACTCTTTATTTTCACGAAAGAATACCTCTAACACCAAATATTATCTGTATTCAAATGTTTTCTCTTACCTTTGAGTGCAGGTTAGTTTTATCTGAGATTTTCAATGACAAGGTTACAAATAAATGACAATAATTTAACCACAATGCACTAAAATAGACTCTGACAGTACAGAACTTATCCAATGGGGATCTCGGCAATGGCTGCTTTGAAAAGGGGCTCTGATTCTGATCGGTTGATCAGTGAACCAATGAGAGAGCCAACAATTAATTAAGGCAGTTGGCAAAAGAGGGTTCGACTCATGCAAGGAGTACCTAATAACATGGCCAGGGAGTGTATGTTTGCAAAACAATAAAATACTTCACACTGTAATTAAGTATGTTTCTGTCATTTTGGTGAATTTACCCTTTAACTAATGTGTTGGACAATTGATCTCACCCTCTCTAAATACATCCTGACTCATTAACTTTTCTCTGGCGCATAAACAAACAGCTGTTTAACTTTCAATGTGGTTTAAGTTAGAGAAACATTCCACTGGAATCACCTGCTCTGCTCACATTTGTACTTCTAAGAATCACCTCTTGTTAAAAAGCTTGTGTTCAGAGATCATCTGGCTGTTTGCCTCTGCTGTAGACATTAGCTCATCGGCTCTATGAACAGATTATTGTGTCTGATGAAGAGAGAGGAAGCAGGGATGTGTTCAGATTCTTTATGCTCATAAAGCTGGCTACACCATAAATAATATTAAACCAGACTTCTCTCCTCTAAATCAGTGGTTCTCAACTGCTGGGCTGGGACCCAGAAGTGGGTTATGGAGCTATTTTCAGCGGGTCGAGAATTAATGCCAGGGATATAAATGTTGCATAAAGCCTTTATATAGAAGCCCTGTGAGTAGATACACATATGATACCTTTACCTTAATTTTGCATAAATAACGAGTAAAATTTCATTTGTTTGCTTTTCTTGATATCTTTACTCATTCATCAGATTATCTTAGAGTAACAAGCTCCATTTCCCAAGATATTTTGGTAATTTCTTGAGATCCCTTTAAATGATTGAAATTTACATGTTACCTCTGGAAACAGATTGTACTAAAATATCTACATACATGTCGCCCCTTGTCCAGTAATGAATAGCTTTTGAGAACATTTTTGCTTCATTCTGTGTCTTTTTTCAGTTGTATGTTTTGTTTTATTCAAACCAAAAAATAAGTTTAAATAGTTATTGTTATTTTTTTATGAGGAGGTAGTGTTACAACTGAGTTTTCATACCCCCGGAAATCTCAATTATGTGTTGTCAATATGATTATTTTACTAATCTATGACAGATTTACACTCTTTAGTCTCAAATTTACTCACTTGGTGTCCAGTATGTACACATTATTTGTACTTGGTTGGAACTCGTTTTGCCTTTAGGACTGCTTTAAGTCTTTGTAGCATAGATTCAACAAGGTGCTGGAAACATTCCTCAGGGATTTTAGTCCAATCTGCCAGTCTATTGAGAATTGAGATCTGGTGACTGTGGAGCCACTGGTGTGCGGTGAACTCGTCATAATAAATAATAATTCGTTTGAGATTACGTGAGCTTTGTTTCATGGAATGTCATTCCGCTGGAAGAAGCCATGATAGGATGGGTACACTGTGGACATAAAGGGGTGTCGAGGTAGGCTGTGTATAAATATGTATGCTGTTGCAGTGGACATATTTGTAACCTTCAAGAGTGACTCTAGAACAGAGGCTTTGAAATGTTTTTTTTTAGCCCAAGGCACAACTAAAACCAGGCAAACATCTCAAGACACACCATATATATATGGATATCAATACCAAATAGCCTGTTTAGCACTTCATCTTTTGTTGCAATGCCTTTTTAGTCAAATTAGATTATGTCAACCAATCCTGCAAAGTTATACAATTTGACAGAAAGTGAAAAGTGAACTGATAAAAGAAAGCGAGAGAAAAGTAATAATTCCCTCCACCTGAAAAGTGTCTTAACTGGAAAAGGCAGTGGTCCCTCAATGGTTTAAGAAAATGAATGTACCTTATCGGAGTACATAATAAAATATACTCTTTTGTTGTGAGGTTAGTAGTTTTTTTGGTTGTTTTTTTACAGTAGGAAGGCACTTAAGACTATGGCATTAAATGCTTGGCACACCATTGCATCCATTTCTAGGCTGCATGCATGTTTAGTTTGAACTGTAAAAATGAGCATTTTGTTATGGGAACCAATGGGGTTCTTTAACTTTCACAACCTTCCCTTAAATAGATACTTTGAGGAACTCTAGATTATGGGCTCTGCACTTTCTTTATTCATCCAACATATTTTGTAGGCTCTTCAATCAATCACCAATCAATCAAACTTTATTTGTATAGCACTTTTCATACAAAATGTTGTAGCACAAAGTGCTTCACATAGAAGCACTTAATTGAAAGTGAGGAGACAGTGGATTATGTCGGAGAGGAGGTGAGAAAGCACAAGAGGACACAGAGGAAATGGACCGTAGGCAGGAAATGAAACCACCTACAAGTGTGCACATAACCTTTCAGGTAACAGCCCCCCCTTGCACTAGCTTTGTTCAGCAACACTGGAGGTAGCTGCTTGGTTGCAAATGAGCCTGAAAGCCTCTTTAAACAAAATGGCAGCTCTGATTGGATATGACCCATCAAAGTAAGAAGCCCATTCACATATCAGTGTGTATAAGCTGATGTTGACCAATGTTGAAGTCATCACAATTTCAGTGTAAGTACTGTATGCTAACTGGGTTAATTTTGCTTTGTGCAACAAAGGCTACAACATATCTAAAGCTAAGTGAATCATTGTGTTTCCCAACATTTTCCCTGACTAATTAGAAATGATTCTTGAATGCTTGCCAGCATCACACATCGGTAGTATGCTCGACTGAAGGAAACTGCTTTGCTTTCAGCTTTGAGCTGTTTAACGCTGTACAGACATAATGTGACGTCACTCAACGAATGCAATATAAAGCAGGCTTTTATGCCATTTCACCATGTGCAGCTGCAGCTGGTCTCAGTATTCTGACTCCACGCCAGGAGGTCAAAGATGGCTGTCCCCAAAAGGACGCTTCGAGTTGTACAACAGGAATCCAGTCCTTAGGGGGAAGCAGCTAGAGCTGACGGAGATGAACGCAGCTGGAACTGAGAGTAGCGAAGGAAAGCGGCATTTACAAGCATTTTGATTCAAACGTCAGGAATTTTTAAGCATACATAAAATTTTTCAGTGTACCCAACAAACTTCAGTGTTGACAAACTGACATTAATTTTGTTCTGCGTGGCCTGACTCAGCTCCACTTGACTTGATGTTTCCCTCCTCTTCAGAAAACGTTGGCCAAAACGTCAGTGTGTGAATGCAGCTTACAGATTACTTACAGAGATTGAAGTGGCAACTCAGATTTTGGGGTGGCCACCACAAACCATCCCCTGAGACACCCCTGAGAAGGACTAAATAAAAGTAATTCAAGAAATGCATGAGATACAATCCCAAGAGAAAACATCCCACAAGCAAATGAAGCTCTGAGCTGATGGTGAAGATCTGCCTGTTGGTTTGTAGGCCACGCTCTTCCTTTACATCCAAAGTGGTTTGATTCAGAAGTGCTCCACGCTCTGGTCTACTTGCTCCATCATCATAGAACATGAGTTGTAGATGTACTGGGAAGCCACAAAGTGTGTTAGCACATCAGTCCTGGAATATGAAACAGGCTGCTGCTGAAAAAAGAGCAGATGAGCTCAGCAAATCCTCTCTGGGTCAGTGAATCCATCGTCCGCGTGCGTGGACTCATGATGAATTAAACATTTGATAATTTTTCTATTTTCACCGCTGACATGGACTTTGATTCGGCACCCGGTGTGAATCCATTTTCAGCCGCGGCATAATTAGAGGGCACGTCCTGAATTATTAATGGTAATTACTTACATTAGGATCATCATTATTATTCAGTCAGCTTAAGAGGTTACTGTGGTAAGTGGTTGAGAGCACAGAGAATATAACTCTTACCAGCTGTCCCACATGGGCACAGATCATCAGACAGAGAGAGATGGAAAATTCTGAGATTCATCACCAGGGAGAGGATGAGTGTCAGCAAGAAAATATGAAGAAGATGACAATAAAAGTAAATAAATCTTTGAAACAACATGTCTCTATGGAGTTTGAGTTTCCATGTGATGCACTAATATGTCTGCTGAGTATCTGCTTTTCTCAGGATTACCTTGAAGGCAAATGATTTGACAACCACGTCTTACAGTGATCCATCTGTTTCCTCACATTAGTTAAAGAAGCTGAGCTAGTACTGGACAAAAAAAACTTTTGCTTGGACCTGGAATCATTTTCATTGCGTCCTTTATCTAAAAAAATCTAACCCCACTGGATCATTTCAAAGCTTGTTAAGAGTCTGAATGAAAAATGTGATTGCATCCTCCAGTTTGTTGCTATTCTCGCTTTGTCTATCATATTTGCTGTATTTACACCTTTTATGTTTGCGTAACTGTTGTGCTGTTTTTGCAAGGTCTCCCTCAAAAATAGTCATCTTAATCTATAGTCTTCAGCAGGTTAAATAAATGTTAACCCTCCTCGCTCTATGGGGTCTGGAACTGTAGAATGAATCTCTATCAGGACAACTGCATTTTCAAGCTCACTGTTGTGGCAATCTTTGAGGGCTCCAAATCAAATATCCCCATAAAAGAAAAAATAGCCATTTAGTTCAGTGTTTCTTCTTCTGAAATTCGTATTTATGGAGCCATCGCAATGCGTTTGCAATTAGTGATTTTGACGTCTAGAGAAATTGACAACTTTCTGTCACTTTATAGAACTTTATAGAACAATCACATGCTCCCAATTTTATAGCATTCTTTGGTTAGTATGTTTACTTTCATGGGGTGCCCATTAGGCCTAATGACCTTGATAATTGCCCTGTGACCTCCAAATGCTTATCAGCTTATACTTGTACCTAATAAGGATGCACAAAATAATTTGTATGATATTTCTATCATCAGATAGAAGCTTCTAAATCTTAATATCAGTATCGGCAGATATTTACACACCATATTTTGGCAGTAGATATTGGCCATATATATCCCATACACTGGCTGTAATATAATATATATTATATATTATATAATATATGGACAAGATACATTGTAGTTTACCTCACCATAACTGAGAATCCACTTTTATAAATGAACACAATTATTCATTTGAAAATAATTGTTTTGTTTTTTTTTTTTGTTTTTTTTTTTTTGTTTCACATAGATTTCTAACACAAATAGACTGTAACCATGAAGGAACGGGTCAATTTTAGCAAAGTAGAGGCTTTGTGCCCCTGATTAATAATGTTGGTACCAATATCGGTATCAGTGATAATGCGCTTAGAAATATTGGCAAAGATCCAATATCATGCATACCTAGTACCTATTAAAGTGGCCAGTAGTTTATACAGTAGTTTTACTAATTTTCAATTTAGTCAACAATTTATGCATCAATATAATTAAATTATTACAGTATACCTGTAATTAAGAAGAGAGATTTATTATTGGGCTGTGTAAGTACTAAACATAACTTCCATCTGAGTTTGTGGCTGTGACACAAGGTAAAGATGCTTTTAAAGCAGCTACTCTAGTCTTTTTCAAGTCTTTTAATGATAAATTAAAGGTTATTTTTCTCTCTTATTGAATTTATTCTGACTCAAAGAGAACGAAGCAAAGGCCTGAAGTTTGTCAGAAGGATCAGAGATCTATACTGAACACTTACCATCAGACACTGTAGGATGGATGATACAAAAGCCAAAAAACATTGCGTTCAGTATAAAAATAAATAAATAACGTAATCAAGCTAGAGGTGATATTATCGTTTTATTTTTTTTTTGTTCTAAACTGAGTCATTGGACATTTTCAAGCAATAATGTCAGCACAGCCCATTCTCACCCAATGGCGTACAGATAGCACGGCTTTACACGTTCAAAGTACATGTGAGGTATACGCCAAAGTCAAATGTCGTGTGCAGCTGATACGCATAGTGCTCCAATGACACCTAGAGAGACTGGTGCGTCTTATATGCACGCGGGTGTTTCAATGTTGTTCACGTGATCGGAGAAGCTCGTACTTTCCGGCGCATGCACAGAACCAGAAAGTGGGAATTTTTCGATGGGCAGGAGAAAATGACAGAACACTGGTCCGTCTCGTATCAACTGCACGCAAAATTGGACTTTGGCACATACATCACACGTGTTTTGAATGTGTAAAACTGTGCTATTTGTACGCCTTCGGGTGAGACTGGGTTGGTCAGCTAGTAAATGATTAAAGCTAACACTAGCTAATGTTTAAAACCTGCTGAAGGCTCATAAAATATCGTAAAATAGTTTTACCCTTCAGGACATTCATTAAATGTTGCCTTTTCAGTCTTTATCACTCTACCCTACGTTTGTGTAATTTGCAGCCTGAAACAATAAAATACAACAATTTATCGCATTTGAGTTCCCCAGCCTGAGTGTGATGCATGAGCAAAACTGCAAAGATGGTAAATAAACCCCATTATCCTGCACAATGGAGCTTTAAATTCACTCTGCACTCTGTTATGGGACAACTACTTGAAAACAGATTTGCTAGATACTGAGGTTGTTAAATTTATTCATGCAGGGCAATGAAAAAGTTTTTAACCTCTTATGTCTGATAAGCTTTTTTCCAATAAGACCATAAATAAATCATCACCACTTAAAACTTCACTTAATGTGGTTCAGAATTTTGAAAATGTTAAATCCTCATATTCTATCTGTAATGTCTGTTTTTAGCATGAAGGTCTCTAATCCAGCTGAGCAGTGTCAGTTTACTCTTCAATTGAATTGTGTGGTGAACTGATCCAGACCTGCCGCTGAGCTGCTGCTGCTGCTGCTGTCTTTGATGGTGAAGATAATGTGACTAACTCTCCCTGCTGCTTGCATAAAAGAGCTTTACAACATGAAGAAAATCACCTTGCATAACGTGGAGTCAGGCTCTGTGGGGAGGCCGGCCCTCCTCAGCCATCAGACAAGCACAATGACATGTAATGTGACACAGCGATTTGTTAAAATGTTAGAGCACTGGAGTTACATGTTTGTGCTGTAATTTATGCCTCTGTGGCTGTGAAATTTACATAAAAAATGCATTTTAATGTCCTAAAGGTCACATGATATACATGCATGTTCATTAAAAAGAGTGCCATGCTGACGATGTTTGAGTCAGAGATGCTGCAGGGCGGCACTGAAAGTATGAAGAAGCTCTTAAGTCCCTGAGGTTACTAGAAGATCAGACCATTAAAAGTGCACTGCTTTAAATTTCTGTACTAATAATACATCAGTGGACTCGAGCTTGTATGGTACGTCTTTATCCAACTGATGATTCAAAGCACTTTCACACCACAATCACACCTTGATAGTGGAGGCTGCTATGTGAACATTTGTGTTAGTTACATCAGTGATGCTGCAGTTTGAGGTAAAGATACTTGCCCAAGTGTCATTGCTGGGGCTGGGGATTAAACCTCCAACTTTCTAGCGGAAAGAGTACTGACTGAACTACTGATTCAAAATATGTATAACTCTTACATCATAAATCCCAGGAAGTAAAAACTGAGTGTTTTAAGGGTCATTTTCTTTAAAGCAGGCTGAATTTCTCCATAACCGAGAGTTTAGTTAAAAAGCGTCATGTTCTTCTTTCCCCATGCCCCTTCTAACAACATTAAAAGCACAGAAACTTGATTTTGCAGGATATGGGACCTTTAAAACTTGCCAATTCCCTGTTAAGTAGATTTGAAATCAGAGAATCATGAACAGATTTGAAGTAATATGAATCATTGATTTTAATCATCTTCAGAGGACTTTTCTTGCCTTGCATCCGCCATGTTGAAGCCACAATGAGTAGGCGCAACATGTTTATAGTTGCCAAAGTAAAACTAAACGTATTTTTAAGTTGGTTTATTCAATAAATACACTTAAAATACAACAATGTAAAGGAAACAAGATCTTAAAATAACCTCAAATATAATACCTGAGTTTGGGGATGCTCTTTTGCTGCAGCCCTGGACTATGTCCACTGCAAGGCACTTATTTTTGGGAATGCAGCTTTTTCTGTGTTTAGTCTTTCTGTCTACATACAATCAGTATTTTACATCACTGAAACATATATTTTGGAAAACTCCTGCCAAGTGAAGCTTTTTAAAAACTCAGTTTAAACATCATTTTGGGCCAAAAATGTCAAACTCTGCTGTGGTGACGTCACACTGTGTACCGTTCTCTCTGTGGTTTCCATGTGTTAAAGATGATGCTGCTAAACTGTTGCTGTTGCTGAACGACTGACCATTTACATGATCACACTGACGTTCAGCTGCTCCCTCACTATGATGCTGCTTTAAAAAAATACAAACGCTCTTTCAGGATGAGACTTGGTTTCACTGTTTCACAAGAAGCTGTTGACTGGTGACCCATGGCTGCCATGGTAACAACAGATGTTGAAACTAACGAGTACTCATGAATGCTTTTGAACAACAGAATTTGTTCAAGATTATCATTAAATATTTATACAAAACACCTGCTGACATTTTAGAACATAGCTACAAGATAAACTGTAACTCCAGTCAGAATTGTGGTTGGAATAAATATGAAAATAAAAATACTTTTACATAGAAAATGGGAAAAAAAAAAATCATGGACATCGCAGTATGGTAATATACAACATTCAGCAGTGTGTTTCCACATTTTTTTGTGTGGACAAGGATGTTATCAAAAACTTTATGTGGGTCGATGGGATTTTTTTAGGAAAATGGAGGAAGAAAACATCTGTTTTTGAAAAAATCAGCCAAAGTATGGACATTGCCTTCTACATTAAAGTGCTCTTGCCTAATCTTGCATAGCAAAAACTCATATACGCCCTGATTTCTGCATAAATCTCACCTAATAACTATGTTTTTATTTTCAAGTAAACTCAGTTCATGTTTCTATTTTAACAACAACTGCTAAAATAAACCATTTAGAATCATACACAATTCTTCCTTGTCTTCGGGGAAGCACTCTACTACCTCCTCTGGGCAACCCCTCTGGGGGTCCCAGCCCCCATTTTAAATGTGTGCATGATTCTCTTTACAATTAACTTTTGCTTCATATTTATATTTTACATGCTAATATTTGTTTTTACATTATTTATTGAGATTGTCGCACCATGAGTCACAATCTTCTTACAGTAATTTTTTCCCACTTCACTCAAAAAATCAAATTACAACCCATAACCCATGAATAAATGTTGCTTACTTATCACTGTAAGGTAAAAACACCTCAGAAAAGAGGGAAATAACATTATTTCTGTATTTAAACTGAAAAGGAAGAAAAGATGAGGTCTTTTAGCAATGAATGTGTGATAAGGTTATTAAAGCCCTTGTGGTTTTGCATTTCGAAAGAGCAATGTTACTAAAGAGAAATTCACTGAAAGAGGACAAGCTTGGAGACATTTCCATGTTTCCTGTTTCAAACAGACAAAAGGTTTTTTTATGAATGACCTAAATCGCTCTTTAACCTTAATCATATTTATTTTTGTTACTAAGGCAGCAGAGGGCTCCTAAATTTAGCCAAGCAGACATTTTAACCCAGATAAATGTGTTTATATGAGTCTGACTTCAACATTTCTGTTTGTCAACCTAAATCAACCTTTACTTATTATGTCACATATATTTTATTATCATTATTTGACATACAGCTGAAAAACAGGCTTTTAGAGAGAAAATATATTTTAGTGTGTTTTTTTAGAGAGACATTAAAAGTTATATCCCATCAAATTTGGATTACATGTTGCACTGATAGGAGACACAATCCTTGGAGCAAAATCCTTGTTCTGGACGGCTGCTAGCACACAACACCTACTCCTCCAAAGCACTGGTTCTCAACCTTTTTCCTTGGAGGCCCCCCTTGTTGTACCCAAGAAGAGTCAAGCCCACGTTAGAAACATTTGATACACTGCTGTGGATGAAGTCAAGATAAAGACCGCCAAAGAAAGTCTTAGTGTGTGATTGCTGTTTTAGATATAATTTGCAATCACAATTTTGACAACCTCAAAGGTGACAGAGCCTCGTGCTTCAAAACCACAGGTAAACAGGTGGTCCCTGAGATATTAGGCCAACAGCAGATTTTTATTTTGGAAATATTCATTATTTTTTTCAAGACAGATGCTATGGAATTGAAATTAGGAAGCACTAAGGTATATTGGTCTCACACGAACACATCAATTAATCTTTTATATTATTTATTTTAATATGAAAATTAACATGATCCCCCCCCACCCAAAGATCTAAATCTATTAATTGATCAATTTTTTCTCCATTTTCTTACTGAAATGGATCAACTGGATCAGCCTAATTCAATGTCTGTAATCAGGCAGATCCATCTTGCCAAGCTCCAATCTACAACGATTTGAGCAACCCAAATCAGAATCCTTTAAAGCAGTAACAGGTGGGAGATACGGGAGAGATGACGGCCGGAAGTGACTGGCCTTACCTGTTAGCATATATGCTAACAGGTTAAGTAACAGTTTTATCAGATCTGGACTGCATTTCTTTATTAAATAAAAACAAATATCAGAACTCCAAACCTCTTTCACTTTCTGTCCTTTACACAACAGCAGTAGTGGCGCCTACTACATTTTCTGATTGGCCTGTAATGAATGTGATTAATGGAACGATTGTCCAATTACCTGCTGGATATGCTTTTGAAAGTGCCTGCCTATTCCCAAATCCCCTCTATGGGCTGTTTCCCGCATGAACTAGTGAATATATTGAACAGTCCATCTGGTTTGTCAAGTTATTTTCTTTCCTATTTGCTCATCCCAACCTCCTGAGAAATCTGGGACCCTTCTTGAAAACATACTGGTTTGGACCCCGACTCACCATGACATTCTTTTCTAGTCTATATTGCTGTATTTGTTTGTTTTCCTGCAGAGTAGTTATAATTTTTGTGTTTTTGTCATACAGTATATCCTCTGTGGTTTTTTTTACCCTGTCATATGTTTATGCACTCAACAGGGTAAAAAAGTGATTTTTAATATCTGTGGCTAAAACTGAATTGAGCTCTACATACAAACTAAGTTTACAGAGTGAAGTGTTGAAAAATCTGCAGCTATTATTGGCGTAGGGAGCATGTTTCTGTTCTGGACCTGCAGCACTAAAGTCTGAGAAAGTTAAATGGAAGAGAGTCTCAGAGCTGCTTCTGCTCTGTTCACATGACCGGTGGATGTTTACCTCTCCTCCACCCCCTTTACGCTCAATGGAAAGTTGACTGGCTGCCTGGTCTACTAAACAAAACATGACTTTGTATTTATTAGACTTTGTAATCCAGCAGGCCCGGCTGGAGTTTAACCAAATCAAATATCACACAGAAGTGAGATCTTGATCTGTTTGGCTTGAAGTTTTCCTCTGAGTCTTCTTCGGAGTGTAAATATACACAACAGGACATGTGGAATATCAGATAAAGTGTGATAAATGGGCTTCTGTGAGCTTTATTTGATTAGACATTTATACTCTTATTTTTTGTCTGACTGAAGGAGCCAGGAATATTAAATTCTGTGTCCATCTACCACCCAGAGCTTGCTTGAGGATGGGCACTCTGTTATTGTCCTAATTAGACAGTAGAAAAGTAAAATTAGACAAAAAGTTTCCCAGTGTTCTAGATTTTAAAAGTGTAACTACTCCATTGACATTGTAACTATGCCATAGAAATTCTGTTTTAACAGCATAAAGTACATTGTTTAATTATGTAGCAGGTATGTTTGTGTTTTGCTATCAAGAAGGTACATAATCCGCCAGGAGCAGAGCACAAAGAAGATGGATTATATGCCCCTGATTATACCTTGGTGTATAAGTGTATAGTGTTTCTAACCAATCAAGACCTCAGAACTCTCAACTTCTTTAAAAGAAGGTGTGAGCCTACTGCAAGTTATCATCACCACCACAAGTTTCAATGTTTGGTCTAAACTCTAGGAGGCTCATTCAGAAAAGTTAACGTGAGCTGGGCAGTGCTGATGTTTCTCTGTTATGTAAAATTTTTTACTCTTGCTTGAAAATTCCTGATTTTTGATGCAACACACCAGCTATAATTGACTTTACTAATTTTTGCTCAGTATAAGCTGCGTCCATTGCTGTCAGCTCCAGCTGCTTCCTCCTCAGGCCTGGACTCCTGCTGTACGACTTGAGGTGCCCTTTTAGTGAGAGCCATCTTTGGCCCTCCAGGCATGGTGTTGGAATACAGAGACCAGCTGCTGGTAAGATGGATCTGTCTGATCACAAACATTGAATTGGGCGGATCCAGCTGCAAAATCAGCAGAATTTCAAAGCCTTTTAGAGGAGAGATGCCTTTTAATAAAGTCTAAAATGAACAGGGAATATCTTGTAGCAGAATTGGGTCAAAGTTGATTTTGGTGTTTTCATGGAACTGATGACAGTAAGGAAAAAATTCAATGTAGCCAGACTATGTTTTAGTTATGCATGTAGCAAGTAATGTGTTGGCATATTTCAATGCCTTAAAGTAATTTATTGGATTTTTTATTGGTAAGCTTTAAAAAGTTTCTCAGTCGAAACCTTACTTTTAAACATCTATGAAACTTCACCCTGACTGTCTGAGTCATACATAAATGTAAATGTGAGATATTTAACATGCAGCTCTGTGCAGCATAGACTCATACTGTCACACCGCTGTCTCCTGAATATGGCTCTGTCACTGTGTTGCTCTTCTTCTGACCTGAAAAGGAAAGGTATTGGAGACACGCTCAGTGTGCAGATGGTTCTGTTGTGATGTGATTCCAGGAGCAATGATGGTAATAAAGCTGGACTGTAATTTATGGTGCAGAGAGGAGGGCAGGGGATCTGGTATTTAATATACTACAACATGTACAAACTATTACTGGAGTAAACAAATGTGTGCTCCTGATGAAATAGGCAAAACACAAATTATCATCCAAAGAATTTTGTTTCTTTTTTCTGTTAAGTAGAGCTGGTTAGCAAACTGTGACCCAACACCAAGGTACAAAAAAACCATGACCTTTAAGCTGTTATACCACTAGAGAACATCAATCAGCCAGCAGGTGAGGAGGATGGTGTTGTAAAGTAAAAATGCTTTCATAAATATAAATATTGAAGATGTCACAATTTGCCTTGAATCAGGTTCATATATTTATTATCTCTGATGATTGCAGGGGTATGTTCACAATCACTAATGTTCAAAAATCATTTTCATATACAAACTACCCCTGATACCAGTGCATTTTCAGTCTGTCTGCTGTTAGAGCTAATGCCTCCGTAAGGCTCCCTTCTCTACATGGGTCCAGTCTGCTATGATTGGTTTACAGGTCAACTCTGTGGTAACTGGTTCAGTGCTGCTCGGCACCATGTTGTCAACAACTCTGCATTCATTTTAACATCTATCCTCTGCAACAGGCTTAAACTGACAACAAAACAAGGGTAAGGCGTCACTGGTTGGTCTAGTCAGGTGAGACATATTAAGCAGTTGCTGGCACAGAAGGGGAGAGGGAGAAGTTCTTCAGATTATTTGTTCATTCATAGAGGTGCAATATTATGTAGAGGAGTCATGTTAAACACAGTAAAGGGCATATAAAACTTAAAAAAAAGCAGAATATGGGCTCTTTAATAAACAAATGCTAAGTGAATGAGTAAAACAAAGATATTGATATAATATTTGTGACCATACTTGTCCCCCTAAACAGCATAAACTCTTCTTGGTACTATTGTTCACAGTTTTTGAAGAAACTTGGGAAGGAAGTTGATCCAAACATCTTGGAGAACAAACCATAGATCTTGTGTGGATGTAGTCTGGCTCAAATCCTTCTGTCTCTTCATGTAGTCCAAGACATATACATTAGTGTTAAGATCAGGGCTCTGTTAGGGCAGTACCATCACTTACATGACTCCTTGTTCTTCTTTACATCGAAGATAGCTCCTAATGACATTGTCTACGTGTTTTAGAGTGGTTGTCCTGCTGCTGCATCAGTTTAGGGCGAATCACACACTTTCCTGATGGTATAACATGCTGGATAAGTATCTACTCGTGTTTCTCAGTACTGAGGAAACCAAAATCCTGACCAAAACGCCAACTCTGTTTGTCAAATGCACCCCTGAACTTAAAAGGAACCTCCTGTTGCTTGCAGATACTTGACATTGCACCACTCTCCGCCCCTTTGGTGAACAAACTGCCTTCTGCTTCAGACAAATATTTTGATGTCGACTCATCAGTCTAGAGCACATACTGCCGTTTTACTACACTCCCTGCTCAAATGTGAATTACATTTTTTTGGAACCTCTGCACAGGCAATTGCATATTTCCAAGGATGTTTATACATCCTTCCACCTGGGTTATTCTTGTGAACACAATCTCTCACACATTCCTTTTATGGACATTCTTCTGGCTTTGTAAAAACGTCCACTAGGAAATGAACAAATTTGATTTTGAAGGTTAAAAACCAAGGCATCGGGCCTCATGTTTCCCCCTTGCTTGTAAACATGATATCTTGAGAACTCTCTGAGGGAATATCCTTGAACCTTTCTCAAATGTCCAATCTGACTCAAGGATAAACAACTTAGATGTTCAAGGTTCAAATTACAAAACATCCGTTAAAAAAATGTTTTTTTTTTCAGTAACACTTCCACAAAAACCACTCTCCCTGCCACTGTACTCCCACAGTTTGTGCCTCAAGTAGAAATTTGCACTGGATGTTGCTGCTTAAATATAAAATGTTTTATTCAACAACATGCCCACAGAGGCTGAGCCTGAGAAGTGTGTTGTCCATGCAGCTGCAGTTCACAGGTTACATTTCAAAAATCCAAGCCAGTCATTTCACACAAATTGGCTGACAATGGCATGCTTTGTCCTCAGTAAATTGTGCAGAAATGTGGCAGTAAGCACTCACAAAAGCATCCCGGCATTTTCTCAATGACACTTAAGAGATGTAACCTTATAATGCAAATGGTCTGTGCTTATTTCCCTGAGAAGTGAGTGGAAGGGCGATTGCTCTGGAGGCTCATAATGTGAAGACTTGTGTGTGTGTGTCCTTTTGAACTCTCTGTACCCTTTTGGATAAACAGAGTCAGTGTATAGAAAAACAACAGAGATGTAGTGCATACAATCTTACAGCTAAACACACAAACAGCTCGACAAAATCACCAGACAGATAACAGAGATTTGTTTTTAATAAATCAAAGAAAAGCTTCATTTTTATGTCTCTGCACCCGCAGGTTGTCTATTTATCTGTCTGACTGACTGTAAGTATGTACCTCCCTCCTCCTGCCCATCTAAATAATTTTTATGAATGTGATATTTCAAAACAAACAGGGATTTCTTTGTATTTGGCACAAATGTTTTCCTGAAGATGAGAATGATTTAACTCTGTTTTTTAAGGTCATTGATCAAAGGTCAGCATCATGAAGTCTTATTTTCATCCCTTGCTTGTTAAAGTAATATCTCAAGAATGCTTCAAGGAACTTTCTTGAATATTGTACAGTGGACCACTTTATCAGTCCATAAGTTATAAAAGTTTGAAAGTCAAAAGTCAAAGGTGAAGGTCGCTGAGCATCATGTTCATCCCTTGCTTGTGAACCAAACCTTGTGAATGTGATTTCTGAAATAAAAATAAATGTCAGGTAAAACCAGTTTAGGGTACACCCTGAACCGGTCACCAGCCAATCATAGGGTCACATATAGAGACAGACAACCATTCACGCTTACACTTGTACCTAAAGGCAATTTAGAGTCACCCGTTGACCTAATGAGTGTGCTTTTGGTCTGTGGGAGGAAGCTTAAGTGCCAGGAAAGAACCCACACATCCTTCGCTTGTGGATGTATTCCCTCAAGGATGTTTCTGGAGGTTTTCTTCAAATTGAATGTTCACTGTGATTAAAAGACAAACTGATAATATTTTGGATTAAGGATCAGGGGTCTCATGCTCATCTTTTGCTCATAATTGTGATATCTCAATAACATTTAAAGGGTCTTTCTTTGAAATTTTCACAAACATCCTCTCTTATTCAAGGATGACATGATTAGATTTTGGACTTCCAAACACATGAGCAAAATAAACACTCCCTAACCCACCTCTGTATTTGATCTGTGGCCCTTTTTTTTTTTTTTTTTTTCTTAACCTCAGGGACATGTAAAACATCCAGGTGGTAGCTAGTTTTATCAAAAAATTTCTTCTGCTTCTTCAATCCATAAAATAAGTCCTAATATTGGGAGAAGCTCAACATTCTGGGGCACAAAACCAAAATAACAGCTTCCCTCTGTTGCTATAAAAAGCCAGCTCGTCACAGGACCACACCAGTGAAAATCTCCCCGAGGAGCACACAGTGTCATGAAACGCTGCTCTCACACACATTTCTCTCACACAGGAGGGATGGGTGGGGGGTTTTAAACCAGCCGTCTGAGAGTTGAATCTCTGCCTGGAGCGTTGAGCTGTCTCCCTTAGACGGTAGAGCCTCGGTAGCTTTTTCTGCCTCAGTACATACATGTGCCATAAAAAAAAAATCTTTCCACTTCAAGCTTTGTGGGCTCCTCAGCTGTGTGGAACATGCACTGTATGTTTATGTTTGCTTATCATAACAACCTGAAGTGATTTTCTCACAACTCACTGACCTCTGACGGCTTAGGAAAATATTCCAGGAGTTCAGAGAGAGGGGCTGCTGTTGCCCGGCTGCATGGGCAGTTTTACAATTAGGAAGGGTAGGTTATTGCTCCGGGCCACATGCTCCAAGGGCCACAAATAAACTCATTATTGGTAGAATTAGAATATGGGGTAGACGTCTCAAAGTGCTCACAGCAATTAAGATGTGAATTTTAAATGTGTTGCACACTGTCTAGACTTTTTAAGCTTTTTTTCTCAAATTAGACTGAAAAATCCTCAGTTTTTTTCTTTTAGAAATGACGTGATGTTTCTCTAACTTTTCTAAATTATTTTGCTGTGATTTATTTCTAGCTATTTAGACAAATCTCTCTCCCTTTCAGTCAAAAGTGTTACTCTGCCCAGGAGGTTATCGATGGTTTTGCACAAATAAATCAGTGCTATTGGTCACTTTCCATGTTGGCAAGTAACACAATTTAAAATACAATATACTACATCATATATATTTAATTTGGGAAAGAGCCCATTGAAAGTGTTTGGGAATGGGCAGAACCTTTCAAAGCATATCCAGCAGGCAATTGGATGTTTTTTCTGTCAGTCACATTTATTTCGGCCAATCAGTTAATGTAGCAGGTGGGCATTACTGCCATGGTGTAAAAGACAGAATGCAAGCCACTTTGTAAAACAAACTCTCAGCATAACATGTCAAAAGTGGATCAAAAATATCCTTCTCATTGAATGGTTTGTCTGGTGATTTGTCTTTCAAAAAAGAAATGTGGTCCAGATCTGATAAAACTGCGACTGAAGACAGATATTATATCAGGCTGATCCAGCTGCACAGCAAGATCAGTTGGTCAATGGGTTTAATGAACTTTTAACCAAATTAATGAATAGAAAACTGATTTGTAATCAAGACAATACAATAGTCATTTTAACAGTAGTAGAGTGTCTCTTTTAATTTCCTGAAAATTAGTATTTTTGGAGGTAAGACCTTCAAAATCCTGTGTGCTTACACTTGAGTCAGAATAAACATTTGTACAAATTTAGGTGAAATTTGATCTTTAGTTACTGGCCTTCACATACAAGGGATGGTGAATGCTTTTAGTGTGTCTTTAGAGTCTGTGTGGTTTTAGTCTGTTTTAATGTATGCGCTGTTTGGTCTTTTACTGCAGTCACTGTACAGTCCAAGGCAAATTTCCCCTTGGGGACAGTAAAGTCTATCCTATCCTAAAAATACAGGACTCCATGGCCTTGAGTCAAGACCAGTGATCTTTAATTTGTACAGAGTTCATCCTTAAATGAGAGTGAACAATTATGCAAATTTTGAAGAAAATCCCCTTAAGTGTTCCTGAGATGTTGTTTTAACAAAAAGGGATAGGGAGAAAATTTACTTCCTTGAGTCAGAGATCAGATTGGACATTTGTGCAGAGTTTGATGACTTTCCTTTAAGGATTTCAAAAAATATAATATCATAACCCAAAGCTAAGGATGAATATGAGGCTCCATGGCCTTTATCTGCAGCCTTCAAAATGTTTACTGTTCGTCCATAAGTCAGAGTTGATCATTCTTCTGATATTAGTTCACAAGATCACATTCACAAACATGGGATAAACATGAGGCACTTGACTTTGATCATTTGACCTAAGACTTTAAAAATCAAGTCAATACATCCTTGAATCAGATTCAATTGTGCAAAGTAAAAAAAAAATAAAAGCCTTTAGTTGAAAAAAAGTCTCTGTAGAGGATCAGAAGCAGCTCTTCTTCCCTCACCTTTGGTTTGCCTGTGAGGAGCAGCAGACATGAAGGTGGAGCCTTTATGGCTACTACATGATAAACTCCAAGAAGTAAAAAAAGAATTGAGTGATTTAAGGGGCACTTTCTTTAAAGAGAGTTAGCTGTTTAGAAAAGGTGTCGTGCTCTCCTGTCCCTTAAGCCCCTTCAAACAACATTAAAAGCAAGAAGTTAGATTTTACAGGACATGGGACCTTTAACTTAGTGAGATATTTACAAGAGTCAAAGACTAACATGTGTTCTTATCCACAACCCAAAACATAATGCTTCAGGCCTTGCTGACAACTACTAAACATTTGCAGGCAAAATTTCAAACAGTCTTAAAACACACAAAAAAAAGCAATTCTACAAACATTGTCCATAAATGTGTACAATTTAGACAGTGTTCACTCTCTCTGTTTGTTTTGTTTGACTGTAGATCGTTCAGTTCCTATTTGTTAATGTCCCACAAAAAGTCTTTAAATATTTTATGTCTTTTACCTGCATCCTCCAAATCACTAAGACCCCCACGCAACTCCCACACTGCCTAGCTGCTGTGTTTGCGTTATGCTTACAGGCACAAAATGCATGAATGATTTTGTCGGACGTGTGCCAAGAGTCTGCAGCGTCTGGGGAATTTGTTTTCCAATTTTGTCCCCAGTGTCTCTTTAATCTCCCAACAAGCCAACCTGGATGAAGTGCACTGTCACACACTGTGAGCTAATGATAATAACAATAACTGCGATAGGTGAGCTGTGTTTGCCCCAGAGCACTGCGATCAGAGAGTGAGCTTATGGGAACATGTTTAATATCCATCCAAAAAATATTGCAAGGTCCTGAGGCTGAAACAACAGGCTGCTAACCTATTTTCTCCAGAATGATCCAAATATCACAGCTGTCAGTGGTTATTTGTGTGCTCCTAAAGCACTTGGTGGAGAGGAGCAGTGCCAGGGTATTTCACTGTTCATAGAAATTTGATCCAGTGTGTACAGAAGTGTTATGATTGATTTCAATGTGTTAATATTTCATAGTTTTCGTGTGATGTCTCACACCTGGAGGGAAAGAAAGACTCCATACTGCGGCGCAATGTCACTCTTGTTCAAGGATTACCGGTAACTGAGGAAATGTTGGAGGTCATGGGTCAAAGATCAAATTCAATGGGCCTCACCCTTGTCCCTTACTTGGGAGCACTTTATATCAAGAATGCTTGGAGGTTTTTTTTGTAAAATAACGCCTTGAGTCCAAATATTACAATCAATTACTCGTATAGTCCACACGATGGTGCTATCTAGGTCAGATGGGGTATGTTCAATGTGACTTGGTGACCAAAATTACATCGCCTACCCAAGTCCCGTTGCCCGTCCATAAATAGCTCATTTTGGTCACTGTCACCGTCGCTCACTGATGTCAAACCCGCTTGAGTTTCACCCTGATCATATCATATAACAGGATGTATTATAGCTGACATTATTCCAACTGTATCCTTTTCACTCACCTACCAACCACAAAACACTGCAGCTGATGGCCCTGCAGCAGCATCATCTGCCAGCTACACCTCGAGTAGGAGTAGAACTAATGTACTCACCAACTTAATGTTCCCGCACGGACATGGATTGTCACTCTGTGAACCGGAATAAAAACAATCTGTCACAGGTGTCATCACACACCCACACAACACTGATTGACTGTTGCGGCACAGCCACGCACAATGTCGCCAGAAAAGTTCACATTTTTCAACTTTGGCAACTGAGCGACGCGACCTGGTAGGGCGACCAGGTCACCCAGATCACGTCTGTTGCATCACAGGGGGGTTAACCCCACCCCATCGTGGCTGCACATTGACTTTTCATGGAGAGTGGTTGCCGAGGTCGCCCAAGTTGCGTTCGGTGTGAACACACCACCAACAATCATGGCTGCGTGGGAGAGAGAGAATAAAGGAACGCACTGTCTGCATTCAAATCTGCTGGGTGGACTTATTTTGGACTTTGAAAGGGACATAAGAGATTGACATGACACATGGGGACACGTGAGAGTGAAACAGAGTGGACATAAGGTTCACTTCATGTGGCACCACCCAGAAACAGTGAGAATTGTTGGCAGTGAAGCTAATGCTATACTAACACTTCTGATAAACCAGCGAACACTTGACATGCTTAGCTTATCAAAGCTGCTTCTCAGTTTCGAGCGATCTGCGATAATAGCTCAATCCACACCCAACTTTATGAGCAAAGACTCAAGGCTTCACCATGTTGAGGAAAATAAGAGCTTTTGTAACATGCTTGCTGCTATTTTAAAGTATTACCTCAACAACAGTGGCACTAAAGCTCCTCAGAGCAGTGAAGCAAAAAACTGAAAAGAGAGGCTGAGTACAGCAGAGGGGGTTGTGTCTACTGACTACAGTCTGTGAGTTTTACTCCTGTTATTAGATATTAAGAAAACTGAGGTAACATGATGAATATACTGAGATGTTTCTTTCAAATGTTACAATTTTGTTTTCCTTTTTGGATGTAAATGCAGGCAATAAAGGGTTAAATATTGCACTATAACGCACCTATGCCATCCAAGAAAATATAAATTCTATCAATCACACAGCCATAACAGCCAACCCAGTCCTTCTTTACCCACAATATTTTTTTCCGTGTGACAACTCTATATGTTGAGGACGCATATAAAGTAACAGCACAGGTTTGTTTTAAGCAGTTGATCCACTGACAAGCAAGCCACTGGCGACAGAGTAAAAAGATTGAACTTTGAACAGGCAGAACTTGAAGTAGAACCAGGGCTCACTGCTGAACAGCCAACTGAAAATAATGGGATTGAAGAGAGGCAGACGGAGAGAAAAATAACATCAGACCAAAGGTATTTAAAGCAACAAATAAATGATGTTTGACTGTCTGTATTAAGGTGACTAAATCACGTTTTGCAAAACGTTCCAGTGAAAGGTTCAGCTGTTTGAGTGAAGCCATCTGCACCGGCAGTCTCGCTGAGTCAACACAGAGGCCCCTTTCAAATAAATTAGGGGTCTGATGGTGCCAGTTTGCTTCGTCAAAAGTACTTTTTGGATGGCCAGACAACTTCCAAAAAACCTCATCCCTTGACACCTTTGGCTGACAAACTCTTTCTGTGACTTTTTTAAACCAACAATGACAAATTTAAACTCCTCAGGTCATTATCGGTCAGCTGCGAGGTCAAAGACTCAGCAGAGTTTATATTTGGCTCAAGCCGGCAGTTTTCAGCAGTAACAGAGATACTTGTTCAAAGTTGATGTCAATACAACTCCACTGATGAACAGAAATGTCGGGCATAAATCATCTTGAAGATTTTGAAAAACACTCAAGTGTAGATTTTCTTAAATAGTTCGACTTTTTTGACCTCTTACAATTTTAACTGCTTTGACCCTACAGACCTTTGCACTTTGTTGATTTTCTCCGTAACTTTAAAAGATATTATTCTAACTTTCTCATTTTACTCTTTTCATTTTGACTGTTTCTTCTTAACACTTTGTTTGTGTTCTCTCAGCATTTTGACTGTTTTCTTCAAGATTTCTGATTTTTTCTCAGCAGTTTGACTATTTCCCTAAACATTTTGACTTTTTCTTGATATTTCAATTGTTTTCAACTTCATTTAGAAGTTCTTGCCCCCTTTTTTCAATAATCATGTCTAACCTCTAATAGTCCTCTATGGGGTTTGACTTTTATAAGAACCTTTTGGGCATGTGTTTTCATGTTAAAACTACTTTAAAAATATGAAATAAGAACATCAACATATCCAAGACTGACCAAGTAAGTAAGCCATTGGCTCTCCAGCACAATGAAGAACAACAGTAGGATGGCAGAAGGAGAAGATGTCTTTCGGTTTCTGTCTTTTCTTTTTTCAGTAATTTAGCCACGGCTCATGTTGCATCACAGAGCTATACATTTCGACCTCTTACCTGCATTCCACTCTGATTTATAACAAGTTTCCATACATTTTTTTGTGAAAACTTATCATAACCAGATTATTGTTTAAAAAACAAAACAAAAACAAATCAACGAACAGTCTCAAGTTTTGTATGCATGCCATAATTAAATTAAAAGAAATGAATTTGATGTAAAAGGATATGGAAGGTTATGTTTGTGCTGGCATTTGTTAGTTTGTTAACAGGGTAACTCAAAAAGTTAAGGATGAATTTTAAATTCTGAATCTGAATGTTTCAAGCATTTGCTAAGAGTGTGAGATAGTATCAGAAATGCCTGGGTGAAGGTTTGTGATCTCGGAGCATTTCTAGTTTCTCAAATAAATTGAGCTTTTTTTGTTGAAGTCCTTCACTGTTATACTGTTGCAATGGTTGATGCAATGATTGCATAAATGAGGCACAAATCACAGTCCATACAAACAATTCTTGGTAGCGATCGTGGGTAAAATGAAGACTCTCATTCCCATCATTATTATGAAGTATGTCCTCTTGGGAATACTCATCTCTCTCCAGCACTGGTTCAGTCTGTTCATTACTGTAAAGTGCTGATAAACTAAGAATAGAAACTCTCATTGTGCAATGAAATTGTTCATTTTTGCAGCATGTTATTTCTTCCCTATTATGGTCAAATAATGACTCTGAAAAGCTTTTGTGTAATCATATATATTTGTTTTTACCATCTGACACTTGGTTAGATTGTTAACTCCTTCTTTGGTACTGTAACAGAGAGACATGACCTACGAAACATTCACAGAGCTGCCGGTAAACCCACCACCAATCATTTAAACAATAAAAGTGTGTCAGTGATACTTATGATCTTTGCTGTCTGAGAAACAGATTAATTCAAACACTGCTGACGTTTTACTTTATACACAACAAACAGTCATGTACATTTTTTTTATTCTTGACACACATGGTCTTCAGAGTTTTCACAGTATGGAAACACTTGATGACAAGTCCTGCATGACTCTTTTCTTCATAACTTTGTGCTTCTAATAAGCTAACTCACGCTTGAATATAAGTTGGATGATATTTTTTTCCATTTATAGAGTGTTTTTTCTCCCTGAACATCCTAGACAAGCTGATGCTCTCCTCTCCTGACTGTCTGCTCCGGCCATATGGGCCGCCTGAGGCAATCGTTTCCTCACCAAGGTGACAAGGAGAGGAGGCAGAGTTGAGAATGGGTCATTCAGTAATGGCTTTAGCAAAGTTTTAACGTCTGATAAGGAAGGGATCCAGAGATCATGTCATTGGTTTAACTTATTCTTACTGGCACCAAAAAGATGCACACAAATCTTAATCCTGATGTAGAGACCATTTCCCATACATCAGGAAATTCAGCAGCAAAAATAAAAGAATACAGCCGTATTTCTCTGATGTTGATCACCTAGAATGACAATCCACGAACCTCTTCTTGCAAACATGATATAAAAATCAAGTCTTACTGTCCTAAAAGGGACCTTATGTTGTCCACAGGGAGGTCCTTATGAAAGAGAACAAATGTTAGCATTTCACAGTTCGTTCTCTGGAGTAGCCAAGCTGCAGCATCTGAGGCTGACATTAGAGGCCTCAGGTGTCAAAACCTGTAGTACCCCAAGTGCCCACTAGAGGCTGACTGCAGAAACCTGACACCTTAATTCATGTATTCGGGGAAAAGACGTTTTTACAACCTTGGCTAATTATGTGACATCTGAACAACTCGAGACTGGCTATCCTTAGTAACTGTAAGACTAACATCAGGCTAATGATACGTTAGCTCACAAACTTGAAAACTTGAACAACTTACTGAGACTTCATTTGTAGCGAATGATATGTTAAATAACAGAGAGACTTGCCAATACCCCAATAAGTTTATTTTTCATAGATAGATAGAAAGATAGATAGATAGCTAATAGACACTTTATTCCAGACTCAAAATCCATATAATTACAGTATAAAAGTATAAATATTGGTAATAAAATAAAATTATTAAAATACAAGGAGATATATTCTAACTATTGATATGTTAGCAAAAACAAATAAGCAATACTTTGCAATGTATTAGCTTTGCAGACTTTTTTGTGGCAATTATATGTTAGCTTAAAAATTAGACTAGACGTATGGCTGGCAAAATGTTACAGTGATAAGGCAAGCTTGTTGCAAACTCAAAGACAAGGAAATTATTTTATACACAAAATTTAGAGATATAATACTTTGGCTAAGAAAGGTCAAATCAGCAAGGTGTTGGTCATATGCTAGGCTAGTAGTTGGGTTATCCAATACACAGGCCTAGTTTTTCCTCCATAATTTTATTTTCTGTAGATTACAGTAAAACATTAACAGTTCCTGGACTCTGTAGCTGACAGAAGTGGAGATCGGCATTTCCCAAATACTGACATTTATGGTATAACAGGTACGGGTTTGAAATGCACTTGGCTACTTTTTCCTAAGAGACACACAAAGTCTTGTAAAGCAACTGGCAATGTCAATAACCCTTAGAATGTAAAATGTTCAGAAAAAAGCTGAGAGAAGTTATCTAACACTGTGAAGTCTTTTTTTTTAGATTTCTCTCCCAAAGTAGCATCGTGATAATAACATTTCAGGAATAAAGGAATTTGTTTGGTACAGTGGAGGATAAGGGGCAGCAGGCGGGTCATGTAACATTTTAAGAAGATCCATTACTCCATTTAATTGCATCAGGTCATTAAGTCAGGTGCCGGCATTAGCCTCATGCATCACATGACATGTCATAAGATAGCTTTACAGTGTGTCAGTGAGCCGAGTCGGAGAGCTCAGCTTAACGCTGATGAGCACTTGAGTCTACGGTAGACAGCCGTAGTTAAAGGACCACACACACTCCTGCCTCTGTGAGAGTGCTGATGAGTGTGATGGGGGTTGAAAAGCACCCACACTCATGAGGGTTAGTGCTTATATCAGGTAAATATCAGCCTCTGTTTTAAACAAACTTCACTTGATTTAACTTAAATTTAAGTATTTAAACTTTGTGTCAAATCAAAATCCAAACCTAGACGTAAATACATTCTGGATTTACTTTTATGAAGCAAACCCTTAAAAAGTAAAAAAAAAAAAAAAAACCTTTAAATAGTGGTGATTGTGAACTTCCTCTTTTCTCTGTTTACTATAGGAACTTTTTCCTCATAAATTTGTATAATATACTTGTTGGGTAGATATTTGCTATTTGCTCTTTGAACAGCAGAATTTGGCCAGGCAGAATTATTTTACTGGTTTGCTTTCTCATCCCACACCTCTCCCTACGGAGTTCCCACCTCACACTTTAAAAAACCAGCAGTTCAGGCTCATTGTTGATTTTTTTTTTTTTTTTTTTTTTAGTTTGGAGCCCTCTGGCAGCAGATTTTTTACATACTCTGCATATAAGGATAATCTGAATAGACTTTAGGAGTACAATGTTTAGGATCATTGTGACCTGAAATATCATTACAAATTAAGACCGTCACTTTTAATGAATAAAATTTATTTCATTCACATTGCAACAAAACCACCTAAGCCCTACTGTCTAACCAAGGGGTGGGCAACTCGTGGCATGGGAGCCACATGCAGCCCTTCCACTCACTCAATGCGGCCCATCAGTCATTTCCAAAAAAATAAATAAAACAAAAACAAATAATATTTGTTTTTGTTATAAAGAAATACAACAACTGCTAAATTTTAATAATCATTAGTATCCAGTACTACATAGTGCACAAATTAGGATAGGTGAAAAAATATTTCGACCAACGTTAGATTGCTGGTACATGCTTTGTTTTTACAAGTCATTAAAGAACTTACTTCGCTATATAATTCATAGTATTAGTAAAAGCTATATTTGGAAGCAGTGGTAAAGGTAATATATGTGTGCTTTAAAGCTAGTAAACATTAATTCTTTTATTGCATTAAAAAGAAGCTTAAATTGGCTTTAGTTATGTGTCCTGCTCATTAAATCATGAATTTTTAATTGTGTTTGAATTAAAATATATTGATTTTGGTATAAATCCTTTTTCAAAGCTAAATATTTGCTTTTATTTTTTTGTTTATTTCCATGTTTTTTTCCTCATTGAGAGTGCCTGACAATATGTGACAATTCGGCCCTCAAGCACTGAAAAAATATGTTTGTGGCCCTTTTGGTAGTCAAAGTTGCCCACCTCTGGTCCAACCCATCATCACTGTCTGACTAAAACCAGGTGTGAGCCCTAGCTCACTTTAAAGTTGATATAAACAAACTCTATGAATAAAAACTAGAGGTCTAAAACCTCCCCAGAGAGTTTCAGGTAGGAGGCATCGGAAAGGGTGCTGCCCTTTTCAGTCCGTGCCTTCAGGTTGTGATTTATGCTTCCTCTCCTCAAATGAAAGATATTTTTGAAACCTGACACCGATGTTTATCATTGTTCTTGTCCTCTCATTAAATCCCAGAGTTTTCCACATTGTCCTTCTTTTCCTGAGTAAGCTGATCCTAATGTGTTATGTTCCAGCCTCTGTATGTTTCCCTTTGGCCAGCACACGTCACTTTAGGACAGCATCTGCTCCCTGAGAGCAGCTGAATTATATCTGTGGAATCAGGTGTCAGAGGCAGGTGCCTGCTCCACACAGGCGGAAAATAAAGAGCAAATACATCTGTTTAAATTAGAGACTAAGCGAACGGAGAAGTGGAGACAGAGACGATGGCACAAAGTCAGATCTGCGTGGAAAATGAGGGGGGAGAAGAAAGCAGATAAGATGGCAAGACAAGCAGAAGCTATTTTTGAAAAGAGCGTTTAACTGAATAAAACATCAGCCGGCTGTGGTCCAAATCACAGAAATCACAACGCAGGCACAAAATGAGTGTTTCAAATTAAAGCAGACTTCTCGCATATGTTTTGTTTTTCAATGACACAGAGATTTTCACATTAAATCCCTCATATGTAAAAATGCTGATCCCCTCGCCATGATTGTGTCGGGATTAACAACCATAAAATGTTGTTTATGTTTGCCAGTGTCAACAGTCTGTTCACAGTCACATGCTGCGACAAACAACAAGCTGTTTCTGGAGTCTGAATGCATCAAAAGCAGTTCAGAGCGTGTGAATTTTAGCAGCCGTCGCCTGATTCACACTTGGCCCACTTCCTAGCCTAGATGGAAGTGTGTCTGTGCTCTTTTTAGACTCCACAGAAATTTATCCTCGTCATCCTCGACACCATCATCAGCTGGGACATCTGTGAATAATTATGCTCACTGAAGTCTGGGCGAGTGCTTCCCGGTCTGGTTTGTCTGATGTGCTGAGAGACACGTGAGATGAACTTTTTGATTTATACCAAAATAAAAAGTATTTACTAAATTGAGCTGGCTGGTTATTTAGCCTTCTCAGTTATAGATCAAGGAAACTACTTTTATTCAATCAATTAAACAATAAATATCCAATTTGGTCATATTTTGCTTTGAGCCTGTGTAGAGAGGTTTAATGCATACTAAAAGCCCTAACGTACGCCCTGCACAAAGTGTTTTGGCGTGAAGCACAGATGTCTTTGCAGATGATGCAGGAGTCATTTTAAAGCTCAGAGCTCACTCTGTTTAACCCTTTCAGCCCCAAGACCTTTTTTCTGCTACAGTATCTTTCACCTGAATTTTTTATACTATAATGCAAATAAAACCTTGAATACACCCCTCTTTCAAGGGCTATCTGTGAGGTGTCAGATTGATGTATTAAAGTTTGAGTGACCAGAGAGACAAAACAAGTCATATTGAAATTGAAAGTCAACAGAACTTGATAGAAATCCCACACAGATCAATACTGAAAAGACCGTTTTACGTCTGAATATGGTTCTGTCAAGCCTGTCAAGCTAACCCGGCTATTAGGAGAAATTAAAAGTATGCAAAGATACTCACAACAACTATTTACATAATTACACTTATTCCTTCATAGGTTTTTTTGCTTCATATGTCATTTGTGCCCCTGTTGGATTAAATTTCTTCCCCACATGTTACAAATGGCCACATCACATTGCTCATACTTCATTTCTAAATCTTATAAAAGCTGAAAGGTAACTATCTTTTATCATGTTGACCTTTGGCTGCTCCTTATTTGGCACTTCACTGAAACAAAACAAACATCCATCCAACCATCCATCCATTATCCATACCACTTATCCCTTTCGGGGTTGCTGGGGGCTTAAGTCTATCCTAAATGAAACTGGGCAATAGGCAGGGTGCATCCTGGACCGGTCCCCGGCAGATCACGAGGCCACATAGAGAGACAGACAGTCAAGCTCACACTCATATCTAAGGCCAATTTGGAGTCACCAGTCAACTAATAAGCATGTTTTTGGTCTGTGGGAGGAAGCAGGAGCACCTGGAGAGAACCCACACATGTACAGGGAAACAAAGCTGTGGCATTTATCACATTGAATCCACTAATGTAATGTTTCAGAAGAAAATTTTGCACTTTATGGCAGGATTAAAAAGTTTCTGGAAGGGTTAAATTTGACCTGGACCCCTCTAAAGATTGGGAAAAGATCCATAAACAGTTCAAAAGATGTTAATGAAGAAGTTAACACTGTGAATGTTATTGCTTGGAGTTACCAGGCAATCCCATGAAGTTGGGAGGGTTAAATAGAAAATGAACATGTGCTTCTGTTTGCACCCAAGGGTGTGTTTGACCTAAAATAAGGAGTGGTTAGGCACAAAACTGTTTTTACAGACCTCTATCATAAAACAAACAAACGAAATAAAGTGCACTTCCTTGAGTATCAGTTTGAGGCTCACTGAGAAGCACGTTGAGTCATATATGCCATATGTTAAACTGCAGATTTTTACAGCAAAAGAAGCATGTTTACACCCTGGGTCAAAAAACAACTTAGGTTTGAATGGTTCATGTTCTCAGTATTTAACTCTACCAGGACTGAAGTTTTCTTTTAAGTCTCTGTTTTGATTTTGTTGAAAATACTTGTTATGCATGATTGGTTGCATTAACTTATAACTAAAAGTCTGTATTGTGTTACTGTTTTTCAGAGGGCTTAAGATGACCTGCTACCCCGCTCACCTCCATGTGCTCTATCCTGCATCAACAGAAATATCACTTAACAGAAATTCATGCTTTTAGACTGTTTAAACCCATTTTAATGGCAGTTCAGCTAGATGCAGCTATGTTAATCAACATCATTCCTCTCCAGATTATATTCATTATATATTGATCTTAATATTAGACTGATCTCTCTATCCATGGTTGTATTGATTTTACATCCATAGTAACTATCTTCACAACCACATAGACATGAGGTTCCTTTTGAAAATGAGATGTCACAACTCGAGGGGATTACCTTTAATAAATGGATATTCAACAAAGACAAATATGGCTTGATACAAAAAAACATTGATTGACTCTATATTCAGCAGAGGCAAATGTGATAAGGACAGATTTATGATCTGGTCATCCATGGGTTGGTTGCTATCATAGTTCTTATTTTTAGTCCCTTTATCTCTGCCTGGATGGATACATCTCTGGATGTATGTATGTGTATATACAAATATATATTTATATTTATTTGTATATATGCATAAAATGAAGAGTATGGCTTCAGCCTGCTCTATTGTAAAGTGCCTTGAGATAACACTCGTTTTGAACTGGCGCTATACAAATAAAGATTGATTGATAATGACCCCCTCAAACTCTAGCACTTGGCTGATATTAAGCAAAAAACAGACAGCAACTTGGACTGAGAGGCCCCCAGAAGAACAGCTTACATCACTAATGTTGCATATTTCCTACGGTCCATGTTTTCAAGCCAGAACATCTGTCCTTGTACAGTTTTGCTTTTATTCCTCTTCAGATTTAGTCTTTCCTGTCTTCTCCATCCTCCTTCCTCCTCTCTCCTTGAAGTTCATTTTTGTAAAATACCAGAGCATTGGACACAAGTTTTGGTGCAGCTGTGTTTTCAGTGTTAAAACACGACTGTATCAACTGTGTATGAGGACCATAAATCACGTGATTTATTTAATTAGTCCACCCTCTCAGAGATCTCACACTCTGCCTGGAATGCTCTCTCACTGACCTCATGGAAAACTGCGCTCTGCCAAGGTTTTCCTCTCATATCCCCTAAAAAGGAACCCAAGGAGTACTTTTGGAAATAGACCCTGATAGGGATTTTTTTCACAGTGAAAGAAAAACATAAGACTAGGCTGGTTGAACACGCATACAAACAGATTCGGATGAAGGATGAAGCACCTCAGCAGAAAACGCTGGTGTGCGGTGACACAGTGAAAATCTTACTCCAACACAGGCGCATTCAGCTCGAGTCGCAGCTCTCTGATCTATCCGCCGGTCACTCTGGTTGTGCTTCAGTGCTCAGGCCTCAGCTGTGAGCTGGAAGACAGCACATGCTCCCAGGCCAGATTTGGAGCCCGCGCAGGGTAACCGAGTTATAGTGAACCCAGACAGACGCTCTGCCAACACGCTGTTTCCTCTGGCGTTACATCAGATTGCTTGTGATGAATACTCACGTTTTCCCACTTTCTCTCTCTCTCTCTCTCTCTCTCTCTCGGGTTCTTGCTGGACTGGCTTGTTTTGCGCTGTCACAGAGAGTAATGAAAGTTTGATTACAAAGATTATTCCTCCTGTTCTGCACTTTGCTGAAAGCAACAGCTGAATAATGTAAAAGCTGACGTATGGAAGCCATGATGTCATGTACGGGTAGAACGGCGTTAGCACTGAAATATCATTTAAAGGTTATATTTGATATGTCCAGCACAAATGCTTGATATTAATCTCAAAGGGTTAGTTTGGGTTTATTGAAGTGGGATTGTTAGAGGCCCATGGCACCAGTAAATAGGAGTTCCAAAATAGGAATTTGCAAGCTTTGTCCCTGGGGGGAGATATCTGGGGGTGGATGGTAGCCAGTACTTGGCAGTACATGGTGACACAGAAAGCTTTGTATTTAACCCACTTGTAGGTTAAAACTAATCCAAAAAACTAAGTTGGTTCAACAGGAAGATTCTTTGCAGTGTTTAACTTTTCTCCAACAAAGCCCCTGCGGTTAGAACTATTGTTTGTTGGGACGTGGGTTCTTGAGAGGAAAAAACAAACACTAACTTCACTAAAACTGAACTAAAATAGCGATTTTGACTTTAATAACCACAAAGTTTCAGTAGTTGTTGGTACAAGAGGATATCTATATGAACCAAGTACACACAGGAAGAACTTTTGCAGATGGAGTCACAGGTAGAAAGAGGGATGGAGAACAGAAGAATAGGACAGATCATAGGTTACCTGGTGGTGCAGATGCATGAACTGTGAGGCCATGTCCACATATTCAGAGGCCCATTGCTGTCACGAGTTGGACTTAGTAACATGGACTCTCCTGGACCTTCCATCAGAACGCTTACATTTTAGTAAGCCTTCAAACTGCTGTTGTTTGTTGTAGTCCTGATCTGTAAATTGGGCAAACACAACGCTTTGTCTCTGCAGAGAGGGGAGTCCAGATGTCCATATTTGAAACAACAAGCCAAATTTAGCAATTTATTACCAGTTTGTGACCCCTACCTGACCCTGCTGCAGCATGCTGGTGGAAGGGGACGTAGCCCTTCGTTGCATCACCAAATAGTTCTAAACACAGGGCTTTGTCGAGGAAAAGTTAAATACTCTAAAGAAACATCCTGCATTGTATAGTCGAGCCTATGTATTTGTTTGAGGTTTTAACCTATGAGTGACTTAATTACGAGGCCTTCAGTGGCACCATGTACTGCTATGCACCGGCTACTGTTCGCCCCTGTATATCTCCCCCCCAGGACAAAGCCTGCAAGTTCCTTTACTGGCAACATATTTACTGAAGACATGACCATGAGAGAAATGGTCTGTAAGTGCCTTCTCTGTGAAATACAGCCTTTAACGAGGTAAAGAAATATGCAGGTGTGCATGTCCATAGTTGAAGTCCAGTAGTCCCTGGTTAAATGGCATTGTGAGTGAAGTTTGCTGATGTATTAAATGTAAAAGGACAGTAATGTTATTGGAAGAAAAGTCCTGTTTAGTCAGCTTACAAACCTGTGAATGTTATTTTGAGCACAGATTCGTCTAAATCATGTAACTCAACAGAATGAAGGAGCTCTCTCTATCTGTGCTCTGAGCACAGTCTATTGAGTTACATTAAATCTCTTCCCTCACACACAGACACTGTGCAGTTGTCAGCAGAGCCTCGTGGGTCAAATCTTAACAGTGATGGAGAGAAGAGGACAGCAGAGCGCCGTGTGAGTGTCTGAACAAACAATTACAGGGTCATCTGGAGTTGAAGGCGTCTGTAACTATGGATTGATGGGGTCTTCAGGGCCATCATAGAGACAGAGATTAGACAAAACTCGTGGGAAACACAGGATAATTGCTGATTTCTTTACGTAATATCTGTGGGTGTTAGCCATGAAAATGCCCAGGGCCTTGAAGTGGAGAAGAGTTACAGTTTGTTGGGTCACGTAATGGTTTCTCTGGTCAGACGAGATGAAAGTGAGCTGTGGAGAAGGCATGCTGGGAAGTGGAGTGGGCTGCTGCTGAAAGTTGGCCTTTTACAAACTCACAACATGATCAGAGTTCATTTGCACAATGAAACAGAGCTGTTTAATCAGTGCCGTATCTGAGCTGGTGTAAATGCAGATAACAGCGACCTAATGCACCTGTAAAGGAAAAACTGATCCAACAAACTACCGCTGAGTGTTGTGTTTGTGTGTCACACATAAACACAACTGAGGAATCTGTTTACCAAACATTACAGTGATGCACGCTTTCAGTCCTAACCTCTCATGTAAATCATTCAGTATTTTTTTCCAGTCATTCTTTGTTGCTTAGGTGCCACAAAGATATGATAAATACTTATATTTAAACTATTTTTTGCTGTTATTGTTGTTTTTTTAAATAATTTTTCTGCATTTTGCCTTTATTGATAATATAGAGACAGTGGACAGAGCTGGAAAGGGGGTGAAAGAGCACTTCAAAGTTCTTTGCATGGAGGCAGAAAAGTGATTGACAAAAGTGACTCTGTTGCTCAGAAACTTGATGTCGTGCATTACTTATTTAGAATCTTGGTTTTATTCATTTGGTTCAGAAATTTCATTTATTTATTTATTTTTTGCAAGGAAAACTTGATATTGTGTTTGGAAAATTTGGCATAATTAATTTAAAGACCTTGACTTATGCCGTAAATACAACAAAACTGGAATCATTTACAGGATAAGTTGATGAACCATGTTAGGAAAGCTTGGTTTTTTGTGAGGAAAGCTTGATATCTTTCAGAAAACTTTTTTAATAAACTTGCCAAAACGCTCTGCACCACCCACATGACAGGGCCCTTAAAGTCTAAGAAATACATAAAATTTGGAAAAAAAAGAATTATTAAACAAATAACACCTTGGTTAGAACAAAATATTGATATTATTTCATGGTAAAATCCAACCCCCATAATGTCTGTCGAGCAAAAAAACATCCCTATAAATGTGGTTGTTGACCCCCGCTCTCAGTGACAGAGTAGGCGAGCTATCCTCTTTCATTAAACCTCCATCATTATGCAAAGACAACAGAATCCAGTCTGCTGCTGTTTACACTCCTCTCAGTGTAGTGAAACCCTGCACCACACACTCTGTGTGGTTATTGTACAGCGTGAGCGTGGCCGGTCTCCAGGGTGCTAAGACGTCCGAGGTCATTATCAGTCACTACTGAGGCCTGCAGGGACGCTGCTGCTGCTTCCAGCGTTTCTGTTTCCACATCCAGAAGTTTTTATCTCCAGAGACCTCAGAGACTCCTCTGAGACTTCCTGTTAGATGAACTGTATGTGAATACAACATGTCACGTTTCATTACATGATTTTCTTTTCAGTCACACTGGAGGGACTGTGGGATGGATATGGTGTTTGAATTCACCGTTTTGTTTTTTTTTGTTGCAACCCTTTGAGTTTTTTACTCACAGTAATTCTGGGGCTGGTAAATATTGTCCAAATATAAAATCTTGTAATTTTTTTTAAAAGTCGAAGGTTCATGATTGTCCTGATTTTTTTTTTTCTGACAGGACTAACAAATTGGGTTTTGGGCCCCCTGGAATTTTGACGGGCCGTCCCAATTGTCTATCCAAAATTCTCCACTGTGATTGGCTACTTGCTATGTCAGGTGGCATTTATGTAAAAATCAGTGTGGGCAGTGTAGAAACGGTATGTTTTTGTCTTTTCTTTTTGTTTTTGGTTTATGTTGTTCAATGTGGGAAAATTTGATTTGTTGGAACTTGAAATTTTGACTCTGGACTTAAATCTTTTGTTTGAGTCCTGAGATGAACAGTTATCAATGTCCCTAAGTTATTATTATTTTTTTTATAGAATTAGGTTGGGCCAGGCATAAATATATATTGATGTAATTGATTATTTCATCTTTCTGGGACTGAAGATAAAAAAAAAAAAGATTATTTTCCTCTGACATTTTCAGATTTACATTTTGCCACAGCTGTTAATATTTTGTGAAAACAATGTCACTTTCAGTGTTGATGTAGATGAGCCTACCTAACTCCAAACTACACAATGTGCTTTTGATTAGAAAGTTACAGCCGGCACTCTATTTTAAGACAGAAATTTTGCCTTTTTTTGCCTTGTGATATATATTTATGAATTTAAAGCAAAACTGTAATTTTTTAATTCATTTGCAGGTTTTTTTTTTTTTTTTTTGAGAAGGAAGAAAAAGATGAAAATTGGAAATAGAGTTTGAGTTTTTGTTGGAGACAATTGGGGATTTTATTTTTTGGCCAGCTCTAGAATGGTCCATGGAAAAAGTATTATATTTTATGTGTGGATACAATTTTGGCAAATAAATACTTGTGATTTTTGTACAGTTTTTGAACAGTAATACTTAAAGAGGAAATAAGTATTCACATGTTTGGATGTACTTAGATAATCTGAACTTTGCCCTTTAATTAACTTTGTAGGTGCGGGAAACAAAAAGATACAAATGTTGACGAGGGGCCACGATGGAAAGTAACTGAGTCGCACTGGGTTATGTGAACTAACATGACAATGTTGAATGATATAAACACACTCTGACTCTTGTGTTGCATGCTCGCCTGGTTGTGGTTCATATTTTCCTCCAGATTTATTATGTGTTGCCTTCAGCTCATGAAGGCACAGAGACGGTGGTTGAAAAAAGATCTCTGAAAACTAATGATTCCCCTTTATTTTGTTCAAAAATGTATTAGTAAATCCTGAAGATACTGTCCACCCCTGGTTATGTCAACCCTTGTCTTTTTTAAAACAAAACTGACAAAAAAAAACTCCTGAAAAACAGCGTCTCCTCTCTAAGGTGACGTCGCTGATGAATAGGCTGCTGTGCTCTTTATCTTGTTGGTGAGGACAAATTGTTCCTGGTAATCAATGAAAATTTAATCGAGTAACAGAGAACCACAGCCTCTTACAGGTACAATGTGCCAGTCTTTCATGTATTTTTAAAGCCTGTTTTATCCCTGCCTAATTAGTAATTAGCTCTGTGACTCCAGAGTAGGTACCAGAGCAACAACCATTTATAACTTCTTCTCATGCACAAAAAAGAGTGACTGTGACTGCAAAGAGGCCATTTTTAACATGCTGGATGCAATCTGTACTGTTAAAAAAGTGGATTAATTCTGTTAGTTAGATTTTTTTTAAATACATACGTTGACATGTCACAATAATATTGTACCAAGTTCAAGAATAAGTCCGACTTAAATTATCAGGTTTTCCTTAAAGTAGAGGCCCCAAACTGATCAAGAAGTTGTAAACATGCTCCACTTTTCCATGTTGAGCTTTAATGCATACAGTATGCCAAGATTATAAATGTGCAGGAGAAAGTCCGGAAGAAAATTAAGATTAAGGATCATCATTAACCCGACACAGCAGATAGATATTTAAATACATCTACAGGGTGTTTCGCATTGTGATGTTGTCTTCATTTTTTCTGTTTTGTCTTTTTGGACTTTATCTCTCTTGACTCCTTTCATCATTTTAGCTCTTAGGCTACGTCCACACACAGGGGGGTATTTTTAATACATTAGGTTTACCTCCTCTGTTTTCAAACATAATTCCATCTGCGTGTTAGTGTTTAAAAACATCCCCGTCCACATGAAAATCTGAAACATTTAAACATACTGTTAAACAATGTTTGCTGTTGTATCAGTGATATGCAGCCTTTCTTTTAAATGTCTTTGTCAGTGCAGTTTTATATTTATGTCTACTCCAAACCACAAGTTTGTCTGGTGTTACTGTTTCTTTTGTGGCTTTGTTAATTGGTGTCAGCAGGCATGTTGAGTAAATATTTCTTTGTTTATATTTCAGTTTGAGATACTATATCTGATCATTTTTTTCAAATCCTGTTATTAATAAGCTTTCTAGGTGCTCTTGTTGTGTGTGATATCTGGTTGTCTTTTCATTCTGTTCAGATAAACTAAGATGTCTAAATATTTATTGATTTGTAGAAAACAGCGCAGCACAGGACAATCGCCTTGACCTATGTCCTTAAATATACAATCAGTTCATCATTAAATCATGGTGGAAATTTTGCAAATTTTAAAGAAAATACTTAGTTTTCTTAAGATATAATGTCCTTGAGCACAAGGTGATCATGAGGCTAAGTGACCTTAACCATGACCTCCATTATCTAATCTGTACGTAGTTAGCCTAGATCCCCTTTGAGACCTTAGTTAGCTTGGACATTTAATGAAGCATCAGTGGTATTTATTTGCAGTAAAGGACAGCGTCAACACATTAAAAATGAATTTGCAAACCAGTGTCAGTTATGTGATACAATAAATAAGAGAAGATTTTAATACCCGGCTTAAGAAATCAAAACGTAATCAATGAAATAAAGCACATGGACAGCTTTTCAGGAACAAAAGCCTTGCAAGACGCCATGAGGGAATATTCATCCTCTTCTAAAATGATTGGTTTTAATGCATTTAAATCATGGTCATTAACCTGCTAAAGGCTTAAGCTTCAATGATTGACTGTGAATTAGGATTCCCTGATGAGAAGCAGCGTAGAGGAGGGAATGAGGCTTTAGTGTATCGAGCACCTGTGTTCTGTTTACATTTATAAGCCTCTCCTTTCTATTTGTTTAGCCTAATAAGTCTCTCACAGGTTGTAGTGCCGTGTAATTGCCATTTTTTCATTCAGATGATAATGAAAGGCATTGAATTATGAGAAAATAGCCTCTGGGTTTTCAATAGACTTGGATGGTTCCTCTATACAGTGCCACGATCCTTCTACAAATGTATTGAGTGAGCTGATGTAGGGATGTGTTGTTTACTGAAAAGTAAAATATAATTTCACAGATGTCTCTCTATGTTTTATCTGTTTCACCATAAACTAGAACTACTGCCTGGTGGTTTATGGCTCAGTTAGGTTTACAAGTGATAGGAAAAGTACATCGGGAAGAAAGGCTGGTTTTTGAGATTGTGTGACTCTTTAAAATCAAAACAAAAAGGGACAAACATGAAGCTGACAATCAAAATGCTTTAACCTTCGATTTGAGTCCAAATTTGATAACATTTTCTGGATATTACTCCTGCCAGGACCCCTTTGACAAGAAAACACAAGAACAGTTATTTTGTCCTTCAAATAACCACAAGTCCATTGGTAAACATTTTTTCATAAGACAAGGTCAAAATAAAGGAGAAGGGTCAAAGGTTTCATTTGCAGCCCTGTCAGTTTCAGGTGTTTTTTAACTGATGTCAGCTGACATTGACTAAGTCAGATAATAGCATAAAGGAGGAACTGAGGGGAAGGAGGGTTGCAAAGCAGCTTGCAGCAGGAGCAGTGAAGAGTAGGCAGGCTAGAGCAGCATAAGTAGGTGGTTTGAGCTCATTTAGCCAATGGCTGCTTCGAGGTAATCAGCTGTAAGCAGTGGTGGGCTAGCTTTCATCAGCTGTTTGTGGAAAAAAAATCCATAAAACTCAAAATTTAAAGGTAATGTCTGCACTAGAGTTTTTGAGTTTTGGGTCAAAATTCAACATTTAGTGTTGAGAGAACAACTACTTAAAATTAAGACAATCCCAGACAACTACTTAAAATTAAGACAATCCTGTACCCAGACTTCAAAAAACATAATTAGGACAGTTGTGATTACTCCTTTGATTAAGTTCACAGAAAAATGTATTTAATGCCAGCGATTTTAAGTTTTCATTATTACAGTGTGGCATATTAGCAAACATGACCCCCTGTCTCCCAAAGTAACGCTATCCTCCATTTTTGGTATCACATTCAAAACCAAGGGATAAACATGAAAATCCAACACTAAGCCTCACTTTCAAGTCAGACTGGACATCTGTGCAAATTTAACAAAAGGACCTTAAAGGATTTTGAGATATTACTACAATCAAGGGATGACCACAAGGTCCAATGACCTTAGCCTATGTCCTCAAAAGTCTAATAAGTTAAATATTAAGTCTGAGTGAACATTTGGACAACGTTTGACAAAAAATCCCTCCAATGCTAAAAGCATGGATAACATTGAATCTCCTTGACTTTGACTTGTAAACTCAAATATATGTACAGTTTATTTTCCGATCAGCGCAGACATTGGTGAAAGGTTTGAAGAAAATCACTAAAAGCTTTTTTTGTGGAATCATGTCCATTGGCAAAGGATGAAAATATGCTTATAGATCTTGACGTTTAACCTCCAATGCAATGAGTTTACCCAGCAATCAAAATGGGACATTGGTGCAAAGTCTAGCCTTAATGTAACCTATGACCTCCAAGATCTAATCAAATTATTTACCAGTCAGAGAGGACATCTTGCAAAGTTTGAGAGAAAGGCCTCAGAGGTATCGTGAACAAGTAATGGTTGAACATGAGGCTCACCATCCTTGCCCTTTGACTTTCAAAATCAAATCAGTTCATCTTTGAGTCAGAGTGGACATTTTTGATAAGTATTTTAAAAAATCTACAAAATGTTCAAGAGACATGGAGTTCAAAAAGATGGCCTGGATGGACAAAAAGAGTATGGGTGAATGGTTGGACTAAGAGGAAACATATGCCTCTAGTCTCGGCCGTCTCTGTCGCAGAGGCACAGAAATGTTGAAATAAATGTTGCTGCATGTGTTAAATATTTATGCCTCAGCTGCAGGCAGACAGTGTTGGAGTCCAGGATTTTTCAGATGTCAGTCAAACTTCTTGGGCACATAACATTTTCACCTTCATAGGTTGCACTTTTCCGCCGCTGAGAGCAAAACCCAAGTAAACAGCGCTGTTGAACCTGTTGGCTTTGGCCTGCGTGCCTGTGCAAGACGTTTATAGAGGCGTCTTGTCTCATGATAACTTTGTCACATTTGAGGGGAGCCAGAAAGGCAAAAGTAGAAGGGCGGATTGTGATGATGATGAACTTGTCATGCCAGCCTCTCTGCTCTCTCACACAGTGGGTGTACTGCTGGCCCTGTCGCCTCGGGCTCCTGCGTCTGCTGGTGACGAGCGTAGCTGTCACTCCAGTTGTCCCCACGTCTCGATAAAGCTGCTCTCTGCCACTAACAAATTCTGACAGGTCTGCAGCGCAGCGTCTGTGCTCACCTGGACACACTGTACTGGTCTTACTGTACTGAAGGGTAAGAGACGTGTTCCTGCCCTTTATGGGCTGCATATAAACCAGAGACATTGACATAATGTGCACCGTGGAAGTTAAGAAAGAAAACAGAGGATGTTAATGTTCGAGCAGCTCTAGAGGATTGGGAGGTAAAAGATGGACTGCAGGAGAAAACAGACAGATGAAAAGTCATGCTAAGGGCCATGATTATGAAAGGCATGTTGCATGTGTAATTTGTTGGAATGCAGGGGAACTAATATTAGTAGGTATCTCTCTATGACCGGATCTACTCCCTGGTAGTTAAATGTCAAAATAGACAGAGATTTAAAACACATAAAATAACTGTCCTAATGTCAGTATTTACACACCTATGATTAAAAAAAATACATTGATTAGCACTATGACACTGAAGATTTGACAGGAAAAAACCTTTCATACAGATAAACATCTGAAAGTCTCTGTTATTAAAAGGATGATTAAGTTCATAAGACAAGGCTGTAAAGAAGTCCAAGCCTTGCAATAAAGTTTGGGACACATCCACAGAAAACAAGGTCATCTTTTACGTCAACAATTGGGCAGATAATTTGTGACTTTGGTAAAATGTACCACAATAAATCGGCTAATGATCAGAACAGAGTCTCACTCTAATATCTCTTTGTCACCAGAAATGGCACGAGTCTACAAAGAGGCGATGCTACTCAGGAACAAAATGTGTCTCTGCCTGGCACGGGGTCAGGTTTTTCCCTCTTCAAGGAGATACATCAACTTTAATGGCTCTCATTTTGGCGGCACAATTGGGAGAGCTCTAAACAGATTTGGCACCAGACAGACGGATGGCTCTACGGCACGGATCAGTGTGACAATAAAACCAGAGCCCCCAGAATTAAATCAACTCCTTCAGTAATTACATTCAAACTGTCGGTCAACCTTTTCCATTCGCCGATCTCTTTGTTATCACGCACGTCATCTCACAGCTCCTGTGTGCAACAGGTCCACATGAAGGAGATAAAGTGTGGGGGGTAATGATGCTGTGTGTGAGTGCACTGTATGCTTTAGGGTGACAGATGGTTTGAAGAAAGAAGAGGGTGATCAAGTCTGCCCGTGTGCAGTGCAGATTTGGGCTATTTGAGATTTTTCTTGGGGTGACTGTGGCTCAGTGGTGTTGATGGTCATCTCCTCAAAGATTGGATGTTTGATTCCCAGCTCCAGTGGTCCCATGTCAATGAGTTGGGCAAGACACTCAGCTACATTAGGGTCCAATCAAAAAGAGACACTTCGCCAGAAAAGCATCCTAAGTCTGGGAATTTCTGTGAAATTTTCAGAAGGTGGAGCTTCACTTCACAAAATTATCCTCCAAACACATAAGCTAGCAAGTTTTGTTTGGCTTGTTTTCATGAATTGTGGAAAACAATTCAGGTCTCTCTATATGTGTCGATAGTCCTCTTGGGCTCAAAGTGTTGCCAAGGAGAAAAGTCAACAGTGATAAAAAGAAGACTGGTCAAGTTAAGCTTTGAGTCATGACTATAACCCATTTTAAGACCCTGTTTACACACATTAACACAGATTAACATCCATTTTGGATGTAAGGGTTTAGGGTCTTCCTTGTGCATTTTGGTAGTGCAACAGTTTAATAGGTTTGACTGCTAGCTTGTGATTTTCAGTATCTAGATAGTTGCAGTTGAGACAGTTTTTGAAGACAGAAGGCTGAAAGGGCTCCCAGCAGCTCCACCTTAAGGAGAATGACCAGAGACCACTAGTGAGGTGCGCTGCTGTTGGCAGGTAGAGATATTTTGCATAATTTTGTGAGTTTTATGTAAAAACGAGTCATGAAACTATGTTGGACTGAACGTGTAATTGGGCCAAAAATGTAAGAGTGCTTTATGTTTCTCCACTATTTTATGATGCAGCAAATGGCTAAGTGTTCTTCCACCTGTGCGCAGTGATTTTGCTGAACTGCTGCTTCGCTCTATAAACTTGGGAAAAAATGGCACAAAAACGGCAGAGGAAACTAAATATGTGTGATTTTGACTCAAGTGATGATGATTCTTCTTTTACTGTGGATGAGTATACAGAATGAGATTCGGTGGTCAGAATCAATGCGCACAGACGGAACAACACATGATCATTAATGTCAAACCAGAAGAGACTATCTGGAGGGTAAACTAATGCACTCTAAAATTTATCACCCAATCGTACATTTGATCTGTTATAGTTTTGTGGCTCGCTTTTATGTAAAGCAGCCACAATTACACAACTGTAACACAACTGTGACCTGTCAACAGCATTGTACCTTTCCCGTTGTCTGGACTTATCCTCAAAAGTACAGTGCTGCTAGGAGCCCTTTCTGACACTTAAATGACTATTGTCAAGTACCTCGTACACCCCAACTTCAAAGTTACTGAAAAATCCCTTTAAGATTTTCAGTCAGGGCATAGTTGTGTAGTATTTTTGTCAATACAACAAAAAAGGCTAAAAAAGAGGGAATTCAGTTGAAAGTGCAAATGTATGTGAACATGCTCATCATTTGAACCTTAATGACAGTTACAGTAACACATGTTGCCTATACAGTCTAAAATGCCTGGGGTAGAGACTTTTTATGCATTGTGATCAGTTTCCTGATTCCTGATTACTCTCCTGGCAGTATGACGTGCTTTAGCATACCAGAATTGCTATGAGTTTTTGTCTTGCTCTGAGGCTTTGTTCCATAATCAAAGACAGTATCTGTCTAACAAGGAGAGGTTTCATTATGTTGGCAAAATATAGTCTAGTATGTAGTGTCCCTATGCTTGTGTGTTTTCTGATATGGAAAAATGTAGTGGAGGGCTAAAGTGCAAATACACTCATTAGCTGGAGCCACCCTTCAGGGAGCGATTGTCACTGAATTATTCAGGCTGTGTCTCCCATACCTGACATCAATACTTGGTCATTCCAGCTGCCACACTGCTGTGCATTCTCATTTCCAATTGTCGCAGTGAAATGAAGAGTCTTTGAATTTATCAGACTTGCCACTCAACGAATACAAGTCATTTCTATCTGCCATGCAGGTTGGACTTAACGCTCCCAGCCTGAGGCCTTCTTGTCTCAGTCCCCTGTCTTCTGCTCTGTAGATTTAATTTGTTCTACTCCAATAACTCTGCTCCTTTCTCCTTTCTCCCCTCAGGATACGGCCATGCAGCCCCCAGCACGGATGGAGGAAAGGTGTTCTGCATGCTCTACGCCCTCCTGGGTATCCCGCTCACTTTGGTCATGTTCCAGAGCGTGGGTGAGAGGATCAACACCTTTGTCAGGTACTTACTCCACCGCCTGAAGAAGTGCCTTGGCATGAGACGCACAGAGGTCTCCATGGTCAACATGGTGATTATCGGCTTCATATCCTGCATGAGCACTCTGTGTGTAGGTGCCCTGGCTTTCTCGCACTTTGAGGGGTGGAGTTTCTTCCACGCTTACTACTACTGCTTCATCACGCTCACCACCATCGGCTTCGGGGACTACGTGGCACTGCAGAAGGGCCAAGCGCTGCAGAAGCAGCCCGATTACGTGGCCTTCAGCTTCATTTACATCCTGACCGGCCTGGCTGTGATTGGAGCGTTCCTCAACTTAGCTGTGCTGAGGTTCATGACCATGAACGCGGAGGACGAGAAAAGGGATGCAGAGCAGAGGGCTCTGCTCGCTCATAATGGTCAGGCCGGGGGACATATCAACTGCTCCATGGACCCAACATCCCCGTCCTCCTCGCCATCTGGGTGCGGTGGAGTTGGAGGCAGTGGAGGTGGCGCAGCAAGCAGGGGTCTGCGTAACGTTTATGCCGAAGTTCTACACTTCCAATCGATGTGCTCCTGCCTTTGGTACAAGAGCAGAGAGAAGCTGCAGTACTCCATCCCCATGATCATCCCGCGGGACCTCTCGAACTCTGACACCTACATGGAGCAGGGGGAGGCTTTTTCCAACCCCCTTCACTCAAACGGGTGTGTGTGTAGCCTGCAGCGCCACTCGGGGATCAGCTCAGTTTCCACTGGTCTGCACAGCATCAACACATACAGGAGACTCAATAAACGTAGGAGCTCCATCTGAACCAAAAGGACCTCATGATTCAAGGTCAAGTACTTCTTTCTTTGACCATGTGGTGAGATAGAGCCCTTTGACTTTCTAGGTGAACACGACTCCCTGTTGGTCCCAAAGAGAGGTAAATTTGTGCTTTGTTTCAGCACTGATGATTCTGCAGGATCAGTTGTGTATTTAACTTCCATTAGTGAAGCACAAACTGTTTAGGACTAACCTTAGTCTTGAAGAAATGATGCTTATGCTTTTGGACAATAAAATAAATGGACTTCTGTGTGACTCTGAATTCTAATATTAAATATTATGATTTTGAGTTCAGTTATTCACGTGTTCAAATGGCAAATAAAAAGGGACAACTTACACTGTGAGACATGTTTTTAAGACGGATCGGGGTTGTGGTAACTGTATATATTTCCCCACTTAGACATATTTTATTGACTAGTCTTAAACACTCTTCTTTCCTAAAGGGTCCCTCTGTAAGTATCAGACCAGCTTCAATGATAAAAATTTGTATATAGTTTGACACTTCACTTGTAGGAGAAATTGAGGAAAAGCTTATTTTTTCAGTGAAAGATTTAAACAGAAATTCTCAGTCTTTTCCTTTGTTTCTGCATCCGATGTTCATGTTCAAGCCAAATGTTCTAATTGGTTTTGTCTTTTTATGAAAGTCATATTGATGGTAATGTAATGACTGATTGTGTCCATTCATACTGGCTGAACAGGATTGGTCCGAATGTCTCTGTTGGGAAACAGTTGGTGGCTTTTAACTCTGTAACCACTAGGACTTCCTGTCAACCCTGTCAGACCTCAATGTTATTTTTGTACTATATCAAATAATTTGTTTTTATGTTTGTTTGTTTTTTCAACTAAATCTGCTTTAATTACTTGCTCATGTAGACTTCATACAAGACGTAGACGTAGCCGCTGAAGTTCACCCATTGGTTTTTGGGATTAAAGTCTTTAAAGCTACAAGTTTGGCATTTTGGCTGTCGACTTGTTCATCTTTTTGTTGCCACAGGTGTGGACTCTTAGGCAACCTGGTGGGAAGGCAGGTCAAAAGATGCTGCAGTAGAGCTTGCAACCAAATGTGGATTCAGTAACAAGATGCTGGCAGGTAATCATCTTTCATGGGCCAGTGACATAAAAAATAAACTGCGTACTGCAGCTTTAAAGGTTTGTCTACCTTATATACAAAATGTATTTTTAACAGGTACACTAAATAAACCTTAATTTGCCCTTATAATAAGTTATTTAATGCAAAAATACAGCAGACTCCATACCCGATAGCTATATTTGGCTATAATATCAGCAGTGAATATAATTGTTTTTTTGGTTTGCAGATACTAATATTAGACCTTTGAAGCAATTATCTGCTGATACCAAAACTGAACTGATCATATTGTGCATCTCCAATTTTCTAACTTTAAAATGTTTATTAATTTAGGCCTGAAAAGCTGGTCATATGTCTTAACTGTAATAAACCCACTGAAGTTGTAGCTCCAGTGATTGTCTTCTGCATAGAGTATGAATAGCATCTTGTAGCACAGAGCTGTTAAAAAGAGATATAAAGGTGAAAGGAGTATTTGTGGGGTAAAATAAGCTCTTCATTACTCCAGCACAGTAATGTGAAACCACCACTGACATGAACTGAAGAATAGAGGGCTGATGGTCCATCACTGCTAAAATGCTAGCAAAGCTAGCATTAGCCACACTAAGCAAACCAAATGGACGCTCTGTGCTCTGATGCTGTTAACGTGTTAAACAATGCTTTTAACAAGCATTGCTCAGTTTTATTCAGTTCCTTTGAGTTTTCTTGCCATCAGTCAATCCCTCTTGTCAAGATTTAAATTTACAATTAACAACTTTGAAATTAGCCTCCTAGAAACATACAGAGTACATACCAGAAAACAGATAAAAAGCCAATGGACTCCTTAGGCCCTGTTTACACTGTTTACACACGGAGACAATGTGAAAATGATGCAAGTTCACACAGATCCGTAAGAACAACTGAAAATGTTGTAGCATGCATGCCAGGCCAGTAGTTGGCGATGTAGGTTTGTAGTGAAACAGCGGTGTTACAACACGCGTTTGCTTTCCGGAGAAGACAAAGTTTCACAAACAACAATATCGAGTGGACGCACAAAGATGCAGGAGTTTCTTATCTGGACAACAAATCTGTCTGGATATTTTTGTCTGGATAGCAAACCGAGCACAGTAAGCAGCACACAAGTTGTTCAGTAGCCGGCCGAAGCTGTTGTTGTTGTTGTTCCTCGGTGCGCATGCAACCTTCATCTGAAGAGTACTGTGCATGCACCGCGTATCATCGTTTTCCCTGAAAATGCTGATTCCTGTTTACACAGGGACGGACACCAAAACTTTTTCAGAACTTTTCACTCTGGACCCTGGTTTTAAAAGTTTGCACATTCAGACAATCCGGGCACCTTTCTCGTGTAAACGGAAGGCACAAACACAATGGAAACCCCATCTTCTGCCGTTTGCATTGTCGTTTAAATGGGCCTTAGAGTGCCTCACAGAACATTAGTCTGGAGGAGATGCAAGCAACGTCTCCCTTGCTTAGTAGTCACCAAAGCATATTTTGACTTTTTTATGTCATGTATTTGAAGTTAATCAGGCAATTATTTACAATTTATTGATTTTGGTGGACTAAAGATGGTTTAAATGCGATGATGTTGGCCATAGATGCATAATAAGTAACTAAATAAACGCTATAAATCAAGGGAATGTGGGTCCATTTTCTCATACACTTCACTTGATAATCCATACATGCTCTGCTCAAACATGTTTTTACCCCTAGAGCCCAGCTTGTTTGTGTAGTATATGTGCTCAAGCATCGTACACTTGCCTGACCCTGGCCTGCTTAGAAGGGGTGTGCTCCAGCATCCTAAACATTCTCATGCACAAACTCAAAAGTGCACTTCTTGTTTGCTCTTTATGTTGTATTACAAGGCAATGTCATAATCGTGCTCAGGCCTGGTTATGGCAGTATCAGTGAGTGTGGGACAGTAGTGGGCTGGGCAGGAGCATGAATGTGCCTCTCTTCTAGTTGGAAGGCTCTTATATGAGAGAAGGGCTGCCATAAAATCAGATTCAGTTCTTCATCAGATGAGTGCCCCCTGCTGGCCACATTATCACAATTAATATGATACCGAGCTACATCCACTTCTTTTGTATGGTCTTTAGTTTTTGTTTCTAACTTTGAGCACCAGTTTATCTTAAAGTATCTACGAGCGTAGACGCTTACCATGATAGAGATTCATATTTACCTCACTGCTGCACCTTAGAGAACTGTTGTAAATGCTTTAGGACACTTGAATTCAGTGAACTGTTTTATTTCAGTTTTTAGTTTATGTAACCACATATCGTTTTGTAAATTGTATGCCCTGTATAATTCTTTCATGTGTTATTAGTTTGAAATGTTTGTCTATATAAATGTTATATTGTGTTATATTAACAATAATTGCAGTAAACCTAAATAATAAATGGCCTCAGAGTTTGCACCTCATGCACTTAGGGGGTCTCTGCTCCAGCCCCAAACACACTTGATTCAGCCAATGGAGGTCTTAAGCAGGTCTTGCTCTTGTTTCAGACGGTTTGAAGGAAATTTATTATGCAGTCCTTATTCTATTTATATTATTCTATTCAGTAGGTGAAATTTATGGTGTCCAACAATGTAGAAATAACATTTGTCACAGTTTGTTTCTTTTTTTCTACACTGGAACCTTATTCATTGCAGTCAATCTGTTAGCACCATTGAGCATCCCTCATGAAGTGAAAGAGGGACTGCAGACGACTATGTGTGACTCTTCATTTACTGTATGTTTTTTCTTTAGTCATAATAAAATATTGTTTAATTTAAAACAACTATTTGCAAGTTTGAGTAATCATTTGAGTGTTTTTCTGCTTCTTGAAATTTCTGTCATATACATTTGAAAAAATATGAAAGATCTCAAGATAAAAATATTTGTTTCCCCCCCACTTATAGAACAAGTGAGGGGTGATAGACGGCACTGTTTGTGCTGGCAGTGCTCACAGCCTCAGTTTCACTTTTGTCAAAACACAACACATACATTCTAACATCCTTCTCCTTACACAGAGCAGTGAAAGCGTAAAACTGTCAAACAGGCAGATGATCATGAGGACCAAGAAGAAGGAGGATCGTTGTTTCAAGTGATGGTGCGGTAAATCTACTCTTTGTTACAGGAGCATTGTGAAATACGAAAGAGTGAGCAATGCAACTGAGGTTCATGGACCTGCCATTTTGTTTTTGGTCTGCCTGTCTTGCAATTTAACGAGCACGTGCAGTAAGCATACTCGTGCATGGTTATTGTCTCAGACCTAAGTGCACATTATTCAGATCAGGAAGGAGTCTCTTGTACTTCAGCCCCTCTATAGATGGAGGTCTGAGCTCTCAGAGCAGGACCAAGAAATATGAAAAATATATCATTGGGCGAGGTACTCCCTGATTCGATCGCAGGGCCACATAGAGAGACATACAACCATTTACACTCATACTCATGCATGCACTGGGAGAACATGCAAACTCCAAACAGAAAGGCCCTGCCCAACCGGATCGAACTGGTGACCTTCTTGCCATGAGGCTCATGCACTACCTGCTGCGCCACCGTGCTGCCAAGGAATCCCTGTTTTCTAACACTCCTTTTTGCCTCCTTTGGTGACAGAAACTACACCGTTTCAAAGACCTTTAAGACCTCTGAAACCTGTTTCCAGTCAGACCCCCAAATGCTGGGGCCACATGAAGGAAAAGTCCCACCAGAGAGAGAAAAGTGACACTGATAAGCAAAGCTACTCCAATAAAACACTGACAAACAAACAAAAAACCCTGATGGTCAGAAGCCCTTTTCACAGTGCCCTTAAATAAAAGTTCTGTCTTATTTACACCTTGAGACATTCACATAAATCACATAGGGGCAAAAATATTACAGCTCCAAATGTGGATTGGACTAATGTCACAGCTGCTACTGCACAACACTGCAAGCCAAGCCAGCAGAGGGCAGCACACTGTACTCCTCTCAGAACCAAAGTATTTATTCAGTAAACAGTTTGTTCAGTTAGATCTATAGATTAATACATTTATCAATACAAGATTCTTCTTTGAAACCCAATGTATTGTTTCCTATCTCTGTTATCTATATGAATGGTTTAACCAACATTTATCAAAAGCAAAATCCTTCTACTTTTATAGGTAAGTGCAGTGCGGACATGACGCTCTGCAGCCGGACTATAAAGAAACTTGTTTGCACAGGACCTGGTGTGAGATGAGTATAAATCATGACAAATCTGTACATTGTACTATTACAAGTGTAGAAATGCAATGTGGATGACCTGGTCTCTCTTTGTTTGGTGTAAACATGGTGCCCCAAATAAGATCAAAATAAGGATAGAGCTGAAAACCAGTGTTCATGTAAACAAACCCAGAGAAAAGACAGTTTTATGGAATAAGTGTGAGATACTGACATCTAATCCAAGAGATAAATATGGTTGAGTGGTTGAGCATAATGCCCTTTATGAAAGACTGCCGATTGCAGTGAGTGTTTGTTATTCAACATACGTTCAACATACAATGACTGTTCAGATTGTAGATAAAGAGAACGCTGTCATCGAGTCAGAGGATGCCTTCAACAATAACAGGCATTATAGAATCAACATTTACTCTGAGAAGTAGAGCTAAGGAGAAAACAAAGATAACAAACCACAGGGTGAATATTTTTATATGACCATTTAGAGGTGCTTTAGAGCAGAGGGAATTTGTTGTAAATGTATTCTGGTCACACTTATGAAGAAAGTCATTTAGATATTCGATCAAATATCACAAACATGAGACTTGTCATATAAAACACTTTGCACTTTCTAGTCAACAGCGTCATTAAATTACCGATTTTATCCCCCTTAAACCTCCCTAACATAGCTTAGGTTTTACACACAATATTTCATATTTTTCCTTTTGTCTGACTGTTTCCCTTCATTTTGTCTACCTCTGCCAAGGAGGTTATGTTTATGCCAGCATTTGTTAGTTTCTTTGTTTGTTAACAGGTTTATGAATGGATTTTGACTGAAGTTTCAGGGAATGCTGATCATGGTGCAAGAAAGAAGTGGTTGATTTTGTTGGTGATCCAACTCCTGCAGTGGATCCAGAAAATATTTTAAAGGATTTGTTAACACTAATTACTGATGGATGACACAAACACTATCAGCACTGTATGCACACTGTTCTTATTTTCTTTCAGGCTCAAAGGGTGTGGGGGGGTCAACTTGTTGCCATGGAGACAATTTTAGCCAACCACGTTCCTAAATGTCATTTTTAAGCAGTTGATATAAACAGAGTGAGTCCTCGTGAATGTCTCTGTTTTTGGGTTTAGATACAAGCCATGGCTCACTCTGATCATGTGTTATGGTGAGTTATACTATGTAAAACATGTGTTATTGTCTGTCATCACCATCAACCCCCCCACCCCCACCCACCACCACCACCACCACCCCCCACCCTTCTCCAATGAAGGCCAGTCCGTGACATTTTATTTACATAAAAGCGGGTACAAAAAGGTAGGGGACCACTGATTTAATAGATATCCTCTGGGGAGATCTGGGAGGCACACACCTAACATACCATCACATCCCTTGATTAACAAGCATCTGTGACATCGCTGCTGTCCTCAAGGCTAACTTTTAAGAAAGCTTGATGCTGCTTTACATAACCAAAGCTCTAGGGGGGTGACTGTTGTATTTACTCACCACAGTAATGGTATCTATTATATAACTGTCACAGTCACACCTTGATGGCTTCAAACTATTTTACTCTGAGAGGATAAAGATGGTAGGCTGTTGTCTGAGATATAGATGTCTTCATTATTTGTATTATTCTGCAGGTGAAGCTACAACTCATAAAGTGAGCTGCTACCCAGTGTTTCTTCTTTATACATTTCAACCATAACATCATCTACTTTCTAACAGACTTTTCTGCTACTTTAGGGACATCTTTAAAGTTCTGATGTTGTAGCATTTTGCATATTAGTGTGTGAGGGGAACCTAAACAAAGACAAAACTTGCAAAACTACGAACTCATGTCCTTCTGTTAGAATCTATTGTAAAGCTGTGTTTTTTTGTGCAGTTCAGTTCGGTTTGGAGTGGTTAATACTAGTCTTTTTTGCATTTCAACCGCCAGCTTGACCTTCACTTGAGGGCGGGGATGTGAGCCAGGGAGAGAGGGTCCCGCCAGTTAGTTAGTAGATTTGCCTTTCACAAAAAAGTTTGAAAACTACTGTACTAGCTACATAAGCACACTGACACAGCTGTGTTTACCTCCAACAAAGATGAAGAAAAACAGAAATGAGGCTTATACTCTGAAGATTTTTCTTTTTTGTGAGAACAAGAGGGGTAGAAAAATTAGGCAGTAACACATTTTTCCCAGTAACAGGTTAATTTGATTTAAGAAAAAAAGACAAATAATGGATTACTTACACCAATTCAAACATGTTACATAGACTTGTTACAACAAAAAAATTCAACTGAATAATCTCATAGATAACCTTATAACCAGGTACTCTGAAAACTATTATACCGCAATCGTCAGATGGCTGCATATAAAATCATCATGTGTTATCTGAAAGCAGTAAGACTTGAGAAACTCCTCCTGCCCCATATTTTCTTAAGCAGGGAACATCCTGTACTGTGTCCTCAATAACAGCCTGAGGCCTGACCGCTGTTTGTGTTTTCTGTCAGTTTTGAATCTCTTGTACATAAAATCCTAGACTGTATAAAGTGCTAAAATGTCTTCAAATACCCCAAAATGTGTTAACCTCAGCACTCTTAAAAAGCACAGATGAGCACTTCTATCAGACGGTTAAAAGGACAGAAAAGCTGCACGGATCTATGAATTCAAGGATACAAATGGCATCTGACAGGCTGCAGTTCTTCATGCTTGGGTGGCAAAAACATTACACAATGAACTGTGGAGAGGAGTGACGCTTTGATCAAATATTTTTACTGTCTGACGTTTGAAGAACAGGACAAATTAAACATATTGCTTTGGGATTTATGAGTCATTTTTCAAGCTGTTTTTGTCCTGTATCTTTTTCATTCATTTTTCTGAAGTGGACTGCAGACATTTTCAAACACACAATCATCTCTCCTTCTTTGCCTTCATTCTTTCACTGCCTCTCTTTTGTCTCTTAAGATTGAAGACTTGTAGTGTAAACTGTCATTATTTCACATAATTATCTCTGTATATGAGCCTCTTTCAAAGCTGCTGGGGCATATCCGTAGTGATGAATGAAGTGAAAAGGATGACTGTGCTTCTTCAGTGGGTGATGGAGTTTCTCTAAACATCCAGTAAGTTCTTCTCTCATCTTTTTCCCACTGAATCACATTAAACCAACTCGTTTTTCATAGGAAACCGAAAATACTCCAATCTGCCTGGACCGTTATCTCACCAGCCGAGAGTGCCATTAAAAGCCTGTTTCACTCTCTGTTGTTAATCACAAAGAGTGGAAATGAGTGCTCATGTGCGGGAAATCATCTCCCCACAGGAAAAAAAATGAGATGAGGTGAAGTCTGAGCTGAGAAGAAACGCTTAAATGTCACATTAAATATTTCCACTCCTAACAAACAAAAAAATCAACAACCAGTCAACCATCAACATGTTGAAATCAAAATCTGTATTTTAATGTATCTGTTTCCTATTGGCTGTTACAATCTTTGTGTCTCTGCTGTACATTTTCACACCTCAAAAGATCATCTGCCATTTCTTATTGGCTTTATTTATTTATTTATTTATTTATAATGTTATTTCAGTTACAGTCCTAAATGTATCAGTAATAGGTTTCCAGTTGTTGATGGGTGATCTACATTGAATTTGATGAGAGGGAGACAGAGGGAGTTAGAATAAATAAGATAATAGTTAATAATATATAAAATAGACACAAATATAAACAGGAATAATAAGAATATTTATTAAACCATAAGTGCTCTGAGAGCTCAAAGCAAGGAATTCCCAACATTGTCATGTGAGTTATTGTCAAAAACGGGGAAAACTGACCTATCTCACACTGTGAACAAATCCTTTAAAAATTCCTGGATCCGCATCTGGATTTGAATTACCACTAAAATCTTATAGATTCTTTCTTATGCCATCACCAATATTCCCTGAAAATGTCATGAAAATCAGTTCAGAACTCATTAAATTATTAGTGAAAATGTGGAATACAGCCCATCTCACAGTGCAAACAAATCTTTAAATACATTCCTGGATCCACATTGGGATTACAATCAAAATCTTTTGTTTTGGAGTTACCCTGCTCACAATCTAACAAACAAACAAACAAACCAAAAAAAGAACAAACAAACAAACTAACAAATACTGGCAAAAACATAACCTCCTTGGTAAAGGTAATAAAAATGCCAAATCAGACTCAGGACAACCCTCCCCCCCCACAATACCCCTAATCAGACCAAATCAAATTATTTACCATAAAAGAGAAAATTATTATGAAATATTGGAAAGAAACAACCCCAAAACAAACCAAATTTAAGTGTACTTTGGTCCTTTCAATAGATTGTCAGATTACCCAAGTACAGTACAAAGTCCTGAAAAAAAGGACATGATCCGCCCTCAATGTGACAACCAACAGTAGATCTATGAATGTAACTGACTGGATATGTTCCTGTAAAACTATTTTTTGGAGAATTTATATATGCATTAAAATAAAAATAAAAATGTCACCAAACTGCATTTAATACTGGTTTAACGTAAAGATTAACACTAGCCAGTAAATAGTGATGCAGTGTGTCCTAAAGAGATCTAGATTATAATGTTTGTGTTAAACATAAATGAGTTTAAAACGAGTTGAAAATTTCCTCCAGTTTAAAAAAGATTTCCCTCTGGCAAGGAGAAGTGTTTGTCACCAAAGTTGCCCATCCCTGATCTGAGACATAAGCTATAGGCAGGACTGAATGTCACACTTTACAACTAAACTATTTTAGTGAGATCAAACTGACCAACTGCCTTTACACCTGAATCAAACACAGAGCGGTCTGATTTACAGTGTGGTCAGATTTACAATGCGGTTTGATTCACGTGGCTCTGGCTACACACGATCTGGATGTGATTATTATAACTGATGTGGAGAGAAAATGGCATCAAACAACAGGGAGGCCGGGGAGGTTCTCATCTTCTGTGATGGTCTGACATTAGTGCTCTTACATAACTGTGACCTCCGGCTGTGCTGTCGCTGACTCTGGTACAGTACCCCCTGCACTAACCCCCCACGGACCCCTCCCACCTCCTCTGTAATCATTCTGCTCGCATGGCCTCAGACACGAGTCCAGCTTTGTGGCCAAACAAGCTGTTGGCACTCTCCAAGATGTTGATGCCCTCAGCTCAGATGGGAACAAATGAGAACACGGAGCAGAACATGGAGAGCAGAAAGTGACCAGGAGACATGGCAGTGACTCTGCAACAAGAAGACGAGAGGTGAAAGGGTGGGCTGAGATCTTCAGTCTTTGAGAGAATGAAGACATGTATGAATGAATATTACAAAGCCAAAAAAGCCTATTCTGACAGTTGATATCTGAAATGTAAAATATTATATATCATAATGATCATATATCAATGCGTAAAAAAAACCTCTCAATAAGCCACTGATTCAGAGGCAAAAATTCCAAATTAGGGGTGTATCTATCAAGGTATCTTACTCTTTAAAACTAAGTCGTAGTTATTAAATGCAAATTCACGTCTAACAAATGGAATGGGATACATCTGAGTTTGTCAAATTAATGCTAGCATTTAATTAAAAATGCTGTAAATGTCCCAATCCATATTTGGAATTTTCTGATTTCTGAACATTGCAAAATAGAGGCGTGACACAGCAGATGGGTGGTTTAGTATATTTCACTGGTCCATCTGGGAAAGAGCCCATAGAAAGTGTTTGGGGGGGGCAGAACCTTTCAAAAGCATATCCGACATGTGATTGGACGATCGTTCCGTCAATCAATGTTTATTACAGGCTGATCAGATAATGTTGTAGGTGGAAGCTACAGCAGTACAGTACACGGGCCACTTCGTAAAATAAACTCTTGGCAAATCATGTAAGAAGTGGAGAGAGAATATCCTTACTTTAGAGAAGTTTGCAGAGTTATTTGTTCTTCATTAAATAAAGCAGTGTGGTCCAGATCTGATAAAACTGCTACTGAAGGTGTTCGCATCTATGCTAATCCCTGTACGTGCAGTCACTTCCTGCTGTCGTCTCACTGGTAGCTCTGTCCTCTTCCTGCTCTGTAGGACTCTGGTTAGACTGAGTCACTTTGGGCCGTGCACAGTCATGGTAGACTGGAGCTTGGCAAGATGGATTTGTATGATTACAGACATTGATTCAGGCTGGTACAGCTGCTGGGCAAGGTTACGTTTTCCACCTTTTAGACAAGGACTGAATGCCAATGTTGAATGCCTGGCCAGAGGTTTGTGCTCTCGTAGCACTTCTAGTTAATGTTGCAACATCTGTATCACACGCATTTGTTCATATACAAACATTCTGATCTTCTTGAAAATGACTGAAACTCAATTGAACTACATCCTCACCCTGAAGGATTTGACATAGATTTGTTCCTGCCCCTTTATTAGATCTACAGGAAAAAAAAATCCATAATATAAAATTATTTTATAATTAGAATACTAAATTACCCATCATACACAAATACATATAAACACATAAATGCATCAAATGAGGAATTCTCCAAATGGCCTCCAACACGTTGTTACGCCTTCATGTCTATAAAATCTCTGAAAAAATGATGGTGAAACAGTCACACTTTGTCTCAGACATAGATTATATATTGACTAGTGTAGCATTTCTGTTGTCTTCTGCTTCTCTGAAATGCTTTAACATTTTGTGTCTCTTTCACCCATTCACACAACATTTTCACTCTGATGGTGGAGGCTCCTCTATAAAGTGCTTAACAGGACTCTTCCATTCACACACATTTGTTGCTGGTGTAGCAGCAGGGGCAATTCAGAGTTCAGTGTCACATCAAGGACATTTCAACAGACTGCAGGAGCTGAAGATCTGCCCCAACCTTCATGGTTTACTGACTAAACAAATCTGGATTTGTGTGTAGTGATGTAGCAAATGATCCAAATGTTGTTAAAAGTTAACCACTTCTTCGACAAAACAGGTAAGCAGTGTATGCTTTCTCAGTTTCTCAGTCCTCTTTGTTCAACTATTTTCATTCATAAGCAACAACATCTGTTTTTCTATCTGCTAATGAGCTGCTGCTGTCAGTTTTGTGTCACTCCCTGTGAGACGTCAGCTGATTAAAGAATCTTGTGTTGAATCATCACTGCATGTGAAGTCAGAACTGATTCATGAATAATTGTGAGGCTTTCCAGGGTGATTTGATTGAGCAGGACTGCACAAGGACAATCAGAAGAGATTTATGATCATTCAACATCAAACAACGTGTATCAGAGGAGCCAGAGACGGCCTCAAAGTCCCCCTTACCTCAACAATAACACCTCAAGACACCAGTTCAACATCTTCATTCAGGCATGAGGCTGTTAAGGTGTGTTTCATGTGGTTACCTCTCCTTTGCATCATCAAGATGTTTGGTTTAAATATATTCTCAATGAGACGCTGCCAGTGTCAGATTTCTGTTTGCCATACTTCACCATTTCAATAAATTTTCATATTTTATTTATATCAGGTCTAAGGGCCATTTCTGACCACATAATCACAAACTATTTGAAACTAGAAGAGATCACTTGCCTCAACATCCATTTGGATCATTGTGAATTCAAACTCAGCTACAGTATCCTCAAACAGACTGGTTTTTGGCAAACTGCTAAATAGTGACCTCACTATGAACTCAAACAAGAGCAATACACAAAACTATCCATCCCATCTGACTGAGCATATTGTATCTAGTGTTTTATTATGTATATTTTAACCTAGGATTGCAATATGCTCCTTCACATTTAATTTAAGGATTTATAAACGGACAGTCTTGGGGCTTTGAAAAATCAAGGCAAGCTTTATTGCCATTGTCTGCTCCAAGTTCACATGGGAAAACATTTTGTAAACAGATGTGACTTTAAATTTTTCATTAATCATTGCTCCTACCAACTGCATCTGGTAGATGGTGTTCTGGTGGCAGCATTATTTGGTGTCAGCCCTGGTACCATTTCCATGGTGAAGTCAAAGACAGACCGTGCAGTGGGCCTCCCAGATAGATAACACCCAAACAAGAGTGGGTCCTCACCCTTGCTTAACTGAGGCTTTCTTTCATGGGAAGGGAGGATATTGACACTTTTTTGGGGGAGCACTGCTCATTCCATGAATGCACGTTCCCCACATGCTGTACCACACAGTTAAAAGTTACTAATCAGGCTTTCCAATAATATGAAATACAATACTAAATGGTATCATTAAAAGGAGAAATAATCAACCAAAGTAATGTTTCTAAAGTTTTTGCTGGAGTGTATTGCTCTAGCTCCTGTGCTAACTATTTCTGTGCAGATGCAGAGTTGATCTCTGTCACTGTGGCAATTGTTTCAGCTAATGCCGTGTATCTTTTACAATATTACCTTTTTATATTTGAGGCGTGAGATAAAACTGCATCAGGAAAAGATTCTGTATTTTGTTCAAAAATGTAACCAGATGTTAATGTGATTTCCATGTCAGACTTCGTATGTTTTTTGACCTACTCCATAGCTGAATTAAACTGTAGTGTTCCAGCATCCGGCAAAAATAGAAGCCCTGCGTATCTGTGGCAGAGGGCACCGAAATGACGGGGCTGGGACGGCAAAAGGATGCAGTGCTGCCTATCTGGTAGAATCGCTCTAATTGACCACAATAGAAACTATCACCTCTACTGTTGTGACGGAGTGGAGACAGATTGAACATGTATGCTGTGGAAATTAGTCATAAGAGTTTAGCGAGAATCGTGATTGCATTTGTCAGACAGAAAATTAACTTTGCACCGCTGATAGACCCGCCTGATTCATTCTCTTTAATCAGACAGATCCACCTTGCCAAGCTCCAATCTACTATGATCGTGTAGGCCTGTAGTAGCCCTGACCAATCAGCGCCCATTAAAGCAGGAAGAGGTGGGAGGATAAAGCATGACAACAGAAAGGGGTGACTGCTTGTACAGAGATTGGCACAGATGCTAACGGCTTCTGTAGCAAAAAGGAAAACATCAATAAAAGCTTTAATCTTTAGAGTGGATATTTTCCCCTTGACTTCCGAAATGTTTTGGAGAGAGTTTATTCTACAAAGTTGCTTTGATTTTGTACTTTGAATTGCAGCAGTAGCGCCCGCCTACTTCATTATCTAATTGGCCCGTAAAAAATGTGATTGACAAAATGATTGTCCAAACACCTGTCGGATTGAAAGGTTCTGCCCATTCCCAAACACTTTCTATGAGTAGTTGCCCGGATGGTATAGTGAAATAAATACTGTATTGTTTATTAAAGTGAATGGTCTATCTGTTAAGTCATATTAGGAGAAAATTATGACTCACATTTCAACAAGAATCTTGCAACCCAAGTAGAATAAAATCACATTGCCCAAAATTTTATATACTCGGTGCTCTTTCTACCTTTTCATTCTTCCCTGAATGTCAGGGTGAATAAAGCTCAAAACTGAACAAAGCACCACCATCTCTTACAGGAGTAGACAGAGCTTAAGGGAGACTCTGCCATATGCCAACCTTGGAGCCTTCGCTCGGCTTTGACGGCCAGAAAGAAAAGCTCATTGTGTATTTTGTTTCATTCTTCTTAAAATACCTTTGAAACATATCCAGCTCTTGTACTGTGGAGTAAAAATGTGGATGCTGAGAGCAAGTTCAGGTAAAGACAGGGTGATATATGTGCATGTTAAGGATACATAAATGTTATCACACTGGAGAGAACAGGGATATTTTCAATGGCAAAATTACCAGAATACACACGTACAAGCTGCTGCATTGTTTGAAAGATTATATGGCTTAACGGTGGAGAAACTGATGCATGTTGTCCACTTCTACCCCATATTTTTCTGGCCTGAGATGGTTTTAAATTATTGAATTTGGTATCACATCCAAGCCTTGGTGGCACAGTTTCAATCGTGCCCTTTAATCTAGAAAGAAGCGCTGAGAGTCCTGGAAATGTTTCTGACTTCAGCATGGATTAGCATCAAATCTGCAGAGCTGCCCCGGTGTCACTTATGATTAGGTGTCCTCCAAGAAGATCCGCAGGAAAATTTGCAATGCCCTCTGTACCCCGCACACCCCGGCCACATCGGGAGGCTCCCTCACATTAGATAATCAGAGAAGATATGAGCAGAAGTGATTGGTGGGAAATCCATACACAGGGATTCTGAAAGATCATCAGCTAAGGGGTGGATGGCGAAATGGGCATAGAATAATGATATTAATATTGCCTGTAATTATCTTGTTACTGTATGCCATATCTTTGTAATCATTTCTGACAGTTCAAGCACAAGGACAGTATAGACAGAGAGTCAAAACCCATTTCATAGATGGAGAGTTTATGATGGATGTACAGTTGATTAGGCTACTCTGTGCATTAATCTTCAAAAGTATCTGACAATTATTTAGCAAAATTCAAAGATTAAAAAAGATGGACTGGGATGTACTTGTGATTTTACAGCCTGATGCTAACACACAATAGAAATGTCCATAAAGAGCTAACAGATTTTATGTCATATTGATTTTATCCATATATATTCAGCTAAGCTGTTAGCCTCTATTACTTTTTTTTTTTTGCTAATTGTTTTAAATTCCTGTCTCACTATTTTACCAAATTTTGGGCTGGCTAACCCAGTTCTGTTCTTTTAGGATTTGCCCATTTCTTTTAAATACCTCTTGGACTTTTCAACTGTAACATTCAGCCACTTGTTCTCAATTATTTTCTGTTGTTGGGGATTAATGCTTTTATTAGCACACTTTAGCATTAGTGTGTAACGTGGCCCAAATGAACTGTTGTGCCAGTAATGCTGGACTGATTTTAACAATACCAAGACCTGAACATAAAAGAAAAGAGAAGAAGAGGAAGGATCTGTCGAGGATATTTGACCCAAACAATAACCTTTGGAAGCAGCTTTTTCAATTAGCTTCAAAAGCTAATCTGAGTGACCTACATGAGCCAACTTAAGCGAGGAGGCTTGCACAAGTGAAAGTGGTACCACAATGTGTGCCCAAGAGCAGGAGGGTGGGGGGATCTTATAGGTGAAGGGCACATGTTCATATAAATCAATCTGATCATGAGGAGTCCTATTCCCTGTGCCTTTCAGGGGCTGCAGCCATTTTTCAGGGCAGGCCTGCTTGGATTTATAGAGTGGTGCAGAAATGAGTCCAACAGCACAGAAGTGAGTTAGCATTTAGCACTTCCTAGTTCATACACTATTGCCAGATTCATAAGGACCAACTTCATCAGGTCACTTGATTGTGAGAAACTTTTAAAAAAACAGGTCACAATAAGATGTTATAAATTGGAAATATTGTAGTTGCCTCTTAATTTAACCACCATTTTGTAGTTTTGTGGTAGCTTAATAATAGCTTTCTATTCGCACTGATTACGTTTAAGCTTAAAACATTGTAAAAAGTAGGTTTATTTGTTAAAATTATCGCAAAGAGCAAAACATTTGAATTTCAGTTTTTTTGTTCTCCAAGGAGCTTATTATCAGCAATGATCCAAAACACACTGAAAATCCCAAAGACTTGTTGTCGGCTTGCAGTTGAGGGAACCAGCGCGATGCTTACTTCTGCACTGGCCTACAAAAACACATCATCCCTGCACCACTCTATAGCAAGTGTTTGGGGTAATGTATTACAAAGTGATGCATAAGAGTACTCGGATTACATAACAGTTTGCAAGTCAATTAATCCAATTTCAGTTACTTTCTTCATAAAAGTTACTTTTTACACAACAGAACGCTATCCTATCACTTTCTACTTGTTAATGCAGAACCAAACAGCACTGTTTCTGTTTCCCTCCCACCCGTTGTCCCATTGGCTCAGACATGTGTGCAGGGTGAAGAAAACAAAGACATATGAGTGTGTGCACAGAGTTATTGGATTCTGTTAAAGAGTTAATAGAGAGGGCTGCAATACGTAGTGGAAATGTCCTTCATAAACTAAATTTTAAAACATGAAGTTTATGTTCAAATCTTTGCTATATGAGTGGCTAAAGTTAAGGCTAATGTTTTGTACCTCATACAACCACTTCAAAAACACCAAACTGTCCCTTTAATATTAAGAAGGTCAGTGGTAAATGATTTATGTAAATTGTGCTTGCATTAACCAAGACAAGAGTTGAAATGAAGATGTTCAGCAGCGAGTGATGATCTGGATATGAGGAAGATTCTACAACTCAACAATTCATTAAAAAAATGAAGCACTGAATTTGTTTTTTTGTTGACAATATATCAGAATGACCAACATTTTATTGTTCAAATGCTGGGAAGCATGTCCTCAACAACTTTTACTGCCCATTGTAAAAGACCAATAACACACCCTAACTGTAATCTATAAAACACTTCGATGTATTCACTTTTGCTTACAGTGGACTCTGATCCATTGGAATAACCCTCCTCCCTTTCACTGTGAACAGCAAAGGGTGAATTATTGTGCTTATCAAACATCATTTGCTGCAGCAAGTCAACAACAGCAGACTGTCGTTATCCACCAGAGCCGCAGATACCACAAAAAGGAAATATTTGACGGTCATTGAGAGGAGAAATGGCTCATCAAGGTAACCAAGAGAGAATCTGCTGTTCCATCTGTTTGGATCTACTGAAGGATCCAGTGACGGTCCCCTGTGGACACAGCTACTGTATGCAGTGTATTAAAGGCCACTGGGATGTAGAGGATGAGAGGAGAATCTACAGCTGCCCTCAGTGTAGACAGACCTTCGAACCGAGGCCTGTCCTGGGGAAAAACACCATGTTAGCAGATTTAGTGGAGGAAATGAAGACGACTGGACTCCGAGCTCCTCCTGCTGATCACTGCTATGCTGGATCTGAAGATGTGGCCTGTGATGTCTGCACCGGGAGAAAAGTCAAAGCCCAGAAGTCCTGTCTGCAGTGCCTGATTTCTTACTGTGAGTTACACCTTCAGCCTCACAATTCTCCTGCCTTTAAGCAACACAAGCTGGTGGAGCCATCCAAGAAGCTTCAGGACAACATCTGCTGTGGTCCCACTGACCAGCAGTCTATGTTTCCCCGTATGGATGAAAACAAAGGTAATTACACAGATGCAGCGGCTGAAAGGAGGGCCGAGAGGCAGCGAGAGCTTGAGGTGACTCAACAGAACATCAAGCAGAAGATCCAGCACAGAGAGAAGGATATAAAGGTGCTTCAAAAGGAGGTGGAGGCCATCAATGGATCTGCTGATAAAGCAGTGGGGAACAGTGAAAGGATCTTCACTGATCTGATCCGTCTCCTAGAGAGGAGATGCTCTGATGTGAAGCAGCAGGTCAGATCCCAGCAGCAAACTGAAGTGAGCCGAGTCAGAGAGCTCCAGGAGAAGCTGGAGGAGGAGATCTCTGAGCTGAAGAGGAAAGACAATGAGCTGGAGAAGCTTTCACAAGCAGAGGATCACAACCAGTTTCTATGTGAGTTTCCCTCAGTGACACAGCTCAGAGAACCTGCAGACTCATGCAGCATCACTGCACGTCCTGTGAGGTACTTTGAGGACGTGACAGCGGCTGTGTCAGAGGTGAGAGATAAACTCCAGGACGTCCTGACAGAAGAGTGGACAAACATCTTACAAACGGTGACTCAAGTGGAAGTTTTACTTTCCAAACCAGAGCCTGAGACCAGATCTGAGTTCTTAAAATATTCACGACACATCACACTGGATCCAAACACAGCACACACACAATTGCTTTTATCTGATGGGAACAGAAAAGTGGCATTGATGAGTAAACAAAGGCCTTTTTCTAGTCACAAAGACAGATTCACTGATTACTGTCAAGTCCTGAGTAAAGAGGGTCTGACCGGACGTTGTTACTGGGAGGTGGAGAGGAGGGGGGGAGTCTGTGTAGCAGTCACATACAAGAAGATCAGCAGAGCTGGATGGTCATATGAATGCTTGTTTGGGCGTAATGACAAGTCTTGGGCATTATACTGTGAAGAAAACAGTTATTATTTTTGGAACAACAATATCCGTACTGATGTCTCAGGTCCTCTGTCCTCCAGAGTAGGAGTGTACCTAGATCATAGAACAGGTACTCTGTCCCTCTACAGCATCTCTGAAACCATGACTCTCCTCCACAGAGTCCAGACCACATTCACACGGCCTCTTTATGCTGGTCTTGGGTTCAATAACTCAGATTACTCCTCAAGGTTTTATGCTGAATCCTCCGCTGAGTTGTGTAAATTAAAATAGTCTGAGGTCACTTTTTTCAGGACATCGGGTTCTAGTTCTTCTTCATTTGTTCTTTTATTGATGTTTGGTGCTGAATGTTGTCACCTGCTGTCAATCAAACTTTGTGGGTGACTGTAAATTTTTCTCATGAAGGATGGGTACGAGTACTCAAGGACACATTTGTGACATTGCACTACTCATCATGATTGTCTTTTCAATAAATTTCTATAACATATTTGGCTTCATTTTTATGTGAAACAGTTTTATAAGTATTTTTTGTATGCATTTTTAAAAAAAAATAGAAAATTAAACAGTAATACTTGGTAAATAATGAGTTGTACTTAAAATAAGGATCAAACAAATGTATACCTATATTTAGTCTGTTGCGATTAAGATTAATACCGGCATGAATATATGATAAGCTGTGTTCTAAAATAAGCTTCATATTCTCTCTTTTTGTTAAATCACAAACAATAATGTCATCTTGTCATGCCATGTTTCTTGCAGTCTTGAAAAATGTGTCCCTCTGCCACTGAGAATAGAAAGTATGTGGCCCACTTCATCACCAATGCTGCCAGTCCCTGCAATATTTCATCTTCCTTTCTGGACTCACTTAACTGATTATACTTCTTTAATTAAATAAAAAGTAGAAGAAAATAATGACTGAAGTAATGAACCACACCACTATTAGGCAAAACAAAAAAAACATGTACTGTATATAATTAAACCTTGTGTTAAAAGACCGTTTTATTCACTGTTAAACTTATACCACATTCTCTTGCTACTGCTGGCTTAAAGCAAATTGTCACAGCTTTATTTTTACAGTCGTTGGTAAGTAATTAATTATTTCAAGCCATAAAAGTACCTCTCTGACCTTGGTAACAGTTTAGGTGGCACAGTGGTGCAGCAGGTTAGTGTGTGTGCCTTACAGCAAGAAGGTTGCTGGTTTGAACCCTGTTTCGGTCTGGGCCTTTTGTGGACTTTGCGTTTTCTCCCTGGCATGTGTGGGTTCATTCTGGGCACTCAGGCTTCCTCCCAAAGACCAAAAACATGCATGCCCTTAAGTCTGGTTAAGTGAGTGAATGGTTGTCTGCCTCTCTTTGGCCAGACTAGGGTGTACCCTGCCTCCAGCCTAACCCACCCAATCTCAGCTGTGATAGGCCACAGCCCCCCACTTCCTGAAAGGGATAAGTGGGGGGCTAAGAAAGGTATAAGTAATGGATGGGTGAATCTTAACTTTAGCTCAGGGTTCTTTAGCACCTGAGCAGCAGAACTGTGCTGGGCCACAAGAACAACAACAATAAAAGAATAAATCTAGAAAATAATAATAATTGTATTATTTTTAATATTTGAATTTCTCTTTCAATAGCAGAGTCTACAGCCAGTTTTTATTTGTAATGATCTGATCCTGAAACAATGAAATGAGGCCTAAGATAAACTCGCTGCAAGGTTGCTGATTAGTGGTGAGTAATGTTTTATGGGGAAAATGTTGATGATCTAATATGAAAATAAAATTTTAAAAGCCTCATGTTTAAAGTGTTTCTGTTTTTGTGGAATCGGCCCATCGTCAGTTATCGTGGGCTCAGCCAATCACAGATGATGCTGTGACACTCTCAGATCATGAGACTCAAAAGTCTGTTGGTTGAGTTTGAGATAAACATTTTTTTTTTAATTAAATTAAGCCCATAAGGTGAAAATGTCTTTTACAGGAGAAAATATCTTTGTTATACCCCCTTGTAGCTCATTGTAAATCCACACCGTTTTGTCCATTATTCAAATACAAAAGAATCCACTTTGTGGCTAAAATAATGCTGGTAATATTGCAGAAGCAGAAGCATTAAGTAGCCTTCAACTAAAACTCAGGGTCTAGCCAACACCCCATTTAAAGGCCTTAGTCGATGCTGTAAAGGCTATAAATTCTGTTAAAATCCACCAAACCAATATTCATCCAAAAACAGTCAGATAATGCTGTATTATCGATCACTGCAAACTTCCTAAATCCACCCTAAGCACCTCTAGTGTCTTGTTTTTGCATGTCTTACACCACTGCAGCCAAATTTCTGTGCTCTACACAGCCATAGAGGATTTGCGTGCTGCTGCTTGGCCATGGAAACCAATCTGACACTCTCCCTGCACACAGTTCGTGTGCTGATGCTGCTTCCAGAGGCAGTTTAAAACTCCACAGTGAGTGACGCAACAGATGATGTGAGGTTTTACGCACTAAGCACTTCAGTACTTGTTGACCCTGCTCTGTGAGTTTGTGTGGCTGAGCTGTTGTGGTGCTGCCACTTCACAGTAAAAGCACTCAAAGTTAATGGGGCTACACTAGGATGGCTGAACTTTTACAAAGAGACAGGTGGAAAAGGTTTTATCAGACAACAGGGGGGATGTTAAAGTCAGTGAGCTCCTTATGATCAGATAGAAATACAAAATGTATGAATTTTGTCCAGCTGTGCTCAAAGAGAAAGAGAGACAAAAGAGAGAAAGGAAAGGTGGAAGAGGGTCGGTTAAGGTAGATGGTCAGGTAGAAAGAGGATGATGGGATTAATAGAACGGTTTGGACACATGGATGAAAAGAGCTATACGAAGATGAATTGATATACTGATGGATTAAAGGATAGACATGGATAGTACAGGGATAGGGTAATGGATGGATGCTTTCTGAATTTCTGAATATGGATCAAAAGGCGGAAATAAAAAGAATTGAAGAGAGATGGGTGAATGTGTGAAAGATGTGATAAAGAAAGACAGAAAGAAAGAGAGAGAGATGGATGGATCGATGACAAACAGATGGATAGATAGATGAATAAAGGGCATGATGGGTGGATGGATGGATAAATGGATGGATGCAGGAAATAGATGGTTAAGTGGACTGATGGTTGGATAAATGGATAGCAGGGTGAATGGGCAGATCTAACGATAGAAGATATGGCTTGGTTTGATGCAAACAGCTTAATGTTAATAACAGGATGGATGGATGGATGGATGAATTAATGTATGATTTCACTGATCTAAAAATTAATGAAATCTGATACAATGATAAAAGATATAGATGAATGGATGTAGAGATAAATTTATTCAAAAAGCGAATTATATAATGGGTGGATGACATGGATAAATATAAATAAATGGGTGGAGATAGATGGTACAGAGGATTGACTGGATGGACAGACATAATAATGGATAGATAGATGATGAGTGTTTGAATGGATGGATAAATAGAGGAGAGCAAGTTAAATGACAAATGGACACATGGACAGATGGATGGAAATACAACGAATGGCTTGATGTCTACAATAATGGGTCGATGGTTGGATGAGTACATTTTGAGGAGGGATAGATGGATGGATGGATGGATGGATATGCAAAATAAAAGATAGATGGACAGATGGATATATGGATGGTCCCATAGATGGATGGACAGACCAATGGATGGATAGTTAAACGGATGAACTGACATTAGTGGTTCAATGGATAAATTATAAATGGACGAATAGACAAATGGACAGAAAGACAGTGGATAAGTGAATGTCTGGAAGAACAGGTGGATGAACAGATGAGTTATTGGAGATGACCAGATCAATTGGTGGATGAATGGATGGATGGATGGAAAGGCAAATGAAGGGCTGGGGAGATGGATGGACAGATGGACACAAGGATAGTTAGACGTGGGAGGGGTGGATGGATGGATAAATCAATGAATGGATGTATGATTCAACTGATCAATAGACTGATAGATAGATAGATAGGTGTGTCAGAAAAGTTCCAGGACTGGTGTCACAAAAGATTAATTTAGAATCCAAACTACAAACTACAAGTTTTCCCCTTCGAAGTAATCCCCCTGGAGTCTAATGCACTTTCCCATCCTTCTCTGCCATGCTTTCATGCACTCCTGGAAGGATTCTTCCGGGATCCTCTGCAGCTCCGTCGTCACGGCCTTTTTGATGTTGTCCACATCTTCAAAACGGGTCCCCTTGATGACCCCCTTGAGCTTGGGAAAGAGGAAAATATCACACGATAGAACGATAGATAGAACGATAGATAGAACGATAGAACGATAGATAGATAGATAGATAGATAGATAGATAGCATGAAATTGAATAAATGACAGAAAGATAGACTGGGTTTTGTGGGTTGTAAGTTAAGGATGGTTGGATGGACAACCTATGATTTGCAAATTATCATGCTAGTAACAGTGCAGGGAGAACAATAAGTGCCACACTTCTGAATCCTCAACAGGAAGTTGAAGTGGGCTTGGAGAAAAACAACCAGGGAAAATTAAATCCTCACGTGTCAATGAAAAGAGCGACGTCTCAACTTTATTTACATTTCAGTCCTTTACAAATTATACTCAAAGGGCATGAGGCACTTAATGATTTCTCCTCATGTGTGTTCGATGGCCACTTGAGGCCACACAGGGACTTAGAAAAGCACTGCTTCTGCCTACGAGTACGCTGTCGCTGAGCCCCACTAGAGAGCTGTTGCATAACCAATGACAGCCCTCAGCGGCTGATGCATAATCACGACAAGCGTCCTGGTGTGCTGCTGATACAGTAAATAATAGTTAGAGAGGAGACGAGTAGACAGGAAAGACAAGGGGTCATGGGTCAGGCGTGTCTGCGTCAGTGGTTTGGTCATTTTAAGATGCACAACAGTTTCATTACTGGTCTGCAAAGAGGACAATCAGTGTTGTATCTGAGAAAGGTTGGATGAAAACAGTCATTAAAGATGCAATTTGAGACTATCGATCTTTAGAGAGTGTGCCTACAAAGGGCTGGACATTAGGGAACAGAAATCATATCTAAACGTCTTCTTAGCAGTGATACACAATATATATGTTAATATTTTCCCTCTGTAAAGTAATAATGGTTGTTACAATACTAAACTACTTAATACTACAATACTAAAACATTTTCCATGAAAGGTCTATGACATCCAATACAGTACTTTCTTTAATAATCAAAAATCAAAAATTGCAAAGTTTTTCACACTGGGGCTAAAAGAGACTGCAGAGATGACACTGCTGTTTTTTGATGATTGCAATTTTTAAGAAACATGGGCCTGAGCCATTTTGGCTGCTAAAAGAATAATTTTGTCAAATTGAAAAGCCAAGATGTCTCTTAGTAGAAACATAGTTACTGGAGCATTTAATCTTCTTGGTCTGGAGTGAACTGTGGATTTGTTAAATGACACTAATTTTAAAACAAGACCATTTGGAGTTGATTTCAGGAAAGTGTCACAGCACCACATATATTATTATAAAACAGATTACTGCCTTTCATTAGCTGGACTTAGTGTATGTTACGTGTGTGTGTGTGTGTGTGTGTGTGTGGGTGTTGTCTTTTACTTTTCTGTTTGTTTCTTGTTTAAGATTTGTTTGTGTTTCTTTATTGTGTTTAAATCTTTAGAAGATAGAAGTTTGCTTGTGCATTTTGTTGTACCAAATACTGGGTGAAATAGTTAGGTCTTGAGAAAAAACAGGTTATAGTTGACAAATGGATAATTGGTTTAAGTTTTGAATCTTTTACATGGTAAAAAGACCAGAGATACACAAGGAGTGAAAATACAATTATTAAAAACATTTTTAATGCCACAAAGGGTCCAAATGCCAGAAAGTTCTTATAGTATTTGATTCAAAGAATCATTTATTTTGTCATTTCAGCTGAAGAGTGTTTCCTCCTCTGTTAGAAGCTAGCTTGTGTCATAAACAGAATAACTTGGCTGAAATAATTATTAGGGGTCCATTAAAGACATAAAACATCATATTTATAAATTTGCTTTACAGATGCTTGGTTTGAAACTGTGTGGATCTGCTCCGGGACTGGGCCTGATTTGATATCTTTTCATGGGGCTCAAAATGTCCATAGTCACCACATCTCAATTCAATCGAGCACATTTAGGAAGTGGTGGAAAAGAAGATTTGCATCATGGATGTGCAGCTGACAAATCTGCAGCAGCAGTGTGATGCTGTAGCACCTTTCCCAATATATGCCATGAAGCATTAAAGCAGTCCTAGCGGGAAAAAAGGTTAAAACCCATGTGAAGGTGTACCTTATAAAGTGGACAGTGGGTCTATATTGATATCAAACACGATTATCAAGCCTATATTAAATTTCAATATATTGCCCTGAGTACTCCTGCAATGCTTTTCTATTTGACACTTGTATTATATATTTAAATTGGAACATAAAAAAAGCTGTTACACATTATCGCCTGTCAATAAAACACAGCTTAAATAAAACCTGTGCATGTTTCTAGGAGCTGAACAGATTTACAGTCCAGTTTATCACAGTGATCTCATTCCTGTAACAAAGACAAACTCTCCTCCCGTTACCATTACCAAATATGGGCTCTGATTTCTGACCTCACGTGTGCTGCTACAACCACTGTGTTATGAGGCAATGCTGAATAATAACTCAGTTATTTGAATGTAAAACTAAACTTACTCCAATGATTTACCTCATGGAAAATGAGCTTTAGACCTGCCTGGAAGTCCTGATTTGTGTCTGTGAGTTTATAGTAGCTTTTGTTTATGCTGTTCAGGTACTAAAAAAAAAAGATCCCGCAATAAATTCAAGTCCAGTAAAACAGTGCGTAAACAAAGCCAGGAAAGGTGACCCATATATTTAACAATGAGGACTGCACTACAGTTACAGGAACATTGTAAGTGATGACACAAAGCATAAAAGTGACTATCTGAGATATGTGTTTTGTTTTAAATGATGATCCAAATAGAAACGCAGAAGCTCCTGTTCTCAGCAGTAAGCTGCTGTGGAGAAGTAACACTTCTGTATGAAATCACAACACAAATAAGACCAAAACAAAGATACAGTATATCTTAAGGGGACACACCAACATTTTTGTTGTTTTCGTGTCTTGCCTCACTCCTGAGTCCATGACAAGCAGGCAGACACCATTCTTTCAACTGTTTGTCCAGTAACAAGGAAAAAAAGACAAAGTTCTCACACCACTAGTTAGCTTTAGCTTAAACACTGGGAGTCAATGGGTAGCGCTAGCCTGCCTCTGCCTACAGTCATCAGATAAACTGCCTCAGTCTCAGCAACTCTAAATGGTCCCGTGTACTTGTTGTGACTCATTTTACCGTGTTATTGTTTCGTTATCTTCTACTATCATCATATTTTCTACTTCTACTCCTAAACAGAGGCTTTGTTTTATTGATCTGCTTCCGCAGTGGTTTTCGCTAGAGATGTGGCGTTCATGGACAAGTCGAGTCTTTTGAACAGCTCTTTCAAGTGAACTATGAGAACCGATTTGCAGTTGTGAGTGAGCCATGTGAGCCATTCTCAAAATGCAAATTGCCTGCAAATTGAAGAATGGCTTGCAAATGAACTGCTTGTCATGGAGTCGGGAGTGATGCAAGACCCGAAAACAAAAAAAAAATGTTGACATGTCCCTTTAAAGCCCACCCTCCTAAGCTGAAAGGGTGAATGTGGTCAAATAAATAAGTTTAGGTGTGCTGGTTTGGTGTGCAAGCCAGGGAAGTCTTATATATACAATATATTGCCAAAAGTATTCGCTCACCTGCCTTGACTCGCATATGAACTTAAGGGAAATCCCATTCCTAATCCATAGGGTTCAATATGACGTCGGCCCACCCTTTGCAGCTATAACAGCTTCAACTCTTCTGGGAATGCTGTCCACAAGGTTTAGGAGTGTGTTTATGGGAATTTTTGACCATTCTTCCAGAAGCGCATTTCTGAGGTCACACACTGATGTTGGATGAGAAGGCCTGGCTCTCAGTCTCCGCTCTAATTCATCCCAAAGGTGTTCTATCGGGTTGAGGTCAGGACTCTGTGCAGGTCAGTCAAGCTCATCCACACCAGACTCTGTCATCCTTGTCTTTATGGACCTTGCTTTGTGCACTGGTGTACAGTCATGTTGGAAGAGGAAGGGGCCAGCTCCAAACTGTTCCCACAAAGTTGGGAGCATGGAATTGTCCAAAATGTCTTGGTATGCTGAAGCATTCAGAGTTCATTTCACTGGAACAAAGGTGCCAAGCCCAGCTCCTGAAAAACAACCCCACACCATAATCCCCCCTCCACCAAACTTTTTGCAGTCCGACAAGTATCGTTCTCCTGGCAACCGCCAAACCCAGACTCGTCCATCAGATTGCCAGATGGAGAAGCACGATTCGTCACTCAAGCGGCGTGCTTTACTGCATCCGACGCATTGCACTTGGTGATGTATGGTTTGGATGCAGCTGCTCGGCCATGGAAACCCATTCCATGAAGCTCTCTGCACACTGTTCTTGAGCTAATCTGAAGGCCACATGAAGTTTGGAGATCTGTAGTGAATGACTCTGCAGAAAGTTGGCGACCTCTTCGCACTATGCGTCTCAGCATCTGCTGACCCCGCTCCGTCAGTTTACGTAGCCTACGACTTCGTGGCTGAGTTGCTGTTGTTCCCAAACACTTTCATGTTCTTATAATACAGCTGACAGTTGACTATGGAATATTTAGGAGCAAGGAAATTTCACGACTGGATTTGTTGCACAGGTGGCATCCTATCACAGTTCCACGCTGGAATTCACTGAGCTCCTGAGAGCGACCCATTCTTTCATAAATGTTTGTTAAAGCAGTATGCATGTCTAGGTGCTTGATTTTATACACATGTGGCCATGGAAGTGATTGGAACACCTGATTCTGATTATTTGGATGGGTGAGCAAATACTTTTGGCAATATAGTGTATAAGTCCTTTATATGCTATGGCCGATGCAGGTATGATTCCTGCCTGCAGCCAGTTTGCCAAGTGTCCTCACCTGCTTTCTCTCACCCCCCTTTCCCAAGCCATGCCAAATAAAGGCAACAATGCCCCAAAAAATACTTCAAAAAAGTTAAAAAGTGCATGAAATATAAATGAATTTGACTTGGCTGACCAAAGCTTCTTCATCAAACCATACGGATGATGTCCACATGAAGACATGAAGCCATTTAGTGCATTAACTTCTCAGAAATTAAGATGTTTGAAGTCATTCTTACCAAGAAACCCAGGAAAAGATCCCTTCTGTCTGATAGAGAAACTGAATGTCTCAATATGTTCATCAATATCATTTAAGTTCTTAATGGAGGAGAAATATCACTCCTGCAGCACCATTAGGGAAAGAGATTAGCAGCAGTAGGGTTTAGATCAGTTTTGTCACTTAAACTGGAGATCATTTGGAGAAAAAAGGGAGGATAGTTTAAAAATATGACTTTTTAAAATGGATCTGTTAATTATCTTTGGGTATGGTTTTTAAAAGAGGGCTGCATGTCTGCACAGGATAAACGTGCAAATGAGAAATGTGTGCAGTTTGATTCAAAAAATAAACATGTGGTCAAAGCACCCTTAACTGCGCAGTAGAGCAAACACTGTCTGATTAAAAAGTTGTTACGCAGTCATGTTTAAAAAAAAAAATCCAGAAAATATCCTGAATTTCCAGCTTGTCTGAGATGAAAGTGTGAACACAGCCTGCAAAGTTTCAAACAGTTTTCACATTTTTTTGTGTTACAGCAAGGATCGTCAACTACATCTACACAAGAAGTTGTTTTTTTCGATAGACGTTGAAGGCAAATTATTTAAATAAAATGGAGAAATCTGGGGTTTGTTTTCTAATAACATTTTATGGCTTGAATATTTTAGTTTCTTCCAAAATATATGTAATTCTTACCATGTGGACTGACACAAATTAGAAAAGTGTGTGTGGTCTAATGAGTCCACATTTCAAAATGTTTTTGGAAATCTTTGGGCTTAAGAGGAAAAGGACCAGATTTTTATCAATGCAAAAGTCAAAAGCTAGCATCTGTGATGGTATGGGAAAGTGTTAGTACCCATGGCATGGGTAACTTGTATGTCCCTGTTTATTTCAGCAAGACAATGCCAAGCAACATTCTGCACGTGTCACAGCCACGTAGCATTGTAGTAAAAGAGTGCAGCTACTAGACATACCAAAAATTTGTGGCAAAATATGAAGCGCAAAATACAACAGAGACCCTGGACTGTTGAGCTACTGAAGTTGTATATTAGGAAAGAGCGTGAAAGACTCCCACCTACAAAGCCTCAACAATTAGCATCCTGTTGTTAAAAGGAATATGATGTAACACAGTGGTAAACATGCCCCTGTCCCAGTTTTTTTTTTGGAACATGTTGCGGGCATCAAAATCAAAATGAGTGAATATTTGCAAAACAATCAATGAAGTTTATCAGTTTAAACATTAGATATCTTGTCTTTGTAGTGCATTTATTTGTATACAGGTTGAAAGAGATTTGTGAATCACTGTATTATATTTTGATTAATTTTTTTACACAACATCCCAACTTCATTGGAATTGGGTTTTGTGGCTTTGTTTATTTTACGATATCTTAACTATCATGAAAATGTGAAGTACACATGAAATCAGTCATGAGTACATAAAGGTGATGAGATTATGTTGGGGATTTCTGGCCTCAGTGAATGACATTACCGATTACATTTGTCAGCAGGTGATCTTTTCTGTGAACAGCCTTGCGTTCACCCTGGATGCTGCAGATGTACGTGTTATATAACAGCGCAGAGTCACGGGGTCATACTCAGATCTATGTGAGGTGTACACACAGGAGAGCACTGCCGAGCGGTCATCATGAATATCTGTGGGCTTGGGTCAGTTTTGACTGTTAGGCTGTGAGGCAGAAAAGGTGGATGGCTCTCACACGATGCTTTTTAATCAAGCTGTGACCGGCCTCGCTCCGTTCAGCTGACGCAGACATGTGACATTTCAGCTGGCCGGGGATGAGCTGTGCGTACATCAAGCGCTCCCTCACCACCTTCTCCCTCCCGCAGGTCCAGCTCCTCACATGCCTCGGCGCTGGCTGTCAATCAATTGTTTCTGGACCATTCAGCATGAAATGATAACGCTCCTGGTGCTCATATTTTTTTCATGGCTGCCACAGATGTTGTGACTCTTTAAGAGCACATTTTAAGAATCAGAGGTGCACTGCAGAGAATAACAAACCCTGCAGAGAACTTATTTTATGAATGGTTATTATGCTGTAGCACACAGCAGCTCATTCATGTTGACTTCAGTCGGCATGGGAACAGTGGAGGGGGCGGTACCACAAAACAACATTTTTATGCCTCGAGCAGACCAATGAGTCATTATGGGATTTGTTTTTGGGTTGTCCATTTGTACATCTATCTGGCCGTCCTTGAAAACCGTTAGGAGTTTACAGTTTACTTCAAATGTTGCAATTATGTCCAATTTGACTCAGGTATGGGCTGATTAAATTTTGGTGGTACAAGGTGAAAGGTCACTGGGATTCATGACCATCCCTTTATTGTGAATGCTATCTCTCTAAAAAGCTTGGAGGGAGTCTCTTTGAACTTTGCACAAACGTCCACTCTGACAAAAACACAAACTTGATAGATGTTGTAGGTGGCACAGTGGAGCAGAAGATAGTGCCCGTGCCTCACAGCAAGAAGGTCACTGGTTCAAACCCCATGTTGATCAGGGCCTTTCTGTGTGGAGTTTACATGTTCTTCCCACAGACTAAAAACATGCTCATTCGGTTGACTGGTGTCTCCTAATTGCCCTTAGATATGAGGTTCAGGGTGTACCCACCTCTCGCCCAAACCCTAACCCCCTGTGACCCTGCAAGGGATAAGCGGTATAGATAATGGATGGATGGATAGATGTTCTTTTCCTCAGAGCTCCCTCGTTGTATCCAGGAGGAGTTTAGCAATCTGAGGCAGCCATCTTTTATTGGTGTAAATGAGCAATGTAACTGCACGTTGTCCCCTGCAAAATAGATAAATAAACTAAACTTAATTTAACTCTATGCACAAGCCAAAAAGTGTGCGTCATCTGGACTTCTCTATTTTCCCTGTTTACAGCACCAGGAGCTGCCTGAACACCCATCCCCATGGAATAGGCCTACCAGTGTGATGTCATACCATTGTTTTGTCCGCAGTTTAAGCTCACTAGTTAGGACTGGTAAGCCCAATAAAAGCATAGACTGTAATAAGAATGCAGGGTTGCTAGAAATATGGCACTCAGCCACGCTGAAGTGATTAACTAAAACAGTGTACACCAGTCAAGCATTAAAAGTAGACTGGGCCCCCATGGGGAGGGGGGCTTTAGGTGGCTGGAGCTTTAACAGAGCCTGTCATGCAGAGAGTTGAGGAGGATCAGGGGTGCTGTGTTTGTGAAAAAAACTTTTTTTAACCTTGGTTGGGAACATATTCTTGCACAGTGACAGATACAAAACTGTTATTGATGAATGGGCCTGAGAATAAGAGGACGGGTCTTAGTTTGTTATCTTATTATTTAACTCTTTTTTACCTCTGCCAAGGAGGTTATGTTTTTACCAGTGTATGTTTGTTTGTTAGCAAGATTATGCAAAAACTACAGAGCGGATTTAGCTGAAATTTTCAGGAGATGTTGGTAATGGCCCAACTTAAAAATGATTAGATTTGGGTGGTGATCCAGATAACCACCATTATCGAATGATCGTTCTTGCTCAAAAACTGTCTAACTAATAATGATATCAACATGATTCTGAGTGCTAGGTGTGGATTTTCAGGGTCAAGAAATCATATTATAATGCTAACTTTATCATGGAACTACTGCATATAGATGTAACAGCAATATGTGAGCTACCTTGGCGGAGGTTTGCGCTCTCTGAGTGCTTTCTTGTTCATATAATGAATCACTACATTTTCACTACTAACTAATCAACTTATCCTCCCCTGTTTCAGCAGTCATCAAAGTGGAGCATATGAACCCAGGTTTTACATAGTCAGACACAAACACATCTTCACCTTCATTTGATGGGTTGACTGACTCTGTTCAAAAAAGTTCAGATAGCCTTTAGTTGACTGTATGTAGCCCTCAACAAAAGCAGTTTTGATAGCCCTGATTTAAAGCATACTGAAAAAAGTGTCCAAGTACTAAAAAAAAAATCACAAACTTAACTGCAAGACAGTTAATATACATCACCATATCTTTGAACTGATGATATTTAATGTCCCTAAAAATGTGTAGCGAAGCCCCGACACATTTTATTACAGCAACTTGGACTTAGTTTCTTTTTTTATCTTACCTTGTAAATTCCTTTTCTGTTTGGCATATCTGTCTGACATTAAACTTCTGTTTATGCTTTACCCATTCATGTCATAACAACCACCTTGAAGAGTCAAGACATGAGGCAGTGAGTCAAACTGGCACTGAGCCTTATAATTTGTTTGTGTGGTCTTTTTGTCCAACAGCAACATATCACACAAATCAGGGCATTTTGATTCTTTTGCCCCATTTGGTTAATTTTAACATATTAATTTAAAAGAGCACATCTGGCCAAGGCTGCAACTAGTCCATAAATGAATCAAATCCTTTTTCCATCATTAATTCGGCTCCTCCACTATCCCCATGCTTTTAAGTAAACCAGAACTTTAAGCACTAATTCACAGCAAACTCTTAAAGCCTCCAAGTTTATAGGATTTGCACGTAGAAGATCTGCTGTTGTCGTGAGAGAGTAACAGTTTTTTCCATTCACTTGAAAGTTATGATGACTGAATGCTGAGTGGGGGAGCTGAGAGGTTTTAGTGGTGCCTGCAGAGAGAGGAGGACTCCTTGAATCCTGAACAGCACATTACGCACCACAAGAGGGGAGCTGTCAGTCTGCTTTTCTTCAGCGAGCGTGAAGGTTTTTTAATTTCAGGTTTTGAGAAAGGCTAAATTTGACCTCATAAGGGATGGTATCCTCCCAGAAAATAGACTGGTCTAATTATAAGCGACATGAGGCCGCAGGGGTAAATTACAGTACAGGTCCCGCTGTTAAAACCATGGATTGACGGTCTCTTTAGTCTTTGGCTCCCCCTGCTGGTTTATTAGGGCGCATGCAGCCATAAAGATCACCTGGTTATTCATTCACTTGTTCTTTACCATCATTCATTATTTCCTATTTACCTACTGGCACTGAAACGAGCTGTATTTCATTGTAACTGAGAAATAATGACGATATGAGCAGAAAAAAACACAACATTTAAAATGTAGACAAAAGCTGCAGATGTAAACCAAAAACAATGAAAGTGTTTTCATCCATACTTAGTCCCATAATTCAGTATGAGTGATTGGTGATTATCAGGTGAATCAAAGTAGTTATAGAGGAGTTTAATCACATGTGTGCTGTCTTTGAAGATGATTTGTTGTGTAAATTCTGTTTTCAGCATTTTGTCAGCAAAGTTCCCCGGTGTGACCTCGTACCTCCAAGAGACTTAATGAGGGTGGGTTGTGAAGTTGTGGTAGAGTTGGGGGGCCTTAAAGATAAACAGCATCACTACAGGCATAAAGAATTCAGGACGCGTCTAAAAACTGATCCCAGCTTTTAGCTTTTGCTCAAATTTGACATATGAAAGCACTGAAAATAAAACTGATTGTACAGAAGTACCAGAGACCAGCTGGTTATGTGTTAGACTCACGGTTTTTAGACTATTTTTGCCCGAAGTGCATGCGATACCAGACCAAAATCTCAAGGCATACCTTATTCATTTCCATACAAAATAGCCAGTATGTTATTTACCTTTAATTAAATCCTTGATAAATATCAGCAAGTATGTTACTAATGAAGTACGTATAAACAAATTGTAAGTACAAATAATATAGAATATAGAATAATAAGCCCAAAGCTTATTCAGTAATGGCCATTTAATTATGGTGGTACAAATTTCCAGAGCACACCCAGACTTGCCTCACTGCACACCAGTGTGTCCTGCTATGCCATTTAAGAACCACTGTGTCTGAGTACATTTGGCCAGATGTATCTGACTTATCAGGTACAGATTAAATACTATTTCTTATGAACCCATAAGGGTCAGTCCCATTATTTCTATGAGGTAACTATGAGTTATTGTTAGTTTGGCCTGTACAGGAGCCTGTGCATATGGAGCTCCTAGGCTGCAGTCTGAGGCCTGTTTACATGGAAACGTTGTCACAGGAAACTGAAAGGTTTTTCCTTTGCGTTTTCAAAAGCACTCCACGTTCAAGCCCTTTTTACTCATGCAACCCTGATACTTCCAAGAGAATACCTCGGTAACCCACCCAGAAAACTCTCTGACATTCTTGCAAGTTTCCCTGCAGTTTGCATGTCAGTCAATGGAGGGGTGGGGGATGGGAAAATACGAGAGGGGCAGCTGGAAAATTTCAGGGTAAAGTCTGGGTAAAAACCCCTGCTGTTTACATTAACACAATCACATACTATGTCCCAAAGAATTTTTTTCTGAGAGAACTGCATTGTCAAAACTTTTCTGTTGCCTTACAGTCACAAACAGAAACAAAATCAGAGCAGACAATGTGACAGCACTGGGGTATGTGACACAAGGTGAGACACGCAGGGACATGTCAACAATCTGTAAAGGCCCTGGGAGCACAAATCAGCAAATCTTTCTTTATGTGATATTGATGATCATATATTTATACCATCAACTACCTAAAATTTTCTGAACCAATGTTTGCATGTTTGTTTTTTATATCAGCAGTGAAGTTTTTGAGGGTGCTCAGAAACTGGATGTACAGTGGGTCGGCTTTAGACGACCTCTGATGACATGATAGATAAATCGACCAATTAAAAAAATAATAAACACCAAGTCCCACCCACTCGAAGACAACAAACTACCTTACTCCTGCAAAGTCAGCCTCTTCACATCAAAACAATCACAACCATGCTCACACAGTCCTGACAAATAATCTTAACAGCACAATAAACAAAGAAGGCTTGAAAAACACTGAAAAGCACTTACTACGCATTTTCCAATTTTACATCCACCATCCGTCTTAAACCCTTGGGTCCTCGTCTACAATTAGTCCAACTGAAACTGCCAAGCAAAAAATGTGTTCTTTTAAAAAGCAAGCTATAAAATGTTACACATTAATATTATATTCTACTTTCATTCTTTCATTGAGCATTTTTGCACCAACATCTGACCTAATTATTGATATGAAATACAAATTCATTTTTAAAGATTTAAACCCATTGAATGTCAGGTTTTTGTGATGATGCCATTTTTTTTTCAGATGAAAAATTAGCAACAAATTGATTATTTTCCATATACTACATGCAAAGTATTTTGTTGTTACTGTTGTTGTTGTTTTGGATAGCCTGGGATATGTCAATGATTAGCAGCAACACCGAATTTTATGCATTATTATTTTCTATGCTGTGTCAAGTAATCACACTCATGCACAAAAATGTGCTTTTCACAATGTAGTTATAAAAATATTATATATTGATATTATTTACAACTTTTTTAGGCTTGATTTGAAAACCAGCACCAGTCCTAATCATACACATAACAAATTCATGACTTTTTAAGGTTTTAACCCTTTAAATCGAATGTTTTTGTAATGATGCAACCATGTTTTAAGATGGAAAACGGGGGAAAAATCAATTAATTTTGGTAAATGCACTCAAAGTACGTTTTTTGAGTCTGGAATAACTCAATTAAAAAATAAATTGTTACTTGAAACATTTTTATGCATTATTATTTTTGTGCCATGTAAAATACTCACACTCATACTCATATGGTTGACCCACAGATATTATAAAATGCATGGATTATGTCTGAATAGAAGTGGGACCAAAAATAGCAGGTTGAATGGGTTTCAATGGCACATTTTTTGCCTTAAACAGTATGAGTGTAACACTTGTTTTTACACAGTGTAAGTGTGTTGTAGATTTACGGTAGGAGCTGAGCTGGAAATAAGGTCAAATAAAACATATAGTCTTGCCAAAATTCATGCAATATGAATGAACAGTGCAAACATTATCAAGGACCAAGAATGAAAAGCGCTTAAAATACGCAGAACAGAAGACTCGCATCCTTCGTCGGTTTGGTATTTTCCGTCATTCTCCACAGTACGTGAACGCACCATGTAGTTTGTGCCCCGGTCAGCTGACTGTAAGCTGTCATGTGGCGTTTACAGGCTCAGGAGATCCCAGAGAGAGTGAGTGAATAACAACCTGGGAGAACAAAACACAACTCGGTGGTCCTTTTGTTTGTCCCCCTCACTCTTTCAGCATGGCGTGGACTAAATACCAGTGGTTCCTGGCGGGACTTATGCTCTTAAGTGGATCCATCAACACATTATCGGCGAAGTAAGTATTTTTGGTGCTGTTATTGAAGTCATGTGTGTGTTGTTAAATTCACTGCAGGGCGGTCCGAGGGGTTAAATGATACTGGACTAGTGTTTTCCTAAAGTATAAGAGGACTTTAAATGAACAATACTGCTATTAAGTCAAGTCTTTAAGCTACAACATGGAGCTAGTCGAAGCAGCTTGTTTATTACGTTGTTGTGACACAGTTTAGCATGTTGTCCTCTCTGTGGTTATTGAATGATCAAGCAGGTTACATTAGCTACTGCCGTGTTAGCTCAACATTAACAGATACAAACACTGTTATCAAACTGTTATGTGGTGGGGGGCTAATGCCACATTTCCTCTCTTTAGGAAGCTAAGTGAGGATGTCTGGGCTGAAATGTCGATGTTATTGACACGGTTATCAGATAGCAGCAGGAAGAGGCATTCGTTTGTGCGGAAAGACTGAAAGTTTATCAGAAGTCAAATGTGAGCAGTTCTCCTAAATGAATCGACTCTACAGCAGCATTATAACACTGATAAGAGCTGATTCAGGTAGACATACTGTGTCAGAGGTTGGCTCTCAGTCGACTTTAGCTTTGTACAAAAAGCCCTGAAGCAGTAGTCAAAAACAAGAAGAGCTCCGAGAGCACAAATCTACACTAAGGCATTTCAAACATTGTCCGGCGAGATATTGCGAAATCACCGTCAAAATCGTACCACTTCTCCCTTGTGCCATGAGCAACATTCCCTGAAAATTTCATCAAAATCGGATAAGAACTTTTAGAGTTATTAAAACAAAGGTAGAATAATGCCCTATACCGAAATGTTAACAAATCATTGAAACAATTCCTGGATCCACATTAAGGAGGGGATCACCACCAAAATCTCACCAATTTTCTCTTGTGCCATGACCAACATTCCCTGAAAATGCCATTACAATCTAGTCAGTACTTTAAGAGTTATTAGGGAAAATGTTGAAAACTTCCCTATCTTGCAACGTAAACAAATCCTTTAAGGAAATCCTGGATTCACACCCCGATTCAAATCACTCTAAAATCTCATAAAGTCTTCCTTGTGCCATTACCAACATTTCCTGAAGATGTTATCCGATCCATTAAGAACTTTTTGACTTGTAAGCAAAAATGTGGAAAACTGTCCAATCTGAGAACGGACAAAAAATCCTGGATTCAAAGCACACACTATGAACAATGAATATCCAGTTTATTTTTGTATAGAATCAAAAGCTTTATTTAATGTTGGAAATCAATATATTTGCCACGTAAAGTATTGTGATACTGGAGTCTATCCCCCCAGTTGTCACAAGAATTATCAGCTTACGTCCAAGTATCAAAACGTTTCCATAGCTGTCATAGGCATTAAAATATTAAACATTATCTTTGTTTAATTAATCCAAATTTGCAAGCAAACACCTGCACAACTTTCCAAATTATACAACTTCATTGGCAAAATTTGGTACTGTTTTAGGTTGATTCTGAAAAAGTCAGAAAAAATATATAAAAAAGATTTTAAATTCAGGGAAAGACTTCATTGACTGTGATATTTCCAGTCTGTGAAGCTAAAACCAGTAACTTGATCTTTTTTTGTAACAGAAAATGTCAAAGAGTTCATGACTCAGTAAAGTCACTTAACCAGAGGTTTTCCTTTTTTTAGTGAAACAGGACACTCAGCTTTATGCACTTCTCCAATAATCTGTGATGTCAGCTGTCTGCAGCCTGACTCACGCTCCACACTCTCATTTGTCCTTTTGAGGGTTTTTTTGGCTGAGCAAAAAAGGCAGTCTGAGTGTGTGTGAGACAGAACGAGCTGTGTCCTGTCGCTCAGAGAGAAATCAGGTGAAGTTTCATAACAGTCACCTGATAGCAGTGCTACACAGCACAGTGAGTTTAAAACAACATGTAGGCTGATAGTTCTGGTGTAAGTTTCCACTCTGTTTATATAAAAACACATTTTATATATTTCCTCAGAGACTGCCAATAAAGCTGTAAGAAGTATGGAATTAGTTTACTAGGTCATGGCAAGAATATATAAAAATTAAATAAACAGGGATAATTTAAGCATTTAATTAACTAAGGTGAATGGCCTTAACAAGTCGCCTGCAGAGCCTTAAAAAGTTGAATGGACTTTTGAAATGTAAGATCATAAAATGTCCTAAAGTTTTATTGTTGTCACTACGAGGTCTACAATTTTAGATTGCCTCCTGTCATCTGAATACTAAAAACTCCTCTGCAGTGCTGAAGCTGATCATTACAGTTTGATTTCTATGAAAAATCTGCAGGTGAGAGAAGCAATGTGTGCTCAGTGTAGTGTAATTATATGATCAGGTCAAAGTGCCGGCCAGCAAGTTTTAACCACATCAGCATTTTGAAGAAATTAAACTGAAATGCAGCACCTCTGACTGCTGATAATTCTTTCGCCTGTTGCTGCTGCTTCACATCTGTCATTACTGTTCTCTGCTCAAAACAGCCACTATAGCATCCTTTTTTTTTCTTTTTTTTTTTTGAATTCAAGTTTTTATTGAACTTTTTCAAAGGTTTGGTACATGGTAAACGCTACATCTTTCTCCACAAAACAAAATATGTATTATAGCATCAGACCTGGCACACCCATGATAAACAAAACACTATAGCATCCTTAATTAAAAAACAGTTATTTTAAAAACAAGGGGGAGCACAAAATGCTTGTATGAATTAGATTCTTTTCACTGTTTACCCTAGAATAATGTGTTTACCATACAATGACAATACTTAGGCAGGGCGCCCTGGTATATTTTCATCCACTTAAGTATATTTACGAGCCATTTTTCAAATTAAAAAAAACATACATAAATCATCACTATATAAGGGCAAGAAAGACACATCTCTGCATGTCCTTCCTTTACATTAACAGATTAAGGTAAAACAAGAAAAAAAAAAAAATCAAGGTTCTGTTACTATATATATATATACACACACACACCACACACACACCACACACACATATACATGTATATATATATATGTGTGTGTGTGTGTACATATATATATATATATTTATACAAATATATATACATACATATGTACAACAAAAGAATAACTCTAGAAGAGCATACATATATACATGTATATACATATATATACATGTGTATATACACACACACACACACACACCTATATGAAAAATATACACACACACACACACACACACATCAGGTACATTTTGATCTTTAATGAGATTTTGGTGGTACCTTGTGCCATGACCAACAATCTCTTAAAATTGGATCAAAATCAAAATCCTTTCAGACAAATGATGGCAAAACATAAACATCTTCACACCTTTACACTGTAATTTTGTAGCCCTTACGATAGGATGGTTTTAGTTTTGCTTTTTTAGAATTATGTTTGTTGCTCTGTAGAATTAAGTTAGTAAAAGCATGTTGTTGACTGAATAAGAATGACTTTTATTGTCTCTTTATCAGGTTACACCATCATCAACAGAAAAAACATTACGCTACAACGCTGGACTAAATCAGCCGCTATAATAAAACCCAAAATCAATTCAGGATCAGTATCAGCCGATTTTACTCACAGATGATCGTCACATGCTGTAAAAATGATAAAGGTATCCCTTGCACAGAGACATTTTAAATTTGGCATAATGGAAGTTAAAACCATTTAGGTTATTTTAGACCTCTGTATGTACTATTCAGAAGATGCTTGTTGCAGAGTCTGATTGGTCAGCAGTTTCCATCTCGTGTGGATGAGCTCAGACATGGTTGCATTTGCAAAAAAAATGCTGTGTTGTCATTTTTAATGACCACGCTCTTGTATTTTAGTGCAGGCTTGAGGTCACATGCTTGTCATGCTTCCCCTTACTGTCATCACAATAAGGACTTACATACTCATAAACCTCAGCCTCAGATAACTTCATTGTTTTATTTAACATAATCCACAGGTTAGCACATAACTGCTTTCTGAGACAAATGTATTTTTGATTACAGAAGCAAAAGTTGTTTGAAAGTGAAATGTTCTAAATGAAGATAGAGGTTTGGTACACCATAGAGGTCAGTTCAGTGTCCACACAGGTCTGATTTTTAGCGTACAGAAACAAGTGAAATAAAAGTGGAAGCAGAGCCTTGACTTTGCCTCAGAAGTTCTGCCATATTTTCTTAAATTTAATTGCAGGTAAATTGTCATTGTACTATACAACGTGATTCCCTTGCATCTTCTGTGCAACATTTCATAAAACATTCAATCTCTTTTCGGTTTCAGTTCAACCTACACATGCGGAGGAGGTATTTATATGTCAGAAAAGGTTGAACATTTAAAAACAGGATCGAAAAAAACCCATTCTAGTTGTTTATTATATTTCAAGGGTGACAGGATGTTAAAAAGCTAAATTTGCCACTTTTGAGAGATTCGACAAGGAAAGATTTGTCAATTAAAGAGACTACATCATCAATAATTTATCAAAATGACAACTAATAGATAAACTTTTTACAGATTTACCTTTGTAGTCGGTTTCTGCCTTCTCTGTATAATCAGTTGGATAAGGGGCACTAATAGTACTACTGTATATAATGTGTAGTAATTTTAATAACATCTTTTTTTTCTTTCAGATGGGCTGATATGTTCACAGCAAAAGGCTGCAAAGATGACCCTGAGCATGAGTTCTCTCATCCGTTCTTACAGGTAAACACATTTTAAACTTGGGACTCTATTTTCACTCACATGTCCCCCGCATAAAAACACAAACAAATCTCTGCTTATTAAAGGTAGTTTAAAAATATGTTGCTTTTTAATTGCTGCATGTCTATTAAGGCTGTGCAATTAATGGTTTCAGATTTCTTTTAGATTCAGAGAAGCTTCATGGAGTTTCTTTTTCCTTGTTTAACCGGACCCAGCCTACAGGGAACTTTGTACTTGGTTTTTTAGATCAAAATACTGGCAAAACATTGCTGCTCTTTTCAGATGCTACCAATGCCATCTATTCACTGTTAACAATTTAGTTGAAGTGCAATATTGAAACAAAGCAGAAGCCATTTACTGATGCTATAGTGGCTACAAGTGGCAGGCAGCTGCATTACAGTTTGGGTGGAGCATTTGACCAGGACTGCAGGCCTGAATTTGAAAGAAATAAGAACAGACCAGTATTCTCATGTCGACAAGCAAGGTTCCCAAATTTGACTTACTTCAGCCCGTTAATCAAGCCCATCCCTATTCTAAACATTACAGTGTCTTTTCTTTAATCTGGAAAATCTGATGGTTCTGCTGAAATTGTCTTTTGACTTGCAACAAAACTTCAACATCATGCTTCTACGAGTGGGTGGGGCAGTCTCTTCCCCATCTGGCCCATTGGAGGGTCTTATAAAACATGTTTGACCTGTTTGATTAAACATAAGCTGAAGGCAGCATTGGTCTGTCGATGTGAACACAGAGCTGAGAACAGTAAACCCGGAGGACATTTGACTTCACTCTGTCTTTGGTCATTAATCAAGGATAAACTTTGTTAAATTACACTCACTGGCCACTTCATTATAGCTTGTCAGATAATCACATGGCAGAATTTCGGCATGTACACGCGTTTAAAATGTTCAGAGTATCATGAGGTGGAAGAAAGAGGTCTTATGTTTCACAAAATTTACTGGGATTTTCACACACTACTCTCTCTAAGGTTTACAATGAAGGGCCCAAAAAAGAGAATATATCCAGTGAGAGTAGCAATGTAAAGAAATATATTAGTTCTATTAAAAACAGAAATGATAGTCAATTAAACAGTATTGATTGCTGTGTTAATATGGACTTGAATCAATCATTGGATTCAACAAGGGCCGCAGTATCAGTAAAAATGAGCTCCATTCCTATTCCCAAGATACTCTACTAACTAGTGTCAGTTTTTGGAATTTCTGAAAATTCAGGACCCTACTAAACACAACACAATGCTTTCAAAGTAGCAATTCATTTTTCTGCCAAGTTAATTCAGTTATCCGTGTTTTTCTGCTGTTCCCAAAGTCATAAGTCACTAATCCTGTTTCCTCTCTCTGTCTGCTTCTCTCTCTTTACTCTGTCTAAGGCAGTGGGGATGTTTCTGGGCGAGCTGAGTTGTCTTGTAGTTTTCCACATATTACTCTGCCATGACAGAAGGAGGCCTGAGCCCCAGATGAACCCGGGCCGGAACTTCAACCCTCTGCTCTTCTTACCGCCTGCTATGTGTGACATGACAGGCACCTCCATCATGTACGTTGGTAAGTGACCTTTACCCCCTACTCTTTATCTGCTGTTGTTTTTTAACCAAGATTCAGCGTCAGAAATAGCCAAAGTCTAAATCTTACAAGGTCTGGTGCAGAGATAAAATGATGGAATAATAAACATGAATTCTGGCTCAACATGAACTTTTACTTGTTCTTACTAACCTTTCAAAATGTTTCCAGCTCTAAACATGACCAGCGCCTCCAGCTTTCAGATGCTGCGTGGAGCCGTCATCATCTTCACTGGTTTGCTCTCAGTGGCGTTCCTCGGGCGGCGTCTGAAGCCCAGTCAGTGGATCGGTATCCTCATCACCATCCTGGGTCTGGTGGTTGTGGGCCTCGCTGACTTCTTCAGTGGAAACCACGATTCCACTCGCAAACTCAGTGATGTCATCACAGGTAAGACGATAGTAGCAAGAGTGTGTATTCTGTTTTAATGAAGTTCATTGTGTTAGAACAAATAAATACAGCTCATACAAGTGGTTATTCTGCTTAGAGTTTACTTCTGTCACATTAGATGGAAATAAAATGCACAATAAAATGTTAACAGTCACCTTCACTTTATTAGGAACACCTGTTAAACTGCTCATTGCTTGTTGATTGTTAATTTGAGATTTTCAGAAACTACTTACCTGCTGGAATTTTCATGCACAACCTTCCCCAGGGTTTACAGAGCATGGTCCATTAAAGATAAAATATCCAGCTCTCAGGGTAAAAGTGCCTTGTTGATGCGAGAGATCTGAGGAGAATGGCCACAATGTTTAGAGATGACAGCAGGGCAACAGATACTCAAATAAACACTGGTTACAATCAAGGTATGCAGAAGACCGTTTCCGAACACACAAGTAGAATCTCAAAGCACCTGGGTTACAGCTTAAAAAACACACCAGGTGCCACTCCTGTCAGCTATAACAGAAACCCAAGGCTACCATTTGCACAGGCTCACCAAAATTAGACAATAGAAGATGGAAAAATGGTGCCTGGTCTAATAAGTCAGGATTTCTGCTACAACATTCAGAGGGAAGGTTAAGAATTTGGCATAAACAGCATTAAAAGCATGGATCCATCCTGCCTTCTGTCAACTGTGAAGGTTAGTAGTGGTGGTGGTCTAGTGGTGAGGTATGTTTTCTTGGTAAGCTTTGGTCCCACAGTATAAGCATCTTCTGATGACTACTTCCAGCAGCAGAAGGCACCGTGTCACAAAGCTCAGATCATCTCAAATTCGTTTACTGAACATATCAATGAGTTCACTGTGCTCCTGCGGCCTCCATAGTCAGCAGGTATCAATCCAATAGAGCATACCTGGAATGTGATGGAATAGGATATTTGCATCTTGGATGTGCGCCTGACAAATCTGCTGCAACTGTGTGATGCTATTATATCAATAAGAACGATGCTATGATATCTGAGGAACAGCTCCAGCACCTTGTTGAATCATTACCATGAAGAATTAAGGCAGTTCTGAAGGAAAAGGGGGTCCAGCCTGGTACAAGCAAGATGTACCTTCTAAAGTGGCCAGTGATTGTTTATTTGAAACTCACATCTCTGTTGTCATCTGTTGTGTCCTGCAGGAGATCTTCTGATCATCATGGCTCAGATCATTGTGGCAGTTCAGATGGTGTTGGAGGAAAAGTTTGTCTACGTGCATGACGTCCATCCTTTACATGCTGTTGGCACTGAAGGTACATAAACAGTTTCATCTGCATTAGCATGTAGTAGCTTTTCAGTGATTAAGTTTAGATTCAGAGGAATCAAGTTCATTCAACTCATTTTTCATCATTACCAATGTCATTACCAACTTTATCGTCACACTTTTTTGCATATTTTTGAAAACAGGTCCCAGAGAAACGCCGCCCTTTCGTTTACATTTTCAGAAATGATGATCTCATTTCCCCGCCTCTCCCTTAAACCTCATGTGCTAACTCAAACAACAACAGAAATGAGGGGGAATACACATTCATGCCACAGAAGCCACTGAGCTTGTTTTGGTTTTACAGCAAAATCTTCTGCTCCCTGCTACCACCATGAGCAACACTTGAAAATGGAGAACATCATACGCTACATCTTGTTTTGAATGTTTACATCGCTCATGATTTATGAGCATGCTCATTATCTTCTTCTCTGGTTTTGGTGCATGTCTGCTGCAGCGTCACAGCGCCACTTACAGGCCTGGCATATATACGACAGCGTTTTCAGTGTTTTCATGTGGACAGACACATTTCTTAAAACAGTGCTGTGTTCTCAGAAAACTGTTTCAAAACAAATTTTTTATTTTTATTTTTATTTAACCTTTATTTAAACAGATAAAACCCATTGAGATCGAGCTCTCTAATACCGCTTTCACACTAAAATCCGCGGGTCAATGTTGGATTTTTCAACGCTGGTTAACCCGCGAGTGACTCCTTTACCACTGCCAGCAGACCCGGTCTAGTCAGCAGCAGACGAGCTGCGTGGCTGTTTTTTTTCCTCTGGCGCATCAAGCTGATGCCATTACGTTGATGACATCATCAGCGCGACAAAACACGACCACGTAAACAATGGAAAAGAGCATGGACGCCGTGGACACGGTTTTCTGTACTTTGTACTTGTGTCCCTCTTTAAAGATGCACAAACTCGGCGCTGATGATACAAAGGCGGATGGAATTTGTTGCTTAGATGGCAAAGAGTCACGTAAGTTACAGACAGAGGGGACGGGTGCGATGTTATGCCGTGAGCACGTAACGCCGACGTCATCCGTAATTTAGCAGCTTGACCTGGGTGTGATGTTCATACTGAAGCCGGTCGGAGACGAGCCTATAAAAACCCATGTCGCTTGCAGGGTAAATCGACCTAGGTCGAAATGCCGAGTAGACCCTTTCAACCTGCAGACAGGAGCCGATTGTTGGAGGATTTACATGGGTTTTTTGGCCAGTCTGAAAGGGGTATTACACTAGGGTGACCTGGCCAAGAGGTCAGCAGCACACGTCATGAAAAACATATCAAAAAGTGACAATATACAATAAGTTAGAATAAACATTTTTTGTGAGTGCAAGGTGTTTTGCAATAAAGTGCAGAACCTTTAACATGAATAACAAATCAGAAACACAGGCACTGTTCAACGGTCTCACGCTGTTTATCCATCAGCATGGACCGAAAGGCTCCAAGTGAAATCAGCTCTGAGAGCTTCAGCTCAGTCTGTAAAGAGTTCAACGCTGTGGGGGCAGCAAAACTGAACGCTTCCCCAGTTCAGTTCTGACACGAGGAACAGAAAGAAGGAGAACGTCACAGGGCCGTAAGGCATAGCGGCTTTAGTTCTCTGATGAAAAGTACATAAGTATGATGGAACTAAGCCAAGAAGAGTCTTGTAAATAAGGGTCAGCCAGTGCGTTTACCTGCATGCACTTAAAGAAGGCAAACCAGATATAAGTCACAATGATGTGTGAGGTGACTATCACCAGTGACAAACCTCAAGACCCTGTGATAAACAGTGTTTAAAGACTGAAGACATTTAAGCAAAGCACCCATATACAGCACATCTAAAATGAAAATGTTCACTTCTCAGTGGACAGGGCCTTATTGTCTCTGCTGACCGCCTCTGACGAGAGTGACATTCTTGATTTGCAAGGCGTGCGAAGAGGAGGGAACTGAATATGGAATTGTTAAGCATAAAGAGATGTCATACTAATACATGAACTTTTTATTTTCGATTCCCATCCGTAATTGTATACATGTACACACATTTTTCCATCAGACCTCCTTTAGTTCTTTCACATCCTGTTGTGTGTTTTTAATGAAAAGCAGAAGTTAATCTTTGAATAAGACTGCAATTACTCTAGTGTGTGACTCTTGAATTTAATTGAAATTGTTCTTTTCAAAGTATTTTTAAACAAAAAACTCCTGTTGCCCTCCAATCAGACACTTTTTCTTCAGAAGTATGAACCTGTTTTGTTCATTCATTGTTTTGTAATGTGTTGTTCACATTTTGTATGACCTGCACGCACCCAATCACTGCAAAGTGCAGACTGAGTGTTGTTGTTTGTGTCTGGCAAAACAGGGTTAGATCAATGTTTGTGATGTGGATGAGGAATGCAAAGGTCAATAAACAAAGGCAAGAGATAAACAGGATTTGTAAGTGTTTTGGAGTGGGGGCTTGTCAGTCTGATGTTACACTTCCGTAGAGTTTTTGTGTGAATTTACTGATTTGATTTTGAGAAAAAATGACTTGTGTTCTCTGCCTCCAGGTTTTTTTGGATTCATTGTGCTGTCCCTGCTCCTCATCCCATTTTATTTTATCCATGTGGGCAACTTTAGCAACAACCCTCGGCAGGTTTTGGAGGACGCTCTTGACGCATTCTGTCAGATTGGACACAAGCCTCTCATCCTGCTGGCCCTGCTGGGGAACACGGTCAGCATCGCCTTCTTCAACTTTGCCGGCATCAGCGTCACCAAAGAGATGAGCGCCACCACCCGCATGGTGCTGGACAGCCTGCGCACGCTTGTTATCTGGGTGGTGAGCCTGGCTCTCGGCTGGGAGAAGTTTCATGGCCTACAGGTGCTCGGCTTCCTCGTGCTGCTGGTGGGGACGGGGCTGTATAATGGACTGCACCGCCCCCTGCTGGAAAAGATACCTTGCTGCGCCGGGATGGTGGGATCAGAGGAGGAGGCAAGTGCGGATGAGAGGGAGAGGCTGCTGGTAAATGGGAGCGTGCAGGCAGATGACCAAAGCTGAGGTCATCAACATGCTAATATGGACTGTATGTCAGGTACCAAACTTTTCTTGTGTGCTGTCTTTTAAAGAGTCTTTTAAATATTTAGTTATTTTTAAAACATTTTTATGTTCTCACCTCAAATTTTATCTGAACTCGCACAGAGCCTTAATTTCTTGGTGTTTTCCCTTGTCCCTGTTTTGCCAGCAAGTTAGAAGTATGTGTTAACAGGGCTATTGAAACAAATCTGACCCTCTGAAGCTGATTTCAGACATTCTCTCCAAAAAAAAAAAATCAAAAATTTCAGGAGGCCTTAAAACTTCCCAAGCTGCTTTTTCACCTGTCTCACAGCAGTTTTCTGTGTCAGGCATGGGGAGAAAAAAAGAAGGTGGCTAGACAAACTACTTCAGTTACTTTAAAGGAACTCTGTGTGTAAATAGGGCTTCAGAAAAGAAATTTGAGAACACACTCTGCACCTAAAATAAAATCTGATAGTCTCTCTTTTCCATTTTTTAAACTTATCCGACACTGCAAGGACTTTTCCTGAGGTTTTTCTAGCAGGGACTGGAGCGGTGGAAACTAACAAGAGACTGGCAGGAAACAGTCTGGGTTGATACTTGATACTTGATGGGAAAAAAAAACAAAAAAAAAAACGCTTTTTGCATTTTCACATGCAGCTTACTTGAGATTTTTCAAGAGTTTTGTAAATGTAGGTTGAGGCTGAGTGATACAAACAAGATCAAGGAAGTGCTGTTTGTCCATGTGAACACAGAGCTGAAAACGACAAACCTAAAGGGAACTTGAATTTGCTTTGGTTTTATACTTTTTACATTTTGTTTAAAAGTAATGATCATCTTATATTTAAATTGTTGAGAATTTAGCCTTTGAAGCTGGTTCGGCCAACTTTTGCTGACATAGGGAGAAACGTTAAGCCGCTTAAAGCTAAGTCATGCCACACAAAACTGAGTTAAAATGATACTGCAACTTTTTTTTCTTGTCATCTCTTGCCTCAGTCCTAAGTCAATGACAAGCAGATAGACACCATTCTTTTGACTGTGTCCAGTAACAAGAAAGAGACGGGAAAAGCTCGCCCACCGCTAGTTAGCTTTAGCTCAAACACTGGGATTCAACGGGTATAGCTAGCCTGTCTCTGCACACAGTCATCAGACTCTTCAGCAACTCTAAATGGTCCAGTGTTCTTGTTGTGACTTGTTTTTTTTTACCAAGTTATATTATGTCATCTTCTACTATCATCATTTTATCTTCGAGTCGAGTCTTTTGAATTGAACAATAAGAACTGATTCACAGGTGTGAGTGAGCCGTTCATTTGCGAGCCATTCTTAAATGCAAATTTCCTGCTAATTCAAGAATGGCTCGCAAACAAACGGCCCACTCACAACTGTGAATTGTTTGTTATTGTTCACTTAAAAGAGCTGCTTTCAAAAGACTCTACTCATTTGCGAATGCCACATCTCTATCGCAGACCACAGCAGAAGTAGGTCAACAAAACAAAGCTTCTGTAGAAGTAGAAGAAGATAATACGATGATAGTAGAAGATAACGTAACATAACGCAGTAAAACACCAACGAGAGCTGACCTCCACTTACATTCGCTGCCCTCAGTTACAGATGCATTTATTTCTGTTGGGTCCTTCCTCTTCAGGACTGGACTTCAGTTGTACGACTTAAGGTGCCCTTTTGGGGACAGCCAGCTTTCGTCCTCTAGGCCAGAGATTCTTGAATATTGTGGCAGGGCACACTGATGTGCCTTAAGGCAAGTCGAGGAGTGCTTTGGAAAGTTGTAACCGGACCTTAATACCATGACAAAATTAAAATTTGTGTTTAAATTGGCAGTATAAAAGTCAGTTTTCTAACTTACCATCCTGACATGGTTACAGTAATTTATATTTAAGGTCAGCAACAAAAATACCACTAGAAGAATTTAAATGAGATGTTATTGTGATGTGCTCAAATGTAACTTCAAGAAAATAGTTCTGTCATGAAATCCAGTTGTACATTATTTAATTTAACTGTAATGCAGGTATTTGACATTTTTTAGGCATACTGTAGGTAGATACAAAAATATGTACAGACCTAAAAAACACTGTAAATTTTTTTTCTATATGCATGGATATGAATATGGCGTGATCTTAGGTGTACCTTGGGCCACAAAAGTTGGAGAACCACTGCTCTAGACATGGTGTCAGAATACTGAGACCAGCTGCAGCAGCACGTTGAAATGGCATATATGTCCACTTTGTATGGTGCTCCTCGTCGCAATCTGTTTGTATAACGATCAAGAGAGCCAAGCTCTGTCAAGTCGAAGTTCCCCTAAGTTTAGCGCGCTACCCATGCGTTAGATCTACGTTTGCGGCAGTTAAAATATGTCTACAATTAGTCAGGGGGCTGTTGGGAAACGGCCTACTTCACCAGAATCTCTCAGCTTATGATACATTGACCTGTTTTTAACACTGCGAAAAAGACCTAGAGAACATACTTTCACCAAGCTTTAAATGATTTCTCAACGTTGGTCAATGTCAGCTACTATACACTGATGTGTGAAGGACCTAAAAAGAATAGTTCAACATTTTATGAAATTATCATCCAGAAAGATGAAAATAAATGTGGAGTATATGCAAAAAAAAAGGTCCAAAATTGGTGAACTGAACCTCAAAGTAACATCACAGCAAATGGTGCAGTCTTACAATAAAAAACAGGGTTTACTCTAAATGCACTATTACATTTTGGCAGGAACAACTCCTGAACTGAACTGAAACAGCAACCTGAAATTGACCCTGACCCTGTATAATGCAATATTCATTTTATAAAAGACTTGAACTGCTTTAGTACTGACTCGTTAAATCAGGTTTTTAAGTTACTGCCTCCTTGCAGATATCCCTGGATTTGAATCTCTGTTTGTGTATGAAGATTTTACAGTTCATTGTCTGTTTGACGAATGAGCTTTATTTTATTTTAAGTATCACAGAGCGAGTGCTGCGTTTGTGCCAAAATGTTTCATCATCTCTGACTGATTGCACTACACAGTTAAATATCACAGTTCAATATTTCACTCACAATCAAATTGCAGACTTTTTTTAATATCATCTCAGTTTAGTTAAAACTTGACATGTTTTTAAAAGAATGTGCCTGTGTATGTGCTCTCTGACACTTTGATGCTGACTGATTTATTTATACAAATGTAAAAAAAAAATATAGTCAGATATCCAAGTGGTCTGCACTTGTTATTGTATATCTTGATTTAGTGAAGAAAGTGTCGGCTGTAATTGCAGGAAAACAAAAGGGAACTGTTCCATAATGATATCTGCTGGGTTATGTAATGTGTTTTAATATGTAATGTTGTAAATGCAAATAGATTTTTTTAAATATACATTTGTGAAACCACTCACAAAGTCTGGAGTCATGTTTGTCATGCATGGAGAGCTACAACTTTATCTATAGCTGAGGTCAAGGTCAGTTGAGGCATTGTTTTATTGGTTGGGCATCTTATTTTTCATCATATTTAGATTGAGAAGATGCAACGTTAATCCTTAGCATAGTGATGTGTCGGAAAATCACTCATGTAAACTAATTCTCTAATTGTCTCCAGTGTCTTGCGTCTCAGCTTCTTCATCATAAGGTGTGTGTCCACCTTTTTATAGACACCTTCTCACACACACTCTCACTTAAGGAGAATCTGGAGTCATCATTTAACCTAACAAGTATGTTTTTGATCTGTGGAGAGAGACCGGAGTACTCAAAGAAAACCAGTGCACAGGGAGAACATGCAAACTCCATACAGGAAGGCCTTGTCCAACGAGGGAGCTGATCCAACAACCTTCTTGTTGTGAGGCACCAGCAGTTTTTGCTGTAGCACCATGCAGCCCTGATCTTAACCTCAATACAATGAATGCATCAGTTCAGACAGCCCTACTTTGAACAGATCATTTTCTTCTAAATGAAGTGAAATATCTTTCTTTTCCTCGTACAAACCTTAATTCCATTGAAGTTGGGACGCTGTGTAAAAGGTACATAAAAACAAAATACAATGGTTTGCAAATCCTTTTCAACCTATATTCAATTAAATTCACTACAAAGAGAAGATATGTAATGCTCAAACTGATACTGACTTACTGTTTTTTGCAAATATACATTCCGTTTGAATTTGATGTCTGCAACATAAAAAGCTGAGACAGGGGCATGTTTACCACTGTGCTACATCACCTTTACTTTTCACCACACTCAAACATTTGGGAGCTGAAGTAACTAAATGTTGAAGCTTTGCAGGAGGAATTCTTCCCATTTAGTAAAAAGCCACACTGTTGTAACACGAGCAGATTGCTGCTTGACTTTGTCTTTCTGAAATAAGCAGGAGTGTCCCTGAAAAAGACGTCACTTGGATGGCAGCATATGTTGCTCCAATACCTTTTATGTACCTTTCAGCATTAATGGTGCCTTCAAAGATGTGCAAATTACATATGCCATAAACACAAACATACCCCCACACCATCACAGAGGCTGGCTTTTCAACTTTGCAATGATAACTGATACGTGGACTTGTTAGAACACAGCACACTTTTCCATTTTGCACAAGTCCAGCTCAGATGAGCTAAGGCCCAGAGGAGCCAGTAGTGTTTCTGGGTGTTGTTCATGAATAGCTTTCACTTATACCTGTAGATGTAGAAACAAAGCATGTTAACAGACAATGGCTTTCAGAGCTGTTTCTGAGCCCACATGGTAAATCACATGCAGTGCTGGCTGATAAATCGGCCTTGCTTGCAGCATTTTTTCCAGATTTTCTGAATCTTTTGAGAAATTGTAGCTGAGAAGCATTGTCTTTAAACTGTTGGACTATTTGCTCGTGCAGTTTTTCACAAAGTGGTGAACCTCGGCCCGTCCTGCCTTGTGAGTGACTGAGACCTTTGGGGATGCCCCATTATGATATTTGTCTGTTTCCAATAACCTTTACACCTCAACTTTCTCTGTCTTTTGTTGCCCTGTCCCAGCTTTTTTGTGTTGCAGGCATCAAATTAAAAAATTAGTGAATATTTGCAAATAGAAAACAAATAAAAATGAAATCTTTGAGTCTGAACATGAGATATCTTGTCTTTCTAGTGTATTCAGTCAAATGTAGGTGGAAGAGGACTTGTACATCCCTTTATTCTGTTTTTAATCATGTTTTCTTCAACATCACAGCCATCACAGCTAGTTACATTGGACCTGATGAGATGAAAAGGACAAAATCAGGACGAAAATAAAACAAAGTCAGTCTCTGAAGTTCACCAAGAAGAAAATCTTCAACTAAGTGAAACATCAGTAATTGGTGGTGGTGTCAGCCGTCCAAACAGCAGCAGCTGACACCTGCCTCCACTTCCTGAGCTGACCCCACTTCCTCCCCGAAGACAAACCTTGTGTTTTACCAGAGGTCAAAGGTTAAACTGCAAGTCCCAGGAGATCTACACTCACAGAGCCCCGGCTTACTCTGGTAACATGATGAAAGAGAGAGTGTTAACTGACTAAATACATGTTGATGTTTCTTAATTATCCACATGGAAGTGTCAGTTAGTTCATGTTACTGCAGATCAGCTGTGATCAAGAACAGCTGATAAATGATCAGACTTCAGCCCTCTGTGAGGACAGTTCATCTCTGATATTGACAGATTTACACTAGGTGAAAATAAATATCTTAACTAGAAAGCACTCGGAGAGCGCAAACTCCCGCCAAGGTAGCTCACATATTGCCGTTACACCTATTAGCAATAGTTCCATAATAAAGTTACCATCATAATATGATTCCTTGACCCTGAAAACCCACTAACACTCAGAATCATGTTGATATCATTTTTAATTAGACAGTTATTGAGCAAAAACAATCGTTCATTAATGGCGATTATTTGGATCACCACCAAAATCGAATCACTTTTAAGTTGGGCCATTCCCAACATCTCCTGAAAATTTCTGCAAATCTGTCCAGTAGTTTTTGTGTAATTATGCTAACAAACAAACAGACAGACAGACAGAGAAACAGACAGACAAACGAACGCTGGCAGAAACATAACCTCCTTGGCAGAGGTAAACAATAGACACACTAACATGACAAGGACAGAAAAATTTTGTTACCAAGAGTGCCAAAATAACTGATTTACCACTTGCCAGTGAACCAACGGGATACATGCAATTAGAAAATTACAACCACTTATAATTTAAAAAAAGGGGGGAAATAAGTACCTTTTATCAGAACTTATTGTGCCTCCATTTTTATTTTTAACTCAAATGCTACATGGAGTGCAGTGAACAGATAATTTAATGCTTATCAAATAATTTTGCTTCAGCTTCTATTTGCATTCAGCAGTATTTCTATCTTTCAAGTTTGATTGCATGTTTTAATCAGTCCTGGCAGATGCCATATTTTTACTTCATATTTGAAACTGACTTTCAGGCCTCAGTAAGTGAGAATGGTAGCTGGATATGAGCTGCCTAATGTTCATCTCTCTATTGTCATGTGTTTGTACTTTTAGCTTTCTTTCAATGTCCTTAAAAAGTCTTCAAATCATCGTGCACCGTGATTCACACAAACTCAGCTACTAAATATTGTGACCAGCAATAAGCTTCTCCCAGAAGGTGGCAGCGTTTAGCCAGAAAATCCCTGCAGCTGGATCATGGTGTGGATGGTTTTTCAGCCTGAGTCCTGGGGAGAGGAGGTTACTGTATATTTATAATTTTACTCCTGATGAACAGCCCTCTGCAACACAGCTGCATGAACTTGTTCACGTAAGACAGTCAATAATGACTCACTCATCTCAGGGGAATGGAAATGACCAGAGGTTTGCTGATTTTATCTATTTTAATTTAATTACTGCCAAAAAGTGTGGATGCAAAAAGTTAGCTTAATTTTAGTATAAAAGCAAATTAAGTTTAGAGTTAACAGTTACTTAGATTAATTTAATAATTAGTTAGAATTGACTAATAATAAGTATAATCAGTCGGTCTGAAACTTTTAATAAAACATATTTCTTCAACATTTTAGCTGTTGTTTTTAAGCTCACCGTTTCTTTAGGTTTTGTCTTTTTTTTTCTTCTTTAGGGGTTTCATTGATTCTTTTGATAATTGTTTTCATTCTGATGTGTTTTTTTTTTCTGTTTATCAGTTCTGGTATGTATTTGTACTTTGATTTATGAAAGGTGCTTTGTTAATAAACCTGCCTCGCTTCTATTTTCTATCAAACCTTTGATCAACCAGAGTTTTCACCATTTAGACACAATAAAAATCTATTTTACAAGGAAGTCCTGGCCAAGACAGCAGTGAAAGAAGTTTCACACAAACAATGAAAAATAATTACCCAAAAAAAAAACTTCAGCTACTATTATCCTATCCTATACTATATTACATTACATCATATTATTTCATATCATATTACATTGTATAATAATATGTTATATAATAGATAGTCCATTATATTGTATTACATTCTATATTTTGATATATATGAGTGTGTATATATATATATATATACATATAAAATTCTGTGCAAAATATATGATGATACTACATTGCATTATGTAACACTGTATTATATTGTACTATCATATAATATCTTATATTAAATTATATTACAGTATAGTATAGTATATTACATTATATCATACTACATCACATGTTATATTTTATCATATCATACTACATCATATGGTATATATTATTTTGCATTATATTATATTAGATTATACTAAATTTCATTACATAATACATTAGATTATATTTCATTACATTACATCATAGATTAGATTCTGTATTAACAGAATGCTATTATGTGTCACATTACCAGTATATTAAATTATATTATATTATAGTATATTATATTACTTTAACAGTTTATTATCTTTGATTATATTACCAGTGCATTTTATTTTATTATATTATATTACCAGTGTATCATATTACATTATTAGTACATTGAATTATTATATTACCAGTATATTACATTATATTACCAGTACATTATATTATATTGCCAGTCTATTATATTATATTACCAGTATATTATTTGTGAGGTTCTCAGTCATCCAGGTCAAATCTGGACCTGGATGACTATCATACACTGATCCAAGTGGCAACTGAACTGGTTCAGATTCTTGGAGACGTCTCCACTGTTCTCCCAAAGGCTTCCTCAGTTCTACCTGAACAGTCCAGTTGTGCTTGGATCAGCATTGCATACACTATATTCAATTGTATTAAGTTATATTATGTTTTCTTATATTAAACTATATTATATTGTATTACATCATATTATATTATAATCAAAGCCTCTACTTAACACATTTTGAAATGTGCCACCTTAAACCAACACGTGAATGCAAAGTGAGTTAAAGTTAAACTTCTGCCTTCAACACCCAGTGTCTGAATATACTAAACTGTGTTAAAATGGGACAACTAAAAATGTTTTAAAAATTATGTGGCAAACCTACTTAAAATACACGGTACTGTATAAAAGTAAATCAAAGTAAGACAGTTGCTTTTATTGTTTCCCTTTAAAAGTATTCAAATTGTATTTTTGAGGGTTAACAGAAGCACAGAAGGATGCATTTCCATGCCCGTCATGAGCGTTTAAAGAGAAAATGCACAAAGAACATAGAATGAATATTAAGCACGCTTTAAATGTAACTGCATAGAGAATACTATTAACCAAGGGCCATGTGATGACGTTTCATTATGTTCAAACTGCTTTTTTGTCCCTGTCTTTCAAATTCAGTTTCTTTATTGAATGACAAACATTTTTATATTAAAACTGTTTATCAGTAATTCTACATAAATATGTCTATACTGAAGCCCAGTGGTAGGATAATTCTTCTTTACTCTATTTTTTTAAGTCAAAGCAGGCAGAGTAAACTCCTGGGACAGAGTTTAGGGAAAGTTTCCAAACTTTTGTTTGTTTTTTGAATGAGCAGATGTGTCCTGATGTGGATCTGCTCTCCCCTGATAATAACTCACGAAAGTCCTGCCTAAAATACTAAAACAGATTTATTAACATTCTTTACATGTTCTCTGTGCAGAAATCATCCTGTTTCTCATTAAAAATATAATCTTTATATCACCATGATAATAATCCCCAGGTTTGTCTATAATAATTATGGAGCTATGTCTATGGGAGATTTAATCTGTGCTCTGCACCTTCAGAACTGCTTCTGTTCGGAGTCTCTGCGCTGATGGATTTTATTTTTCCAGCTCGGCTGCAGCGTCGAACAGCAGAGCCGTGCACCCTGAGGTCTCTCTGTTCTGTGTCAGCTTCAAACACGCCAATGCTTCAACTCAAACATTACAACTCACTCTGACCCTGCAGGCACACAAATGATCATTTGTGTTTGCACGAGGGCCTGGCAACAGACAAAAATCATGTCCAAATAACTTTAACACCAACAGTGACACACAACATTGTAAATAAATTTCTTCTGTAAGAACGAGCAACTAGTTGTCGTAAAACCATAATTAAAATCTCTGATTTAATTACAGTAGAAAATCTGATAATACTGATATACTGATGCACATGTGTGAACACAGCAACAAATTAATACTCCTGATCTCTAAATATTTGGACAATATTTTTGTAATCTTACTAAAATGGCAGTGAACTCCAAAAAAATGTTGAAAGCACAAAAAACAAATCGACAGCATTTTAATGATCAGTGGAAACAAAAAGCACAGAAACGTCATCATATGCAGTTATTTTAATCAAAACAGAGAGCTAAACTGTACAAATACACTGGTACTACTCCGAAAAGTGGGTGAAACTGCACTACAGTCCTTGCCAGTACCATCCTCTTTTCTAATGTTAATGACACGTTTTAGACATTTTCCAACATTTTACCTGCAACTTTCGATAATAGAAAACAATATGTTCTGTTTATGACTTATATTTTAGTGCTCTGGCATCAAGGAACATCAGTTAAATGTTATTTAAACTCATGATATAATGCCCCCTTTATACAATCAAAAAAGAGATCATTTAGCCAGAATACTTCATATTAAAATTAAGTTACCCCTTGATCAATAGGCAAATTAATGTTAAAAACTGGATAATATCTTGTTTAAATTGAACGACCATTTTTCAACATTTAGGAAAGTTGAGGTCATGGAGCAACAGAAACCTTACATTCAGTATTACATTTTTATTATTGTTATAAATGATTGGAAGTTAAAGCCAAACTCAAACTCATTTTGTTAACAACACAAAAACATTAGCATGTTGACATGTCTGTATTGTGAGGTTGTCAAATTTTCTTCACGCTGATGTAGTTTGATCCCAGTGATCATTAAAGTAATGTCGATATTATTGTTTTAAACACACGGTTTTCAAGAGTGGGGAAAATATTGTCATCCTCAATGGACAAAAACGCTGCCAGGTTTTTGTGCAGTTTGGACCGTGAGCAGGAGTTTGATTGAAAAGAACAAAGAAATCCCCAATACCAGGTGTTGTGAAAATCTTTTCTGATGCCTTGTTATCAAACAGCCACGATTGTTTTAGTTTTACTAGAATCATATGGTATTGTGACACTATTTGTTAAGTCTTCACAGAAAATAAATGTTAAAGTATACATAACACGTATTGCAATTCAGTAAAGAAATGTCTACATATAACTTTTGGTTCACATCATCCAGCCCTACTGGAGCTGCTACACAAGAGGTGACTTTAATCTGTTTCATGTAAACACTCAGTTCTGCTTCAAATGTTAAAGGTTTCCTTAAAGCAGCTTCTTGATAGTGTTCAGAGCTGAGAGTTCCCCCGGTTGAGTGTGAATAATCTGACACTCCAGATAATCACTACCTCAGGTTTGAAACTTTGGCTCTATGGAGGAGAAAGTTTCTTAAATCTGCTGCCTCTAATGGACAACTGAAGCTGTGAGGGGCATTAAATTAAGTCTGCCTGAATTTTTAGAGGTTCATTAAAGGAGGAGATGAAGAAAAGTTATTTTATCAGCAATCAAGAGATTATAGAATGGTGCAGGGATGATGAATTTCTGTCGGCCAATGCAGATGTTAGCATTACACTGGTTCTCTCGACTAAAAGCCTGCGAGATTTTCCACTCTGTTTTGGATCATTGCTGATAATAAGCACTGTGGAGGACAAAAAATAAAAGTGCCAAAAAATGCGTAACCTAATTTTAATCCCACTAGAAGACAACAGCAAAAAGTGACTGGTCCTACAGAGATTAGCATGGATGCTAACAGCTTTAATAGCAGTTTGATCAGATCATGACTGCATTTCTTTATTAAATGAAAAACAAATACTTCAAACTTCTCTATAGGAAGGATAATTTGGCTCCACTTCAGACATGTTTTGACCAGAGTTTGTTTTATGAAGTGGCTCATGTTCTGTAGCGCAGTAGCACCAGCCTACTACATTATCTAATTGGCCCGTAATAAAATGTGATTGACTGAATGATCATTCAATCACCTGCTGGATATACTTCTGAAAGGTTCTGTCCTCCCAAAAAAACACTTTCCATGGGCTCCTTTCCAGATGGACTAGTGAAATGTATTGAACGGTCCATCTGGTGTGCCAGGTTAACTAGTTTATGATGTGAGGAAAAAATGTTTTAGCACTTATGTTACAAAAATATTTGTTATATTATAATGTAATTTTTTTTATCAGTGTGAGAGTGCTTTTAGACTTCTGCTCACGGGTGAAACTGCACTTCAACTCGGATATGATGTCATTCCCAGTTCTGCTGGACCTCTGACACAAATGGGATGCAGCATTAATCCCATTTACTCTGGGGGGTTGGGATCCAGGAAGTGCTAAATGCTATCTCACCTCCACGTTTTGGACTCATTACTGCACCACTCTAAAAGTGAGAAACTAAAAGCGGCAAGTGCAGTCACTGACCTCTAATATTTCACAAGTCATCACCTTTTTCTGAGTCAAACACTTACTTTCAAGCCCAGAGAGAGGAGAAACCTTCACACCTTTAATGAAATTACATTCAACACATCGGGCTGTTCTGTGTATTTTCTGTCAGTAACATGAACTAAAGGAAGAAAACGAGCAAGTATGATGCAGAGAAAATGCATTTTTTAATCACGTTAAGGCTATCCATTACTTTAACGACTACCAAATTCAGTACAGTCTAAACAACAAGCTGCTCTTGTGTTGCCTCACTAATTATTAACCATGACTTTTACTCTTAACCCTCCTATTGACAGGATCACCAATGCTCCCAAGTGGTGACTCTCAAGCTGTTTGGAAACGTCCTGCATTTAGAAGCTCACTCTTTTGTAAGTCAATGAATTACTTCAGGTCAAATATATCCTTTACAAAAATGATAATCCAGCCATTAACCTCAATGGTTTTAAGGAAATTTTGTCTTGGTGGATCCACAGTGATAATCTGAAATGATCAATTTTTTATCACAGTTTAAGAAAATATGTTAAAACATAGTAGTAATATCATTAGGTGTCCATTTTGACCCTTAAAGAAAGTGACAACTTTCTGTCAGTCTACTGACCAATCAGATTAAGCCAATTTTTTCCTCTTTTTTTTGTCCCATGGTACCATCCAATCAGAAGCAACGGTCAAAGGTCAACAAGAGACAAATCAGTTACCTGTCAGTTCCTAAAAGAAGAAACCACTTCCAATGGCACAAAGAATTTTAAGAAGCAAACAAACCTTTAGAGGAAGAAGTATAAATATGTAAATAAATTACAATTTACAATTACAATTAATAATTGATTTCTGCTTTAAGTTTTTTACATCGTTTATTTTTCTCCTTATTGCAATGGCTTGATCAAACCATTTTTTGGTGCGGAAAGTCTTGCTCATCATTGACCTATAAGTGATCTGGATACAGTTCTGTAAGACTTAAATTCCATTTTGATTTTGCATTTTGTCTTTATGGACAAACAACTTTAGATGCACCAATTTGACATCATTACAGCATACATGCTCTGTTAGCCCTGGTTGTCCTGAAAAAAGGATGGCTTTAACTTGATTGTGCTTAAATTGTGATTGATTGTGCTTACAAAATAAATCTAGGTGGACTAGAAATGGCAGAAAATGGATCTGAGTTACAAAGTTTAGTGTTTAAATGCCGCAACATTACCACTTTCAACTGACCCAGGCTCTGTACATGCAAGTTCCAAGTAGTGGTAATGCTGATGCTTTCTACTCTACCATACGGCCTCTTACCAAAAATACCACAGTAAAATCATTTACGAATTAAAAGTTGTTAAAAGTCTAATGATTGTTTCACTGCCTTGTGATCTTCTAACAGCAGCTACAGCTCACACACTCTGCTGGACTTCAGTCACAGCTTAAACAAACAAACAGCCTGAAAACAAAAAGTCACAGCACGTCTGTTTATGACCTGGAGTTTAAAGCGCCTATTGTTGTTCTCTGATTGTTTCTGCTGCGTGTTTTTACAGGAAGTGTTATCAGGAGGAGGAAAAAACCAAACGAGTAGCGATGGACTGTTAGCTCTGCAGGATCAGAGGACATAATGAAACTGATTTCCATTATTACAGCTAGAGTTATTGCTCCCCCTCTGTACCACCGCAGCTCCGCGCCAGGATTACTATTTCTGGCAATGTTTGCCTCAGGAAGGAACTTTCGCAGATTTAATGGGACCTGGGCCATTGTGCGCAGCCTTCTGTATGGCATCCAGCCATCTTTTACAGAGAGCAGAGAGAGGGGGACGTGTTCAAAACAAGAGCGTCACGTTTATGTGGTTCACAATACTTCCAAGATATAACCAAGGCGCTGAGCTCGGTCTGTGCTGCACGTGTATTGCATTGCATATTTCATTCTGCATGAATTAAACAGAAGTGTGACAGTGGCTTTGTGGGCCTGGGGTCTGATATGTTGTGCTTCCTTCATAAAATGTGACTCACTGCATGGTCTTATTTGTGTTGTTTCATGTTAATGATGATGATGATGCCGTTGCCACTCTTCTTTATATGGTTTAGTCACACCTTAAGGGTCTAAAAACTTAAATGTGATTACTTTTAACTGATCTTCTTCAGCTTTTTAGCAGCACATCAACAACATTGATCTGGGTCTTAAATGCTGGCTGATGGAGCTTTAACCCAAAACTACTGCTGTTCTTACGTTTGGGTTTCAAAGAAGGGAGTTTCTCCACAGCTTTAACGTTTATGTCACATTAAAACCTCTTTGAGAATTTTAAGTGTGGTTTTAGAGCAGTTCAAAGCACTAAGAAGGTCGTCCACAATGTGACCAATGACCTACTTTTAGCTGCAGCCACGTGGGAAAGACGCAGTTCTTATGCACTAGAGCTTAGTGCAGCTGTTGACTACTTTCCATTAATTGATCATCTTACAAACTAAACAGGGAACACTGCCTTTAGCTGGTCTCATTCTTATATTTAAGAGTCAACCTTTACAGCCAACAAAGGTGACCACTCCTCGCCTATCTCTGTCCTTACCTGTGGTGTGCAGCAAGGTTTAGTCTATTTACAGTTATACTCATAAGTCTACGCACCCTGGCAGAATTTGTGAAATGTGTACCATTATTTAATGATAACATGAATGATCAGGCAAAGTAAATATTTTTTTATGTTAAATGTGATGGAAACTAAGCTATGAGGCATTTATTTTAAAAGCAAAATGATTTAATAAATTATCACAATAGAGAAAATACTGAGATGGTTCCTGTTCAAACGTTTGCAGCAGGTCTTAATTCTGTGTGTTGCCCCCTTTAGCATCAATGACAGCTTGTAGTCTTTTGTCATAGTTGTGGATGAGGCCCTTTATTTTCTAAGATAGTCAAGTTGTCCATTCTTCTTAGCAAAAAGCTTCCAGACCCTGTCAATTCTTGGCTCAATAGCATTGAGGTCACTTTTTTCTGCTGTAATTAAAGACAGGTTGACTTAGTCTTGTGTTTTGGATTATTGTCATGTTGGAAAGTCCAAGTGCACCCCATGCACAGCTTCTGGGCTGATTGGTGTAAATTGTCCTCCAGTATCTTTTGAGAACATGTTGCATTCATCTTACCATTATTTTTGACCAAAGTCCCTCCGCCACTGTACCTCACACACACCCAAAACATCAGAGATCCACCTCCATGCTTCACAGTAGGATGGTGTACTTTTCATCTTCGGTATTGTTGATTACCCTTCAAACAAAACTTTTATGGTTTTGACCATAAAGTTCAATCTTAGTCTCATCACTCCAAATGATTTTGACCCAGAAGCTTTGAGGCTTGTTGCTGTTTTGCGTATTGTAAGTGGGTTGTTTTGTGGCACTGGCACAGTGATGGCTTTCTATTCGCCCATATTTCTTCAAGTGTCTCCTTATTGTGTATCTTGAAACAGCCACACTGCTTTTCTCTAAAGAGGTATGTATGTAAGCTGAGGTCATTGACGGGTTTTCCTTTCATCCCGAACTATTTTCCTGGCAGTTGTGGCTGATTTTTTGTTGGTATACCTGACTATGGCCCGGTATCAACAGAACCCCTTAATTTTCCACTTCTTTTTCAGAGTTTGAACACCACTGATTTGCATTTCTCAGTTGTTTGGATATCTTTATAAAGTTCAACTACCTTCTCTCTTTCTCTTTGACGGTTCTTTTGCTTTCCCATGACTCAGAATCCAGCAAAGCCAGTGCAGCACTATAGGAAATGTGCAGGGGTCTGTCAAGAGCCCAGAGACTCACTGAGGATTTTTATACATGGACACTAATTACACGCAAACAGGTGACAAGTGTGGGCAGTTAAAATTATTAGCCAGTTAAACCTGTTTGTGTTCATTTGTGTGCATATTAAACTACTTCTCTCAGAGTAAGAGAATGCATTGTCTTTGCAAAGTTTTAGGTCTCATGTCATTCTTATATGTAGACCTGCCCACAGAAATGGCTGGGTCCCTGAGAGGATAATAAATGGGCCTTCTTCAGATGTCATTTAATAATATCAGTTTGTAGCCTCACGGTTGATTTGTACATCCCATGTATCGGCTTTAGTCTGGCTGTGGCTGAAATGGCTTGTAGCCCCTTTACCCCATGTTATTCCACACTCTCTCTACCCAACTTTCAACTCAATCCACTGTCCTGTCACTCAAATAAAGGCATACAGAGACCAAAAATGAAATCTATGCATAAAAAATAATGATTAAATTGACATAAGCATGCTGAATAAGATGGATTTCTGCTTGAAACATTCACCCTCTAGCCAGAATTGCAGCCTTAGCATGGCTGAACGCACCAAACATTATTGTGGTAACTGCTAAATTCAATGGTCTTCTCCACAACAATGAATATCACAAAAATAAGGATTCAGGAGTAGGGACGGTTTCACTTGAAACAGGTTATGACAAATGAAATAATTTTCCTTGCTTTAATAAGACATGGTGAGTATTTAGATTTAAATGATCGGACATCATGGTCTACTAATATTCATGGGCCCCAGAAAGCTTCCCCTTTATCCCCACTTATGAGCAGCCTTGCTTATACGCTGCCCCTTAGCAGAATAATCAGAACTACAAAATCTCCTCTCACTACTTTTCACGCAACTCAAAGATACATCTTCCCTTCAGACCTGAGGACCAAAGAAGTCTAGCTGCTGTCATAAAGAGCCAAAATAATACCAGCAGCTGACTGATGCAAAATTTTCCATAACTTGAAAGCTCTGCATCTTACACTCTGTCATAAATCTACAAAAATCTGCCATATCATTGAATCCAGCCTTGTATGCTATCTGTGGATATACAACCAACTGCCAGAAATTTAGGAGAAGTGTTTGACTCCAGTCTTTCATTTACAACACTCAAGTCACACAGTCTGGTGTCCTTCAGATAAAGTTCAGACATAAAACCATCATTCCCCCAGTCAGACTTTGAAAAAATCATCCATGCCCGTTTTTCCCCCCAGACTTGACAACGGCAACTCACCAGGTTCTTGTTTAAATATTAAAACAATAGTAATCATTCCCCCTTTTTCATGCTGTTTACTTCAAACATGTTGCTTGATTTTTATGGATTCTTTTGATGCTGCTATGAGTATGTGTGTGGTCTGATCTTATGCTTTGTTCTTTGCATATATATATATATTTTTTTTTCATAAACCCCTGTCTTTAATACTGTTTTATTCACTCACTGGCCACTTTATTAGGTACACCTTGCACAGGGTTGGAACCCAGTTATTTCTCATGGAACAGATTTTAACAAGTTGCCGGAAACATTCCTCAAAGATTTCATCCATGTTGACGTGATAGCATCACACAGTTGCCGCACATCCATAATGTAAATCTCTAGTTTCACCACATTTCAGAGGTGCTGTATTGGATTAAGATCTGCTGACTGTGGAGGCCACAGAAGTGCAGTGAACTCATTGTCATGTTCAAGAGGACAGTTCGAGATGATTTGAGCTTTGTTATCCTGCTGCTAGTAACCTTTAGAAGATGGGAACACTGTGGTCATGAAGGGACAAACATGGTTAGGTAGGCTGTGGCATTTACACAGCGCTGATTCCGGTTCTAAGGGGCCTGAAGTGTGCAAAGAAGATATTCCCCACACCGTTACGTAACCACCAGCAACCTGAACTGATGATCAGGGAAGGATGGACCCATGCTTTTTATGTTTGCACCAAATTCTGACTCTACTATTTAAACTTTGCTGAAGAGATGGGGACTCATTAAAGCATGCAAAATATTCCAGTTTTGTCCAATTTGCTAAGCTTGGTGGAATTGCAGCCTCTATTTCCTATACTTCGCTGACAGGAGTGGCACCTGGTGTGGTCCCCTTCTGCTGCAGCCCATCTGGGGTACATGTTTTGCCTTCAGAAATGTTCCTCTGCATACTTTGATTCTAACGAGTGGTCATTTGACTTACTGTTGCCTTTCTATCATCTCCAACCACTGGGGCCATTCTTCTCTTACAACTGCCGCTCACTGGATATTCTCTGTTTTTGGACCATTCTCTGATGTGTGAGATAATCCCAGTGGATCAGCAGTTTCTGAAATACTCAGACCAGCCCATCTGCCACCAACAACTATGCCACATTCAAAGTCACCTAAGTCAACTTTCCCCCCTACTCCCTGTGATGCTTGATCTTTGCATGCCTGATTTCCATGATTGGCTGATTAGCTATTTGCATTTATGAGTGGATACAGGAGCAGAAGAAATATTAGAGGAAAGAGTAGGAGCATTGAGGGCTGGCTTAAAAAGCTGTACCTTCTAATAAGGGAAACACCAGGCCTGTCTCGGTTCAAACGTGGCCTTGTGGATCACAAGGACAAACTAATAATGGAGTCTGCATCTGCTGCTTTGGGGCGATGCAGCAGCTGGGAGAGTTTCAGAGAGCTCATACCCTCCTTATATCCTAATAAACTGGCCAGTGAGCCTAAATAAATAGTTTTATCGAGTGATATTATTTTCTCTGGTTCTGTTTCCTCTCTCTGGTTTTATTAGTTTCATAAATGTTTGAGTCTGCTGGCCAAGCTTAACATGATAGAATTTGCTGCCAACTCTGATTGTGCTGCTCTCTTTTAATTGTAACCCTGATCATGGTCTGGTTTTAGGAGATTACTTTGAGTCATCCAGTTTGAAAATATAATGCCCAAAATTAAAAAGAGAAGACAGCTGATTTAAGGAAGAATCCCACTGCCGTCTCTCTCCTCTTCTGTTCTCTTTTGATCATTATTTATGCTTCACTAAGTTTAAAAAAAGCAAGTTGTTTAGTTTAGTCAAAACATGCAGCAAAATCACTATTAACACTCTAATTCGACTGATTGATCAAATTAAGAAGTCGAAAAAAGGCTCAGCTCTGCAGTGGTCTTGTTCGGATGGATCTTGTGTCTTCATTTATTCTGTCTCTAGTTTTAAAGATGGTCTCCTGTGACCCTGTGATACCACTGACTGTGCAACTAAGTGCTACTCAAGGATAATAAAGATGTCCTTGATCCTTGAAACAGTTTGATCTTTAAGACTTATGTGTGTTTTTCATCCTCTTCTGGCATAGTTTAAATTGACTGTGTAATTATTAGTAAAATAAATGTTATGGATATGCCCTTCTGATTTGAATTGAAGAAAAATGACGCAGACTCAAGCAAACAAACTGAATTTAAGTATCTCAGGCTTCTACTTGTGTGACCATAACAGATTCATTTCTACCACTTAAATTTTCTTTGTTTGTCTAAGGGAAAATAAAGTCATGATATAACCAAACAATGATGTGAAAAACTTTTTTTTTTTTTTTATCAAGAACTACACTGTGTTCAGTGCAAAAACAGAGAGCTGGGCTTTTTTCTTTACATGCTGGAGGTGTGGTGTACTCACAGGGACAGAAGGCGGCGCTGGCACTGGCAGAAATCCCACCTGCCGTTATTTCTACAGCTCCTCAGAGGTCCAGAGAGGAAGAGGGAAATAAAGGTGAATAATTGTATCCAGCAGGGCTGCGGCTGCAAAAGACAGATTGAAGTTTTTACAGCTGATTTGTGGATCAAACTTTCCCTTTTCTTCTTACAAAGCTCAGCTTTATACTGCAGGCTTTGGGATGAAATTAAACATTTGTGTGCTTCAGAGGCAAACAGAAAACTCCAGTTATTGATGCATCAAAATACAGAATAAGGAATTATTCACTGTAAGTACACAAACACAAATCTGCAGGATGGCCATGAAAAAAAATCATTCTGTAGACACTGAGGTTTTATAAAAATAAACACAAACTGACCTCCTCCAAACTGTGATTCAACAAAACACTAAAAGATTATAAATCAGTGATTTATAATAATATTTGTGTTATCTGGTTTGGTGCAGGACATTTTGAAATGCTTTTTGAATTTATTTATTCCCATTGCTTTTTATTGAGGGTTTTGTGAGTTTTCACTTTTTATGTCAGGAAACGGTACATTTGCTCTCAACTTTTTCAACAGAAAAAAACAAAGTGCCTAACCTCCAAACAACAGAATATTAGCCTTTGCACCATACTTTTCATGTTGCACATGTCCGCCATTTTATAGGATTTCTTATTGAAAAGAATCATTGCAATATATTTAAAGGTATATATAATTTAATAATATATGAGTAAATATCGTTTCACCTGGAGACTGCATGAAGGGAGTACTGAGGACTGAACTGGCAGTACTTTTTAACATAGAGTGCAGCAAAAATGCCTTAACTATCAAACTAAGCTCAGCCTGTTTAACTAACTTGTAATTCCTCTGTTTACTTGTTTATGATCATTTAAATATCATTCTTATCCAGTAAAAACTATGTTGAACACTTTGTTAATTTCATGTTGTAGTTTTACTTTAATTTGACATCCTACTGAGTTGCTTTGTTTTATGCTGTAATGACGTTTTTTTATGATCTACTATTCAATTTTGTGCAGGTTTGACAATTTAAGCATTTTTTTTTTTTTTTAATTCATTTTATTGATTTCCCTGCTGTTACTCTACACCAACTGTTTTCACAATGATACTGAGAATAATCTTCAAAGAACAAAATGAATAGCCTGACAGATTTTTTTTGTTGGGAAAATTTGGGGCATTTTTCCTCTGTAATTATTTATACAACGTGTTATTCATATGTTAGTGGGAAGGGTTGGAAATTTTAAATATATATCAATCAGTCTTTATTTGTATAGTGCCAAATGTTATCTAAAGATAAAAAAGTAGGTCAATGCCCTACTTTTATTTCTTTAAATATTCTTAATTGTTTTTTATTTATTCTTTTTTAAAAATCCTTATTCCAAACCCAAAATGAATCCACCATGAGTTCAGCACTTTGCCACAATCGACAACAGTAACAGCGACAAGAAAAAAAAAGTTAAGTAGTCCATCTCGAGGAGCAGCAAGATATATAAAAAAGATTGAAAATAATCTTATTTTTTAAAAAAAAAAACAGCGTGTAAAGAATGAAAACTGAGGGAGAGAGAAAGTCAACGAAGTGTGGTGTTTTATGACCTGTAAATAAAAATACGTTTTTATCTTTTATTATTTTATGAGCATTAATAATATTAATCTATTTTGCATTTTTATTTTTATCCACGATCATGAATCGCTAATTTTAAAAAACGGGACCGGGGTTCATATTTTCCTGTAAATCATCTCGCACACAAATGTTTATTTTCTGAAGCATGTAGCCTTAGAATTATAATAACGATTGCATGATAAAATTCTCATCATCTTCCTCCGTCTTGGTACAGTCCTGGTCCTTGTTTTGGGGCGGATCTTAGTCCTCTTCTCCTGGTTTAAGGCGTCCTCTGGGGAGCAGAAAGTCTCATCAGCACCTGAAATAACTGGAGGCGTGCTGCGTCCCGCTGCATCCTCTTCCCTGGATTGTTTTGACTGCGTGATGGAGGAGAGTAAACGTCCACAAACTCACTGCTAAATTTAACCCGGAAAAGTGTCACTCGAAAACAGCATGATAGGAGGCAGCCAGGGTCATCGGGACTTCCGTGCAGCGCATGAATCAGGACTTCAATGAACAGCGGCTCCGCGGGCCATTGTTCTGAGACAACACAATGAGCACACACATGGACTCAAACTCTGTTAAAGTGACTTTTAAAGACTGAAGATCTGGTAAACCGACGGAGAGGGGGGCTGCAGAGAGCCCAGACTGTGGCCTTATAGGCCACACTGGTCCATGACGGTGGCCTATGACCTGGAGGGTAATGGTCGGCCTGTGTTTTCATGAACTGTCGTAAAATATGAGGCTGGGCTCTAACTATATGTGGTGTTAGGCGTTATTCTACTGTACTAATATATTTAATAGTGTGCTACATTTATGATGTATTATTGTTGTAGTATCACAGTCCTATAACACCATATAATATATTTTATTCTGTGGTTTAACAGCAAAGCTATAACAGTCCTGAATAACGTGATACAGCAGTATAATGTGGTTTAAAGGGATACAGGACCATACTGTGCTACAATGGCAGCCTACAGTAGCTTTATTAAATACTGGTACAGGCTGTTCTTACATTTTTAGTATCATATGCTTAAGGGTAAACTGTGGTTTTATGGTAGGCTATGTTGTGATTCAACACTGGACCGTTATGTTTAGTTTATACTGCTGATACTAATGGTTCTGACATAAAGGTAAAGTCTTATTAATGAATAACTTGTGATATAAGGTATAGTGTATTGTATTATTGTAAACTAAGATATTGTGATATAAATGCACAGTGCAGTTATACTGTAACACTGACTTATATTGTAATAGAAAATACATTTTTTTAATACTGTACTGTGATATAAAGATGCAATGCAATTAAGACTATAATGTAATTTGAAGGCATTTTGTAATTTATTTAGAAGTACAGTGTAATTAATGGCATACAGAGTAAAATCTGTACATTTTGATAAGGAGGTACACAGCAAAGGGAGGAGTTAAAAATTTTGGTGTTGGCTAAATTTAAGCAAAAGCAGAGTTGATTATATTCTGGAGGGAGTCAAATCCCTGAAAATTTACTCTCAGTTGAAAAAGTTTAGGTGTTGTAAATAAGTAAAAATGATGTTTCAGTAAATCAAACCCATGGGTGTTACTATAGGACCCTTAACTCTGAGTTTTACACTCTGAACCTGATCATGACACTTACAGAGTCAGTCATCCCGCCGGTCCCTATTACGGGACAAGTACCAACAGATGCCACAAGCCCCCTCATGAAAACTAAAACCACACACGGTATCTTGATTTCAGCTAATTTCCCCATTGATATGTACTATATAAGTACAGCAATTTTTACACTTTGCAGTGTTAACAGAGAGTTAACAGTGGAGTTAAAATGATACTCAGAGTGTATACCTAAGTGTTGATCAAAGGTCACACTGTTAAGTGTTAGAAAGTTTTACATTTTAACTCCAAAAAGAGCAACGCTTACAATTATGAAAGTCAAGGTGCCAACTCTCCAAAAAAGAGAGAAAACAAAACCTTGTGATGTGGACTCAAATAAACACTTAAGAGGTGTTATTAGGAACTCTCTGACAGAGCTCATTTTTCTATGCAGATTTTGCTGTGCAGAGTAAAAATGGCATATTGGGATATAGAGTGTAATTCATGGTATAATGTGTCATAAAGCTGCAGAGTAAAAATCTGCATATTCTAACATGAAGGCAGAGTAATAATTGTGTATCATGGTAAATAATGGTATAATGTTAATAAAGCCATTTTCCAATTAACAGTGGTATAAAGTATTTAATAAATGAATAAACGGTTATCTTAAAGGTACAGTGTAATTAATTATATATTGTCAAATAAATGTGAAGTTACATTGTGATTCTAAGGTGAGTGATTAATACCATCATGTGATATAAAGGTAAGGAAGTTTATCCTACTGTAAATATAAAAGTGTTACAATTAACAATTGATCTATTATAGGCCTACATTTTGATGTAAAGGTAAAACATGGTGTTATTGTGGTATTATGATTAAGTCTAAATCGGTGAAATGTCTACAATGTGATCAATGTCAATAACTTCCAATCAGCTCATGTGAACAATTGAATTGGGCTTCAGTGAGGTCTTGTTGGCGCGGGCCCAACGTGTGAATCCTGAGGGGCCTCGCGGATGAGGTATCGCCTCTGAAGTTAATTGTGTTTTGCTTTCGGAGGGGAATAGCTTTTCCTCTGTTTATTATGAGCGCTGGGACGGATTTGCGTCACCGTGCAACTTGCAGGTCGAGATAAAGTTGCACAAATATTGAAAAAGGGAAGTTCTATCAGCCATTATAAAGCGACCCCCCTCCTCTGCTCCGGAAGAAATAAGGATTTCTGGCTGTATCCTAAAATACTAAAACAGCTTCTATTTTTGGGGAGGGCAAATCTAGCAGGAATATCCGCTCATTTAACACGAATCACGGCCCATCAAAAACAGGATGAGCAGAGCTAATAGAAGCGCTGCTGCACTGATTACACTTCATGATTTTATATAAGCGCCTGACCTCTTTTCTGATTCCACCTCTATTCTCTCTTAATAAACAAACACATAATCTAGTAATGTTTTTAATAACAGAGCAAAGGCACAACTGAAAAACCGTGTTCTTCCTCGTAGAAAACCAGCACTAACAGGGGAGTTCATTGGATTAAAATGCTTAAGTATGTGCAGGGGCGGTTTTAGTCATTTGGAGGGCTAACAGACCAACAGGCACTTTGGTGGGCTTTAGAGGCAGATGAAGTAAAAGATATTCTGTTACCATTTTAACCAGAAGAGAGAAAGTAGAGCACCCTGCTCTCTGCAGTTACAATTTTTAGTTTTATTTTTTATTTTTATTATTATTAATTTATTGTGGTTGATCTTGTAATCTTTTTGGTTGAGTCATTTTCTAAATCAGTGTACTCTTTGTCTTGTTTATTTGGACAAGTGGATGTAACATACACCGCCAACATATTTGTGCAATTTAGATAGTGTCGGGTAAGTGGCTTACAATATCAAGCAGCTCTGCAGCAATTAAATATTATTTCTCTAAATGAATTTGCATCAGCTGCTCGTAATATTGCACAAAACTGTTGAGAACATTTTCAAATATTGTCAGTCTGTTTGTGCAATTTTACAGTGTGCAGGAACTTGCCGGCAATATCAGTAACCAAAAAGAGAGGGAACTCAAAGTTAGAAATGGATCGGGAACATTAAATTACAGGAAAACTAGAAGAAAAATATTGTTTTTCCCTTAAAAAAAAACTTATATAAATGTGTAAGCTGTTCTCTTTCCTGTTTACCTGTTCAATTAAATTGGAGACCTTTTTTTGTCAAAGGGTGGAAGTTATGCTGCCAACAAGTTTGCACAATCTAGACCAGAGACAGCCAACAGGGAGCCCGCAAGGAGTCTTTGAGGTGTCTTCTGGGACATCCTGAAAATAGCCTATTTACACTTGAAATAAAAGAAGCCATTTATTATTTTAGATTCAGTGTTTTGCTATTAAAGCATGCTTACATCAATACAGTAAAAACACAAATGTAATATGCGTCACATTATAAACTGTCTATTTTCTATTAAACTTTGGCTTATGGGGGGGTCAAACTTTAAGCTAGAGCCTTCACAGTGCCACTTGTACAATAAAAATCATAAAAGTGTGACAGTTGAAGATATCAAATATCATTAAATCAAGTAAGTTGCTCTCCATAATACTCCTCATCTTTCTGGTGGCTCTTGGTCTCCAGAGGTGACCTCGACCTGCACTGTTCGGAGAATTGTTTAAAATTGAAACTATTTTTTAGTTGTGAAATTATATTTTTCTTTATTCACTCACTTAAATTACTGGAATTGCACAGTTGCAGACTTTGATGCTCAGTTTTGACAGTTAGGAATTTTCATTTTTTACTGCTGAACAGAAGATATTGGCATCATACACAAAGTTAGCTTGCATTCTTTAATAATTATTTTAAAGCATTATTATAATTTAATTTTACTTTAAATTGGCAGCCATTCTTTAAATACATTTAATTGTACAATTGGAAATGTTTAGATAGGAGGGTGGAACATGTAAATTGCTTCTCGCCAGCAAATTTGAAACACAAGTCTTAAGCAATGAAAGCGATGTGCTGGTGTTCCTCATATGAAGTCCGAGTATAATGGTTTTATAAAACTTTTGGTGAGTGCTGCACTAGGTCAAGACAAGAAGCCTGATGATGAGGAGGAAGAAAATGGGTGCTCTTTAACGATCAAGGACGAGGGTGAAATGTCAAACCATCAAATGTCTGGATTTAAACAAAGTTCACAGTAAAGAAAATGAGTCTTCATCGAAGATCCGAGGCACCCGGATGTACGTAAAACCATTTATTCAACAGGTATGTGTCTCATATCTTGATGATTCTACCATGAACTTTGTCTGCCTGTAATCTGGAAAGTCATTTGCTAGTCGGAAATATAATGACTTTATCTTGAGGCCCCTCAGGAGCCCCGCCGATTGCTTAACTTAGCACAATGGTAAAACGCGTATCAGTGCGCGCCTCTCTTTAAGTGATCAATCCATCATCTGAGGATCAAAATTGCTCACAGCGTGTGCGTCTGTTGCGTATGTGCGCTCATCATCCTACTCAGGGCGTGATGAGAGCAAAGACTAAACATCCATTGGCTCAGAAATCGACCAATCAGTGTCAGCGGAGGAACTTTGTGAGAGGAGCTGCACAGTTTGGATTTCAGAGTCGAGAGAGCGATTTTGGCACGTAGAGGACGCTCCATCTCTCCTTCTTAGAACCAGTCCTCGTCTTTTATTCTTCTATACATGTTTCTGTGTTTGAGTAATCCCCCGAGACAGAAGAAGTCGCACTAAAAGGCAGCGGGGATGTACACGGCCGGGCTCAACCCGTTCTACGCGTCAAACTTCAGCCTGTGGTCTGCGTACTGCGCGGGGGGCTTCGCTGTGGACTCCGTGAAGAAACCGTCCTTCTGCATCGCGGACATTTTACAGGCTGGAGATGCGGAGAACATACCAGGGTCCTCTGCGCTCATGGTGCACATGGGACACCACCACAACCACCACCACCCTCACCGGCAGCAGCAGCAGGGTCACTCCGGCAGCTCTCCGGTGCGCCCTAACCCAGTGGCTCCGGAAGCGTCAGTGTACGGAGCGAGGGGGAACCCGGCGACCCCTTACCACAGACACGGACTACAGCTGACTTCAGTATCCAGGACTGCTTTTAACTCCCAGCAAGGACCCCCGCCCTCCAGCAAGGACCTCAAATTTGGGATTGATCGGATATTGTCGACGGATTTTGACGCGAAAGGCAGAGAAAAGTCGTCGCTAAGAGGTGAGAGAATTGATTTAAACGCACAGTAAACATCCCAAATATGGGTGCTGAGAAGATTACGTTTGAGCTGGGGTCAACTTTACGGCATTAGTTACTTTATTTAAATATCCAGGGCGAGACAAAACATGAAAAGTTGAGATACCCTGGGAACTGGTTCTTGTTTTAGTACGGCAGGCTATGATACTGACAGTGCACTTCATTATCGTGTTGGGGATGCCGCGTTGGATTTTACGCATTGGCGACTTTATCATTAGGCGAAGAGGCGGTCTCATGGGGCCTTGTGCTCCAAGAAGCGTAAAGATATAATCATAATGAGTGAGCACCAAATATGAGGCAAGTGTTTAAACTTTTCATAAGGGTTGAAATGTATTGCACACTGCGTAAATTTCGGTAGGTTGTCTGTAAGCAGCTTTTGGACGGGCTGATGCCAGTTTACCAACTTGTTCAATTATTGCCAACTTATCTGTGCATTCCTATGGTATCAGAAGAATTTGCTGCGATTTTAAATATATATTTTTTTAGAAATAAAACGAAACAAATCTAGGTTATTTTGATTTTCCCAGAATTATTTGTCTTAGGTTTAATGTTGTAAATATATTTGCGCAATTCTGGCATCACTTTCTTTTTATTTATTGTAGGCAAAGTCCTGCACATTGTCTTTTGGGCAAGTGGCCTCTCCTTGCCATTCTCACCCCTTTGTCCAAACGGTGACAGTAATTTGACACTGGCAATTATATTATTTGTCTTTAATTTCATCTATTTATTTGTGAAGTTTAGACAGGGCTGTCCCTCTTTTATTCATCAAAAATGATGCACATGACTTCCTTTGTTTCTTGACAGTTTTAAATAGGCTTTGGTATCTTTTATTTCTTTTTTTAAAACTAGTTCCAAATCAATATTTTCGAAACAGAACCCAAGTGTTTCCTGAACCAACATAAAGAGAGAAAAGGGACATAAGAAATGTTTGCTCTTGCTGCGGCTCATGTGATAACGCCTCTCTGATCTGTAATGTCTGTTTCCAAAGCTGGAGAAATTCTGGACAACCCACTGAGTTGTGACGTAGAGAGGGTCCAGCATCTTCAGTTCTTCTAGTTAGTGAACGGTATCTGAACAGGGATTCAGTACTTGATGTCTTGGGTCAATACCCATCCCTAGTTCCAAACACTTAAACAAATGTTCCAACACATTTGTGCAATTTAATAATTAATTACAGTAAAATTATTTTTTTTACAAAGTATTTCATCACTTTTACAAAGTAGGGAGAATCAGGTGAAACTGGCACCGCATTGCAGAGCCAGTGCAACACATGCAGTACACCTCGTATTTGATGCTCCTCTATTATGATTGTATCTTTAGGCCCTTTGGAGCATGAGGCCCCAGGCAAGTAACCCCCCTTTTCTCTGATGGAAGTAAAACCCCTTATTCATCCCTCGCTCGCCATCTTCACCAAACATTTCCATCATATTTGTGCAATTTTGTCTGTTTTTTTTTTCTCCTTTGGTTAAAATTTTGACTGAAGATCCTTAAGTTTCTGGAGTCCAGTAGCAACTTTAAAAAGCCTCAGAGTATTTTGTTTACTTATCATTGCTTGCTGGTCTCTGCTTGGGGACTTAAAAACAAAAACTGCCCCATAATAAAAAAAAAATGACTGGATTGCTATTAAACCAGTAAACTCTGGTATTAATGTCAGCTTTCCCTGTAGAAATATAGCACAAGAAATTCATATTTTCAGTATTTTTATAGAGCTCTCTCTCACTTTTGCTTAAAAATATGACATTAAACCTTAAAAATCTCCTCATATCAAGCAAGATACAATAAGATGGATCCCTATACATGCTGAGGGGCCTCATATTGGTTTTGCTTGGGGCCTTCAAATGACCAAGAATGCCCATCGACTTTCAGTACACATTAAGCAGCCTCCACAGTAGTTATAACCTCAGTACCAGTAAAAACACTGACAGCATTACAAACAGCCTCCTAATATGGGTTTAAAGATCCCCAACCAGAGAGGTCAAAGGTCACCTCTCTTGGCCCCATGGCAGGCTTTTTTAAATTCTGTATCAGTCTCTGCAGAACTTAATTCCCCCTCCCTTATCTCTCGCCTTGTGACAGATCTCACATCCATCGTTAGCTCGAACCGTCAGTCAGGCCTCCACCTCCCAGTTCAGCCTCCATCCAGCCAGTACTTCTCCTCCATGGAGGCGGCCGGGATGGGCGACGCGTCCTCCATGCTGAGCTCACTAGGCAGCAGCTGCGGCGGCGGCAGGCAAACAGGCCAGCATCAGTTTCAGGACTCCTTCCCAGGTAGAGACACCAGGATCAGACAGTGTAAACCAGACCCTCAGCGGGTGCACCTGCAGTCAGTCTGCTTCATAGTTTCTGTTCTTCTTTTTGGTTTTTCTTTGTGTTTTTAACCTCCTGTTCTTGTGTCTTTAAGGTCCATACGCCGTCCTCACTAAAGACACGATGCCGCAGACATACAAGAGGAAGAGGTCGTGGTCCAGAGCTGTGTTTTCAAACCTGCAGAGGAAAGGACTGGAGAAGAGGTTTGAGATTCAGAAGTACGTCACCAAGCCGGACAGGAAACAGCTCGCTGCCATGCTGGGCCTCACAGACGCTCAGGTAAGATGGAGCAATGCTTGGACCACATCCCGCAGCAGTTATTTTTATTATCATTATTTGGCCGAATACAAATTTACTGTATGCAATAAAGCATTTGGAAAAGAAGAAAATGATATGCCTATTATTCCAACAGACAGGCCTTTAAAATATATATATATATATATATATATATTAGTGTGCAGATTCAAGTGATCTTGGGTTATTTTAATCATCATGGTTTATGCAGTTTTATTATTCCAAATGGTTTGTAAATGCATAGTCGCACTCTTGTTGTGTATCTTATTGTGCTGTAGAGGTATTCCAGTTGCTTATTGTTCAGGCAGGCAGTAATTATTGACCATTTTTTGATAAAGGAAACAAAAATTGAATTGTACTTATCCAAATATACTTTAAAAAACGTAATTTCTATTTCTTTAGAAGGAATTTACAAACAGATTTAAAAAAGATAGTTCAGCTCATTAAAAAAGAAAATACACACGATTAAATTCCTCCTTACGTGATTTGAAAACACAGATGAAGGTTAAAAGTTCTTGTTATTTTGATTTTGACAGATTCAGTCAACTTTTGTCTCCCTTATATTTGCTTCATTTAGTGAATTGATTACTGTCTGTGCACGATAAATTCTTCATTCTTAACTCACACAGCATCTGGAAAATATAAAACCTTGAACTAAACATCTGCGATGTCAGCATTTCTAGATGTTAATGTAGAGTCAGCTACATCCCCAAAAACGGTGAGATCTATAGCAGATAATGTCAATAAACTCCTTTCACTGTTGTATTTAGCATCTATTGGACTTTTAATTATTTTAATGTATTTCATAATGTATTAATTATCAGCCCAATGGATGTGTGATGGACTGCAACTGTCAAACAAAACAAACTGTCCTACAGGGATAATAAAGTCAACCTCAACCCTTGACTCTGAATGCATAAAACAGTTAAACTACAAAAAATATAAATCTGTGCACAGTGTTCATGTATTTTAGCAGCAGTTATGTCATTAATTTTACATCACTAATGTTGTAGAGGCCTGCAGGGAGCATCCATACATCCACTGAAACCTTCATATTAAGGATGACAGGCTATGTCTTTCTAATATGTGTATATATATATATATATAAACTCAAATATTTTTAAATAAAGTCATAATGGTGCAAAAGACCCACAGCCATCAGAAGTCAGGTCAGAACCTGAGCCTTTCACTGATATCTCTGAAACAGACTAATGGCTCTTTGAGCAGCCGAAGAGAAAGCAGCATATCACCACCACACCCTGCACAGGCACTTTGCACATGTGATCACTTTGTTGTATTGTTTTAATCACAAATATGGCACATGTTAGCATGTATGAAAACTGACAGATTATTTGTTATATTTAATAATTTAAGGGATTTTGCCATTTTGCCTGCAAAGCATTATATTTTAAATTTTTCACGAAATTTTCTTTTTCTTGCGGTCCATACGAGGTGTCCCTCACAAAACATGTCCGAACACCTTCATAAGATTAAACAGTGTTCAAAACTGTAAACTGTGTTGCTTCCCGTTTGGGAGCATTAACTGTGAAACGTGTGACATATTTTTAATGTTCATTTAGTAAAGTGTTTTTAAAGACGAAGATTGATGAATCAGTTTTAGAGAGATATTTGTCTCAAAGATGTAAAATACTTCTAAACATTTGCCTTAATCTACCTGTTAAATAACAATATTCCTTTATTATATATTTTTTTATTTTGTTTGTTTATAGATGTATTTTATTAAATAGAAGGCTGATGTTTGGTATTTAGCCTTTTTTTAATTAATGTGTTTTTTTATTATTATTTGTTTGTTTATAGATGTATTTTATTTAATAGAAGGCTGATGTTTGGTATTTAACTTTCATGTCTCAGGATTAGCTTTTGGGTACAAAAGCCCCTCAACAAGCCTCCAAAAGATTTATTTATCAAAAAACAGACTCACTTATTTACTTCTCCTACGCATTCCTTGTTAAGTTTGTTTTCATAACAAATTATTCTGTGCTGCTCTTATTCTGACTCTTGTTTCATTTATTTTTTTCTGTCTGTGTTTATATGTGCAATAAAAAATTGGGTCAGTCTCCTTCATGCTTCATCTTCACCATGCATATTCAGGGGATAAAAATAAATTAAATGCCTAACTCTGGAGCTTTGTGCCTTTAAATCAAAGCCATGCTGAGCCTAACAGCAGCGTCTCTCTGCCCGTGTCCAGGTGAAGGTGTGGTTTCAGAACAGGCGCATGAAGTGGAGGCACTCCAAAGAGGCCCAGGCCCAGAAGGACAAAGACAAGGAGCAGCCCGACAAGAGCTCCTCCGAGCCCGGCAGCAGGGAGCCGCAGGAGCCCGCAGAGTCCGACTGCGAGTGTGAGAGCGACGGCAGGAGCGACTGTGAGTCTGACGAGGCTCCGGAGGAAAACTCAGACGGACATGTGGACGTTTCCGAGCTCCACAAACCGAGCGTCATCATGAGCGGGAGCGCGCCGGGGAGCAGCGCGGAGGGGGCGGCCACAGTCACGGACACAGCGGCCTCTCAGATACACATATGAGGGACGATTTATTTCATGAACTACGGCCTTCAGTATTTCAACAGGGGACAGAACTCATGTTAAAGTCCATCTGGAGCAGCTTTCACTTCAATAAACAAAAGCTTCTGGATCCTAAAGTCGGGCCTGGTTTGGCTGCATCAGGAGGAAAAATTCATCCACACGCCAGATTGCTGAGAGAAAATAGTTCCTGTTAGTAACTGACTTTTATCTCAATCCCGCAGCCTCTGTTTTAAAGATAAACCAGACAGCTATTTTAATATGAGGATATAATAATTTCCCGCCGACATCGACGTCTCCTGACGTTCATGTTCATGTCACGCGCCCCGCCGTGCGTCCCTCTCCTCACCTGCAGGAGATGAAGGTTGTGAATTTCCCTGAAAGGTTCTGAACCACTCGAGTATCTTTTGATGTATTTCTCCCTTTACTGGTTATATAATGGTGGTATTTTGTTAATAAAACTTGCACTGAAAGTATTGTAAATAAAATATTTCTTACTCAAAGACGTGATTACAATGTTATTTTTTATTCTGTTACTGTCTGCATTATTTTACAATTAATATTTAACCACATTTGTTTTTATCAGATTTGCAGATATATTTCTCAGTTTTTTAGAAGGTCTTAGTTCTATTGTTTTAGGCTGCAATTTTAGGACATATGTTGAAAAACACGTGTCAAATGAAAACACGTGCTGAATCTGCCCAGGGACAATACATGATGGATTTAACATGGCTCATATTCACGTTTCTCTTAGCACATCTCTGGTGTCTGATGGGTCAAAACAAAGATACTTTATTCTGGCTAAAAGATGTGTAATTCTGACAAAAATATTTTGAAAAAAAACATATTTACATAGTTTATAAAATGCAATAACAGCTTTATGATCAAATACATACTGTCACCATGCACTTAATGTGAAATAAGTCAGTATGAGGCTACTAAAGATTTGTGATTATAATAATAACAATAACAACAACAACAACAGCTATGACAATAATAAGTACTAAAGGGCTCTCAGAGCACAAATCTTTGCCAAAGCATTTCCAACATTGTTGGAGGAGGTATTGTCAAAACTGTGGAAAACTGGCCTATCTGGCACTGATAAAAAAAAAATCCTTAAAAAAAAAATCCTGGATCCACACCCAGATTCAGATCACCAACAATATCTAATCACTGCCATGACCAACATTTCCGAAAATTTCATAAAATTCCATTTTTAACATTTTGAGTTATCCTGTTAATAATGTGACAAACAAACACAAGCAAAAATTAAAATCTCTGAGGAGGTATATTAATAATATGATCATAATTTAAAAAAGAAGCATCAACTAAAGAAAAATCATAAAACCTTTTAAACTGGACAACAGTGTCATCATTTGATTTAGAGAAGCCCTTCAAAATAAATAAACACAAGATACTTGTGGTCTGAAAACAAATTTTACACTCTCTCTTAAAATAAGGTTCAGTTCAACATGTTCATCTTTTTGCAGTTAAAAATGAAAGATCTCTCTCTCTCTACCTCTCTCTCTCTCTTTCTACATATATATATATATATATATATATATATATATATATATATATATATATACATATATATATATATATATATATATATATATATATATATATATACAAATAATTAAAAAAATTAGTAGAGTTAGTATAATCTTACATGATAGAACATAATAAATACACAAAAATGTTGGAGACCAACTACCAAGAGACATTTTATTTACACAAAAATATTTTAAATACAAAGTTGAACCAATGGGAGATGACTACATATTTAAAAAATTAAAAGAATGCCCAACATTGTATTTTTGCTAATATCAGATATGTCGATATTTTCAAACTCATTTTATATGATAACAAAATCATACATGACTTTCTTATTTATTTATTTCAGTGTTAAGGATAAAAAAAAGTCTCTTCTGCTTTCATTTCACATTGGGGACAATAAAGGATATTTAATCTAATCCTGTACAAGAACAGATGTGTTATTCTAACTGCGGTGGTCTATTTGTTGAACAGATATAAAACAAGAAAAGCAAAAAAACCCAACCTATTCTACAATAAATAATGAATTTAATATTTATTAAATAATGCAATGAATGTGTGAGGGAGCACATTTAGTTACAAATTCAAACACTTGGAGGGAATTCAAATGGAAAATGATTATTAGACTCTTTAGGACTACATATGTGATTTCAAAAATGTTTCAATCACAATCCAGCGCCTGTCGGAGAAACTGCAGAACACAGGTTGCTAATCACATTCATATATTCAGGACCCCAGAGCAGCACTGTTGGGGATTACACCCAGAGGCTTGAATGGGAGATCCAAAAAATACATGTTAAACATTCTACAGCAGCCCTGAAGTGCATCACTATAAGGTGGATGAAACCAGACCCACCAACTTATAATATATGGATACAAAAAGTCTGGGATATCTGTCAGATGGAACAAATCACTAACTTATTAAGGCTCCAAAAAGACATTTTTATCTCCCGCTGGAAACCTGTTATGGTTTTACTGCAACAGGAAAGATGTTGTCTCTTCAGTAGACAGATCCATTGTACGAGTCATGTACTAATACGTCTTATAGTCAATGTACTATATAATCTTTGTTCAGTATTGCACCTGCACCTTGACTTTCTAGAAAGCAATTTGGGATGAGAGGTTTCTTATTGACAAAAAGGGACTTGAGTTTTCTTTACTGTTTAATTTTACCCATGTGCATGAGGGAACAAATCTATGTGTTGTTGTGTTTATATTCTTTCAAACTGTTGTGTAAAATAACATATTTTTATTTGATCATTTCTTTTATGATCTGACATGTTGGGTACAATGTTTATATGGATGAGAAGGAAATGTTAGTATTGCCCTGCTGTTGGTTGAAAAACAAATAAAAAATGAGTTAAAAAAAAAAAAAATCACAGTTTAGGGACAAACTCATCTGCTTTTTTTGAGAGTTCCAAACTGAACTGAAGCACTGAACAGCCTGACAGAGAGAAATTTTACTGAATAAAAATATGCCCCTTTAAAGGGACTTAAAGTTTCAAATCGAAATCCATTCCCTTCTTATGATATTAGAAAAAGTCCTCAAACTTAATGGCTACGTTCTCCATGTAAACGCAAAGGAGAATGGCCAGTGTCACCGTGTATCTCAGCAGTAAAAACACTTGTATATTCCTGATAATAATATAACTATGATAACAATAACATCATACATCCCTGATAAAAAGTAACTCTGACATAGTCGTCTGTTCGGCAAAATTCCTCCTCAGTACCATGACGCACAGCAAAGAGAAAGAGAAAGAAGAGTAGGGAGGAGGGGGTTTAATTTATAGTTTGTATACATTCACTGGCTCCAGATAGCCCGGATGAGTATATTTTATGGATCCAGACACTGATACAATCAACATGTCCTCAGTTTATAGAGCTGCTCATAACCTCGCTGTGCAGAGCAGCTCAGATCGGCTGCTTTATTATTATGACTAAAGACAAAGTCATATTCTGAGTTGAGGGGTTTTAATGTCATTTTTAAATCAGCCTCCTCCTCGTGTTTAATGCTGACTTTTAAAATAATGATTAAATGGAAGAAATCGACATTATTGCCACAAAGCAATTTAAAGTCATGATGTAATGACTCTGCCTCCCTTTACACGACTATTAAAACTGCTCGAGTCAGTCAGAGTGATTAAAAATGCACAGTTTCATCTTTATTTCAGGAGCTTTTAACCCACATGACTTACTTTTAAGGTCCACACAGAGTCTGTCCCAGTGTGGTCATCAGAATTATTGCCATGTAAGGCTCCTTCTGTGCAAAATCGCTGAAACTTCTCTTGAATAAGTGTTTTTTAAACGCAGCTGCAGCCACATTGCAACATAAAGATTGTGTAAGACAAACTGTGCTGCTGTTTATGAATGTGTATTTATATATGTAATAAAAAGCTGCACCGACTGACACTGAGTATTATATATCAATTTGGTTAAAACTGTAAACAATCTGCCGCGGCCATTATGTCCTTTGTTGACGGGATAATGAGTTCAGGAGAGTTTAGCGAAGCTTTCACTCAACTTTTAATGGTTTACATAAAATAAACAACCATCGAAGCTGCACCCGACTCACATAAGAGAGGGGGGGAGGAAAGCCAACAATCCCACACTGCTACAACACTCCAACAGGAAAGATCCCCGAATCAGAGGTTTTCATTCTTTTCTTTTAAACAAAAAATATATTTTGTGTTTTTTGTTACTGTAAAATGCTGCGTCAGATCAATTTTGTGTAAAGTGAAAAACCACAAATTCCAAATATGACACATTTGGACTTCAGAGACATTTCTGGATGTAAAATAGCACCGGACAAATATTTCAGTGGACAGTCAGAGTCGGATCCTATTGATGCTTGGATAAGTCATATTTGGCAGTGCTAAAATATTCTGAAGATGTAAAATATGTGTACTTTACTTCTACAAGACAAAACGGCTCATTTTCTATTTTCTTAAACTTATTTTATTTTTTGAACATGAGAGTTGGTTTATTTTAACAGCCATCTACAAGAGTGTGCATTTAAATAGTAGGATGTTCATTATTGTTTTTAATTTAAAGGCAAACAATCCCAAATACAGTTTATGTACAAAAAATGTTTGGTTGCTGTAATTCTTTACTGATACAACGTCCATCTTTCATCGTTTTAAAATCTATCAAGAAAAACACAAACAACATAAGTATAGGGATGCACAATATTATCAGTGTGATATCGGTAACAGCGGACGTTGGCCTGAAAAGTAAACAATCAGTATCAGATGGTTTTGAAATTTTGTCTAATATTTACAGCTGATATTTTGGCAGTACATTTCTGCAGTAAAATCAGCAAAATACACAAATGTACCATAATGCTTCACCTTATCATCACTGCATGGGTGCATTTAAAAAAATCGAGAGTTTTGTTTTTTCAAGAGTTAATGTCGTTTTTCTTGTTTTACATCTGTTCCCCACGCAAATTAACTCACACTTAAATCAAGAAGTCAATTTTCACTAAGTAAAGACTTTTTGCTCTTGCAGAAAAATATTGGAATTGGCAGTGATGCATTTCAGTATATCAGATATCAGCAAAAATACAACATTGTGCATACAAGGGACTCTGTCAATGCTGTGAGCTGTGTCAGTTGTAATTCTGTTTAATTTTATAATATTTGCTGCTAAATTTAATCAGTTTGCCTTTATTTGATATACTGATATTCATTAAAAACATCTAAATACTGGAATTCAGAACAGTTTAGCTCATTTGAATAGATTTGATAAAGGCTGATTTGCACAATTTGGCTTTTAATACAAAAAGTACTATACCATGAAAAAAGTCCAGCAGTATGTTTTCATTTTATAACATGAAGTCCTTCTCTCATAACTACAAAATATAAACTAGAAAAATACAAACAACACAAGGGACTCAGTCAGTGGTCAGCTATATTTTGAAAGACATATTTCTGGAAATCACAAGTACAGTAATTTTGCTTTATCTAGGAATATTTGCTCCTCCATTTTGTTCATTTGCCTTTATTTGATTATGGGTAATTTGCATAATTTGATTTTCTATAAATAACTATACACTTTTATGAGCCTTAACACAAATCTAGCTGTATTGTTTTCATTTTATAATATGACGTTCTTATTTAATAACTATATAAATGCAGAGTACGCTGTTAATGTTCATCAGTGGTTTGACTTGGTAAAAGTCAAAACAATTTAGCCTATTTGACCATATTTGATAAAGACTAATTAGCATATTTTGGCCTTCTATAAGAAATAACATTACAATGAGCCCTTACACAAAATACAGCTGTATTTGTTGAGTTTATAATACTATTTCCTTTTTCAGTAATGTAAAATACAAAGGACACAAAGGACTCAGTCAATTTTCTGATGTGGTTCGATAAACATAATGCTGGAATTGGGCTAAATTCAAAAATAGTTTGTTTGGCTATGTCTGATAAAGGCTCATTTGCATATTTTGGTGTTCAATAAAAACAAACATTATGATGAAAAATAACACAAAATCCAGCTGTATTTTGCCACCAAGCAAAATACAAAGTGCAGCATTAATGTGGTGTTCAAACAACTGTACAGCTCTTATTTCAATTAAAAACACAGTGTTAAAATAACTTTAGCTTTTTACTGCATGATATGTATATTTACTGAACTAGTCTGATACAAATCTGTCTTTGTACATGAAATGACCTCTGGTAATAAATGTGTTTTTTTAACACAGCAGTATCAAAATTTTCATGTAAGTCCAACACCCAAGGACTACATCGACAACTAGCCAGCTTTCACACACTGGTTAAGATGTTAACTTTTTTTCCCAATTATTCCAGAGTAAGTGAAGCCTTGAGCTACCATCTCAAGATGAGGTATCCTCTGTTTTTATCAAATAACCACATGCTTAAGGAAAGTGTGCATTCATTTTATTTTATTTGTATTTTAATTGGATTTTCTTCCATAAGTCTTATTATTGCCATTTCTTAAAGTATTCTGCTCTTGGTATTTTTGCTTTTTTCTATTCAAATTTACACTTGTGTCTTATTTTAATGTCTATGTCTTGATTTTCTTACTTCTGTACTCTGCATAGAGCACAAGCAAGCAACTAAAACAAACGAATTTCCCCTTTGGGACTAAATAAAGTATTTCTCATTCTGAAGTCGACATGATAATCTATTTAAATCTACGTAGCGGACACTGATGTACTGGTCAAGAGTGGGCTAATTCTGATTGATTTGAACATGTGAAAACAATTTTAATCCAAGCATCATCTAAACAGATGATGTGTTTTTAAGTACAAGAACAGCTGGAAAATAAATCTAGAGTTCGCCTGATTAAAAAAAATAAAAAGCATGTATGGGGTAGAATAAAACACGAAAGTCCATCAGGACTGTGTCTGAGTTTATGGGGTTTTTGAGTAAATAATAAAATTCACTTTAGAGCCACAGCGAAACATTTTTGAGCTCTAAAATAACACTATTTCCTCTATTAACACCTCCACTTGTACTTTTTTATGGTATCATATCTCAGTGAGGAAACTTAAAGCCCTGTGGTGTTTTCTGTCATGTTAGCAGAAACATCATAGCGAGTGACCCAAAAAGCCGGACCACCGCAGACTCCCTCCACTGCGGGGTCCACTTTTCCCTCTCCTCCGGAAAGACGACCGACCCCAAGAGAGCCGCAGCTTTTCCGTTTTAGCTTAGCATCTTGAATTTCACTTTGGCTGTACAGTAAACCTGCTGTTGCTGCTGAAATATATTTCACTCTCGAAGTCCAGCACAGTTTCTCTTAAAGTCAGTTAATGAAGTGGACCACACTCCCCGCTCTTAATCCCTGCGTCTGGGTGTCAAAGAATAATGTACTCTTGAATTTCATTAAATAAAACAAACAAAAAATGGATAAACAGATTGTATACACTACCTTCTTTGTTTGTTAAATGAAGAAAAGATAATTCAGAGGTTTTTTTTGGTTTAAAACAAAGTTTAACTTGTTGCACCTGCGTGGAGGGGACGCCACCAGAGAAAACCAGGACACAAGACACCAGAGACAAATGAAACAGAGGGCACATCTCTGGTTTTCTGACTCATCACTACACTGCAAGGTTCATATTACACCGTCTTAACCTCAACAACCAACAACCGACTGCAAGCTGGCCAGAGAACATCGCCACCGCTGGTCCACTGGGAGTGAGCTGGTCACAGAAAACCTGGCAGTAAGTCATCCACTCGCACAACCCCATCAGACAGAACAGCTTCGCACTGATTCAAGGAAGGTCATGAAACATTTTATGTTGTTTGCATCACACTCACAGGAAATTGTGAAAAGTTAAAATTCTGGTGTCAGTAAAATGTAAGTAAGTGCAGAGTTAATTTTACTCTGCATGGAGTCAAACTACTGAAAATTTACTTTCAGCTGAAAAAGAGCTGGTGTCAAAAAGAATGATGATTCAGTAAAAGTGTGTCTAATTGTGACCGTCCTCAAAAATGATTGCTCTTCCGTTGTCAAGTTGTTGATTTTAACATATTTATTGATTGGTCGCTCTTGTAAATGAGATCCTGATCTCAATGGGATTTATCTGGTTAAATAAAGGTTAAATGAAAAACTTAAAAAATAAATCAAATCCACAGGTGTCACTTATCTTTAACATTGAACTTTTCACTTTGAACCCATAAGGGACACTTGTACTGTCAATCATCCCGCCTGTCCCCCCTTATTGGACAAGTTCCAACAGATGCCACAGGCCCACATCATGAAAACTGAGGTGTAAATGATTTCTTAAAAAACATGTGCTCTACCTAAACTTCTCTTTATTTCAATTAATTTTACCCATAAATATTCATTAAATAAATACAGCACTATTTACACTTTGTAGTGTTAATATGAAGTTATAACCAAAATTTTAAGTCCAGAAAGAGTCAACAATTACACTTGATGAGGGTTGAAGTACTAAATTTCCAAAAAGAGTGAAAACAACACTTTGTAGTGGCCTATATAGGCACGTGAGTACTGTTAATATTAACTCTGGTATTGTTAAGTAGTCTATGCAGATTTGTTGAGCAGGAAGAGGAACTAGCTTACTGGCTCATTGGCCCTACAGTATTCTAGAGCTGTGGTTATGTGGAAGCAAGGACGAATGGTTTCTATATATAATATTTTTCTATCCATCCATCCATCACATGAGTGTCCTCATCTGTTCTATAAAATCAAAACAGGAAATTAACAGAAGCAAAAATTAAACAGTATCTGTCTCCCAGTTTTTAGACAAAAAAAACAAAAAAAACTGGGTCTGTATTCTCTTTTATGTTATTTGTAAACCATTAAAAAACTAAAATTAATGATTAAAAGATCTGTTTCTCAATGGTTTGTTTGATTTGATCAAATGTGGTCCTTTATCAAATTATATCTCAGCATCATTACCATATTTAAACTGCCTTTTCTTTTTTTAAGCCAATAAACAGGAAGAATAAAAAACACCCTGGCACTTTTTCTTTTTTTGAGTGTTGGCTTAACACAAAAATGAGAATTCATTCTGTTCTGCATTATTTGTTGAATAGAATGTGGTCCAAGTGTAAATTATACTTTGGCATCATGACCTTGCTGAATGAAAAGTTGCCGGAGTTATGATTCTTGTTTCCATGGAAGGAAAGCAGTAAAAGCCCAAGCACTTTATCACCCTGATATTAAGTGTTAAACGCTCACATATTAAATGTCTGGGTGGGTTGAGTCTCAAATTATGCCAGAAAAAGCCATAAATTAGGTTAGTATTTGCAAATGTACAATAACAATAACAATCCAAACGCTTAACATAATACTGAGAGGCCTTGATTTGTGAACTGTCCTCAGGACTTTTATGAGCAGGATAGGAGAAAGTCCATCTGGCCTGTATTTAATGTCAGCCTCCCCCCTTCTCCATTAAAAGCTGTCCTATATGTCCCCCCTGGCATACCCGGGACAGGGCAACCCATAAAACACCACCAGCCTGTGCAGATTTGGCCCATATTTAACGCTTTGAAAAAGTAACTGTGTAAAACAAATCACCTCAGAGGAGGGGGTTACTGTCTGCAGCCATTTGAGGGATTAACGGGACTGAGAGCGGTGACGTCTCTGCTGCTTTGAGGTATTATCTGTGAGGGTGTTTGATCGGCTGATGGAGATTTCTGCATCAGAGGAGGCCCGGGAGTCTGTGGCAGAGGAGGGGGCAAAAGAGCAGCGACATAATTCAACAAGCGCCTGAGAAAGTGCAGCCGACGAAACGCAGAGTGCAGAAAAGATGGAGGCTTGGTTCAGTAGTTGTTCTTCTTCCTCATTGAGGAGATGATGGTGATGATAACTTCAGTCCTCGTCATGATGATGGTGATAGTGATGTGGAAGTTTCAAGACTAAGAAGGCTGCAGAGGAGGAAGTAAAGAGGCCCTTTACTGAGGCCAAAGAAGCAATAACAAGGTTTAGAAAAACTCAAATACAAGTGAAAGTGCAGAACTACATAAGAGCTGGTAGCAAAAAAACAAAACAAAACAAAAAAAATGCCTTTACGAGTAAAACTGCATCATATACATTTTTGAACTTCATTTTATTTGCACATAATAAAAAGCTCCTTAATTTTCAATTTGTGTAGTTTTAAAACTACACATACTGGCTTTACCTTTATTAAATGCCAGTGTTCAGTTAAAACCAAGCACCAGAATGGATAAAAAGGGGTTTTAAGTGGCTTTGAACATGGCAAGGTTGTTGTACTAGACGGGATGGTCTGAGTATTTCAGAAAGTACTGATCTACTGGGATTTTCTCTCACAACTATCTCTAAAAGTTTATGTAAAATGGTCTGAAAAAGAGAAAATATCCAGTGAGAGGCAGTTTTCTGGGCAAAAATGCCCCATTGATTCAGCCCAGAAGTGAGAGGAGAATGGCCAGAGTGGTTTGAAATAATAGAGAGGCAACAGCCAAGAGAGAGCACCAACGTCCAGTCATTACAGCCAGGCACAGTATGTCAGATCTCAAGGCAGATGGACTAAAGCAGCAGAAAATCACACCAGGTGCCACTCCTGTCAGCTGAGAACAGAAAATCAACGCTGCAATTGGCAAATTTGTTGCCCGGTTTGATGAATCTCGATTTCTGCAGCAAACATTCAGATGTTCAGAAGATAGTTTAAACAACATGACAGCTGTTGGAACAACAATTCAGGCTGGTGGTGGTTCAGGCTGGGTATCTCCAGCAATACATGTACTGAAACAGAAGCAACAATATGATACATATCGCAGCACGCATAAATTCTTGATATCAAATATCGCTTTTAAAGAATTTTTGCCAACTTTTGTTCTTTTTTTGTAAAACTATAAACACATGAACAGCAAGGACAAGGTTTGGAGAATACCACAAATAAATGCACTTACATTTCAGAGATTTAAGTTTGTAAAGTTTGGCCTTTTTCATGAATTTTGCCATGGGTAACATTAACAAAAGTGTATTTAACATCAGCTGTTAAAGCGTTTGGGGCCGGATATGCACTGTAAAATCCTCAGGAGTATGTGATGACATACTTCTGTATTGATTTTTCTAGGACAGTTGCACAGCAGGTTAGTGCGTTTGTTTCACAGCAAGAAGGTTGCTGGTTTGACTCCCCATATTGGCCAGGGCCTTTCTGAGTTTCTGGAGTTTGCAATGGTTTCCCTGTGCCTGCGTAGGTTATCTCTGGGCACTCCAGTTTCCTCCTGCAGACCAAAAACATGCTTTTTGAATTAATCAGTAACTGTTGACCCTGTAATCAGCTGGGGACCAGTTCAGGGTGTACCCCATCTCGAGCCCAATGTCAGCTGGGATAGGCTCCATCCCTCTTCAGCCCCAAACTGGATGAGCGGCATAGATAATGAATGGATAGATGGGGTTTTTTTTTTAGCACATGGTGGTGTAAGAGGAACATTTCCTTGGCACACTTTGTGCCCCTTGATGCTAACCAAGCATTATTTACACCCCACAGCCCACTTGAGTATTACTGCTGACCATATCCATCCCTTAATGACCACAGTGTGCCCATCTTCTGATGGCTACTTCCAGCAGGATAACGCATCAAGTCAAAAAGCTCAAATCATCTCAGACTGGCTTCTTCAACATCCAGTGGCTCTACAGTCAACACATCTCAGTCCAAAAGAGCACCTTTGAGATGTGGTGGATCAGTGGCTTCACATCATGGATGTGTGGCTGAAAAATCTGCAGCAACTGAGTGATGTTATCATGTCAACATGGACCCAGATCTCAGAGGAATATTTCCAGCATCATGAAAGAGGGGATCCCATTCAGGACTAGCAAGGCGTTCCTCATAAAGTGGCCTTGGAGTGTGTGTGCAATGAAACTGATCATTTCAGCCAGTTTTATAGCTACATTTACAACTCATCACAGGAGCTTTAATTGCTGAGACCCGCACATTACTGAAATATTATATAGAACCTTATAGGGGAGAAAATAATTCCTTTATATACTATTTTTTATTTTCAAAAAATGCCACATACTAATGAAGTGCCATAAAATGTTTCCCATAGCCTAAATTAATATTTTTGAATAGCTTACAGTCCCAAAAATTATTTTTCTCCATCTTCCTCTTTCCTTTAACATAGTTAGTGAATAATTTGGTTGAAAATAAAAAATAATGTGGATTTAACAAATAGTATGCACACACATAACCATTGAGGATTTATCATGAAACGACTGAGATGAGAGAGCAAAGAGGCCATGGGTATGTATATTTATCAGGCACAGTATATAAGTAAGGTCGCTGTGTTACACAGCATTTCATTTCTTGAATAAAAGTCCAGTAAATGAGCCGACAAATCTCACTCTGATAATTCAAGTTTTGGACACAGCTGTAAACAGAGGTGTAAACTTTTGGCTAATGTGCATTTCTTTCAATGCCAGAAAATGTTTAGATCAGCGCTGGAGCGTTTTATTCAGTGACTGCAGCCTGTCTGTGAGTCAGTGGATGCTCTGGAGGTGGCTCTGTTTCCTTCTGAGGTATGTTTGTTCCATCAGACGCTGATTTATGACATCGGCTGGATGCTCTTTTCCCCTAAATGAGCTCTGAATCATCAGCATGAGAGACGACTTCCTCCTGAGACTAGCAAAATATTATTACATGGTAGAAAACCTTTAATTTGATAGCGGGCCAAAATGTTTCCAGCCGCCCCCGTCATTTCAGGCCAAATCACTGGAATAACCGGTATCAAGTCTTTTATTTATGGCCTCTTATTCCAAACACTGTTGGGATTTTCTCTCCCTAAACAGGATTAGACCAGAGTGTGTGTGAAGTCGGAAAAAGGAGTTCCAAGCACATGAGAGTTGGGTTGATGTAGTGGATGTGAAACTGAAAAATAGGCAGAAAATTTCAGTGAAATTTGTCTCTTCTTTATCCTTCAGTGTGTAAATCATGCGTTCTCCTGAAATTTTGGCACGGGCAGCGGTTCTGCAGCTGCAAACGTACCAAACATGTTCGCCATTGCTGAAAGCTGAGCCCCCTCATACAGAAGCTGTCGCCACGTTTCCAAAAAAGCCACATTATTGAGTGCTTTTTTAACATGGTCGTAGTTTCCAAGCGCCTTGGCCTCGCTTTCAAAACCCAGGTCCCTGCCAACATTTGGGAGTGGAAGAAGAAGACGAAGAAGAAAAAAAGACATCTCAAGTTAAATTTAAAGATGTGTTTCTCTTGGAAGCTAAGCAGCGCTGCCATAAACCAAGGGAGACATTTTCATGCTCCACATTTTTCATGGTTTCTCTCTGAGTTTCCTCCCTTCCTTTCTCACTCCACCTTGGCTCCAGAGTTACCTACTGCTGCACCGGCTGCCGACCACAGCCAGCGGGGCACCGCGGGGTGGCCTCAAACACGACAGGGCCGCTGTTGGTCACTGGGAGGCCTCGGGCAGAGAGTAATGCAACACTTCCCTGTTTGGCTAAAAGTAATCATGACATAGTCCGAAGCTTTTTTAAGGGCTTTTAAATGATCAAAATGTAATAATATTCAGTCAGAATTTTTAACCACAGAAGAGAGAACATCAACTGAATTGAGAAATATGCTGGCAAAGTTGGGACAAGAAGGTAAAAATAGAAAAATGCCAAGTTGTTTGTGGAGCTAAGATGGTGTCAGGAGTTTTACCAAGTGTTGCTCTGCTGGGGAGGTTGTTTTTGTCAGCGTTAGTTTGTTTTAAACAGAATAACTCAAAAACATATGAACAGATTTGGATGAAATGTCTGGACAATGTTGGTCATGGTACAAGAAAGAGGTGATCGGATTTTTGTGGTGATCTTACTCCAGATGCAGATCCAGGATTTTTTTCAATGATTTGTTAACATTGCAAGGTACAGCAGTTTTCCATATTTTCACTAATAACTACTTAAAATCAGAACTGATTTCAATTACATTTTCAGACCATGTTGGTCATTGCACAAGGGAGAAGTGATTTGATTTTGGTGGTGATCCAATTCCAGATTCGGTTCCAGGACTGTTTTTTTTTTTTAAGATTTGTTTACAGTGTGAGATAGTGCAGTTCTCCACATTTTTGATAATAATTCATCAAGTTCTCAACAGATTTTGACTATATTTTCAGGGAGTCTTTGCCATGGCACAAAGAACAAGCGATCAGATTTTGGTTATGATTCAAATAGGATTTTTTCAAGGATTTGTTAACACTGTGAGACATGGTAGTTTTCCATATTTTTGATAATAAATCTATTAGGCCTCAACAGATTTGGGTGACATTTCAGGGAATGTTGGTCATGACACCAGGGAGGAGTGATTACATTTTGGTGGTGATCCAAATCCAGATGTGGAATTTTTTAAACTAATTGTTAACAGTGCAAATTAGGGCAGTTTTCCACATTTTCTCAACAAATCAATAGACAATGTTGGAGATGCCTTTGCAGAGGTTTGTGCTCTCAAACACTTCTAGTTTTTGTTATTTTCATTCATTAACTTACATTTTTCGGAGTAAATTTGCTTTTTGTAATAAAATTCAAATGCACTATCAGCAACCAGAGGGTCCGTGAAACTCCACCCATATTTCAAAAATTTGCCTGTTACCTGTTTGTGCCGTTAAGACTGAAATTTGCCGACAACAGAAATAAGATTTCATGTTTTAGTATTTCTATTACCAGGATGTGAATACTGTGATTAAAGGATATAAACAAAGAGAGACCTCAGAGCTGCAGCACAGCCACCAGAGCAGCTTTAAGTAATGTTTATCCTGAGGAACATCTTTGGCATAAACAACAGGAGGATTGGGAACAGGCATGATAAAAATACTGAAGGGAGGAAACTTTTCTTAACAATGCAATTTAAGAAAAAAAGTCAAAATGTAAAAATAAGGACATTGGGCCTCTCACCCAACGTCAGCTGGGACGGGCTCCAACCCCCCACAACTCCCAAAGAGATAACCAGTATAGTTAAAAGATGGATGGAAGGATGTTAACCAGTAAAAGTCTTGTTAGACTATAACTATTATTCAATTCTCCTTGGAACATAAGGCCCCAGGCTCTGGCCCATGTTGGCTCATAGTAAAACCGCCCATGAAAATAGTCCTCTTTGTCCTTGGATGGCTCTCAGAGTGCAGAATCCTTCGATAATTTGTTCTATTTTGGATTTCTTTCAGCACCTCTCTCAAATAAAACACACTCGGAGTGATCAGTAATCGGCTATAATCTGAGCGTCCTCTGACCTACCGCCATGTTTTTAATGTGGCCGTGAAGGAACTGTTTTATTGCAGCCTGCAGACGCTTGTCCTGAGCCAGTCCTGTGTGGTATACGCTATAATTTCTGAAGGGTGCAGAGGTTTGGTATTAATTAGGCTTGTGAAATGGCAGCAGTCCGACCGCCCGCCTGTTTTCATAGAGGCAGAATTCATTGAGTGATGTCCACACTGGGAGGGGGGGTTACTGGGCTGAGCTCGGGCTGCCTGCTGAGACGCAAACACAAAAGAGAGGATGTAAAAAAAAAAAAAAAAAGCACTTCTTATTATTTCACATGACCTGTCATCAGCAGCAAATTTTCACCAGGCTCTCTGGGACTGGAGCTGAACTGCCTGTGGCTTTCAGACTAATCGCATGTTTGAGTCCAAAGCGCCAGATTCGGTTGACATTTTGTGCGTGCAAATGAGAGAGTCGCTCGGACGTTTTGACCTCAGCCCTGACTTTCAGGAGCATGAAATTGTTGTTCCTACCGATGATGATAATATCATGTTGTGAGGTTTGATTTTACGGTTTATGTACAAATTTCAAAAAGGGGACTCTTTGAGTTTGGTCACACTGTAAAAAGTTTGAGCTGAGAGTTGAATAATTGATTCAAAGTGGTTTTGTGAGCAGTGAAAACCTGAAAAACAAACAAAGTTGAGGGAATAACTGGGGACAAACTTCAGAGAAAAGATTACATCATTTTTTTCACATGTCTCAGCTGGGGCTGCTGAAGTTTGGGCCATTTTACCCAAAAGTTACTACAAGGACATGGCAGTCCACAGAGGGAAGAGGCATTGTACACTAACTCCTATGTATGATTACCTCCACCAAGGAGGTTATGTTTCTGACAGGGTTTGTTTGTGAGCAAGATAAATCAAAAAGTTTTCAACAGATTTTGATAAAATTTTCAGGGAATGTTGGTCATGGCACAAGGAAGAAGTGATTCGATTTTGGTGGTGAGCGGGAACCAGGAATTTTTACAAGGGATTGTTAACATTGCACAGTAGTTTTCATTATTTTCAATAATAGCTCCACTAAGAATGTCAGAAATGCCTTGGCAGGGATTTGTGGTCTTAAAGGGTTAATTTGAGTCTTTTGGCACAAGTAAATCTGAGTGCCAATAAAGGAACTTGTGAGAGTTGTCCCTGGGGGAGATATCCAGGGTGGACAGTAGCCGGCACATTGTAGTACATGGTGCCACTGAAAGTCTCGTAATTAATGCACTTATAGGTTAAAACTACTCAAAAGACTATGTTGGCTCGACAGTTTGCTACAGTGAAGTTCTTAACAGCATTTAACTTTTCTTTCTCTCAATTTTTTAAAAGTAGTTTTAACCCATAAGTGGGTTAATTATGAGACTTCCCTTGGCACCATGTACGGCTATGTACCAGCTACCATCCGCCCCCAGATATCTCCCCGCAAGAATAAAGCTGGCAAGTCCTTTTGTTGGCACTCATATTTACTAGTGCCATAGGCTTCTAGCAACCCACTTAAAAGATTGAACCCTTTAAAGCACTTCTATATGTAACAGTAAATAAACAAGTTTCTTGACCAGTAAGGACTACAGAATTTGTCTATGCCTGTCTGTATGCTTGAGGACCGTCTGATTGACACTCTGCTCAGGTGTAGAACAAACAGATTAAAAAACTCATTATCCTCTGACAACATTAACCTCGTGAATAGCATCATGTGACTTGATGTACTCTAAATGTGTTTTTTCTGTTGTGGTTGTGAAAGAGCGTTTCGTGTTCATGAGACTTTGTTCACTGCTATGGTAAAAACACATTTACAGCAGACAAAACTTCATCAGTTAATTAAATAACAAACATAAATTATTAATGATCATTTCAGTGTTAAATAATGATGAGTTATAACATAAGGATATGGGTTATACATAAATCTGATATGAACATTTCAAATAAGCCACCTTACAGTCAGACAGAACCCAAAACATGATGCAACCCTGATCACCTGCGAGGCCTCTGAGTAGATGCATTTTAACCCTGCTGAGTATAGTTTGAGGTTTCCTCATTTCCCTTTTTTGCTGCTTATCGTGGCTCACAGATGCCTTTTTATGGAGAACAGGTCAAACGAAACACTGCTTAGTGAACAACAAGCTGAACTTCATGTCTGCTTATCATGATGTCAAAGGACACTTTCATTTGGTACATGACAAGTCAGAAGACTTTATCACTTACAGGGAAAATTGATCATCGAATTACTTTTTCAAATTTAAGGGTTATGCACTCCAATGCGTCACCTTTGAAAGGGTAAGTTTCTCAAGCAGTGATTATGAAGGAATGATCTTAATCAACAAAAACTGAACAAAAATATCAACAATGACATGAATCCACAAGGTACATAATTTTTAGACAGCCAGAGTACAGAGTTAAGTCCAGATGAAGGGCTGATGTGGTTTGTGTGGTGATGTGGTTGTTTTGAGATCTTATTTTTTATAGCGTAGGTGTATGTTTATGTAAAAAGATATCAGGTCACATGACCCTGACCTTGTTTCCTCAAAGTGTATTTACTTCATCCTCGAGTCAGATTGGACATAACTGCAAACTTTAAAGAAAAACCTCCTGCATTTTGAGGTATCCCATTTACAAGCAAGTCATGTAAATAAGGCATTGTGACCTTGACCTTTGAACTGAAAAAAGTTTCTCCCTGAGTCATAGTCATCTGTGCAAACTTTCTAACCTTGCAGTGCAGAAAATTCCCATTGAGAAATGTTCTCAGTTTCTTTCTTGTTCTTCATTTAATGAAAATTTTTTGTGAAATTCTGATAATCTTGCGACTATAGAGCTCAGCATCCATGCTAATCTTTTCACAAGCAGCTATTGTTTACAGGCTTGCAGATGCTTCTCAGTGTCATCATGTGTGTAGCTCCTGTCTCCACCTCCTCAAAGGATGACGACCATGTTTAATTGCACTAGTTTGATGTCCAAGATGGACCTCCCTGATGACTGACAATAAATCAGGCAGACCCAGCTGCACTAAAAGGTTAGAAGGTTTGCACAGATGACGGTCCAGACCATCATGTCTTGCCTGTAAAGCAATTTCTCTAAAATACTTTAAAGGAATTTCTTTCATCTACATCCCTGTAGATGTGCAAAACTGTCTATCCAGGGTGTCAGTTTACAGACTTTGAAGACAAACCTCCAAAATATTTACCAAGCATTGCTGTCAAAGGCAAGGGATGAACATGAGCCTCGTTGGCCTTGACTTTTATGACCTTTAAGCTGTAGTACATTCATGCTCCAGTCACAATTGACATTTGCGAAAGTTTAAAGAAAATACACTGAAGCATTCATAAGTTATTACTTAAAGTCAAGGGATAAACATGAGGCCCAAAGTCCTTGACCACAAAATCTGTAGTGGGTCAACTTCAGTCTCTGAGTCACAGCGGGTATTAGCGCAAACTTCTAAGAAGCAGCTCTTAGACATAATTTTGACAAGCAAGACATATAAATAATAAGGTCCAGTGACTTTGAATATAAACAATCACTTTCAAAACTCAATTAGTTAATCTTATTTTAAGTCATTTTTGGCCATTTAGGCCTAATTTCTGGACCTTGCATGATTTCTACTTACTCTGCCAAACTAGTACCCCGTTAGCTCATCTTTTAAGTGTAGAGTTAACAGTTGTGGAAAGCTTGGCGAAAATTCCATGAGGCACAACGATCAACTTCAATCTATGTCCTCCAAAATCAAACCAAGATGTGTACATAAAGTACCATGACCTTGAGCTTTGACCTATGACCTTCAAAATTTGGACAGTTCATCCTTTATACAAAGTTGACATTTCTCCAAAATTTGAAGAAAATCCTTCAGGGTGTTACGATGATATTGTGCTAACAAGATCAATCAAAAGCAGTGCTCCCAGCCCAGGCTTTCTTATGCGGACACACACAAGTGTATAAAGAGGAATGCAGATTGCTATTGTTTTTACTTTTGTCTATACTGAAAGCCTTGCATGGCTGTGATCTTTTATTTGGTTTGCGTGACACTGTTAGTCCACAGTAGACCACCCCAGGGACCAATCACAATCCCTCATATCAGTGGGCTCATTGCTCATGGCCTTTTATCAGATAGTGCCCCTGATTATCTGACTCTGTGTTTCAGTATCAGACCTGGTCACACTCCAATGTGTATCTACATGTGAGTGTGCGTGTCACAGGAGACACACTTTGGACTGATGCTGATGGATTACAGAGGAATTCTTCTTCACGACTTGCCTCGTTACGGGGAGGAGAGGGCAAGAGTGAGAAAATAAATAAGATGTCACTTTGGTTTATCTTGTTCTTGTTCCAAAATAAACAGAGCAACGGTGGAGAGAGAGCTGCAGGGGCCTTTGAGTTTTTATACAGCTCCTCTGATCGAAACTGTTTGGACCTGAGAGAGTGCCACACGCCTGTCGCTACGGCAACATGACAGCAGACACACATACAAGTGAGAGTGTACAGGTGATTTATAGAAAGTGCAGTTCAGTTTCACATCCTTCCCACTTCCTCCTTACTGATTTGTCAGACAGATTCAGATGCGGGTGAGAGATCGTAATTATTGTCCTTCTTTGCATATATGTGGTTGGTTCTAAGACTGTAGCCTTGAATATGATTTATACCGCTTTAACAAGGGTCACATAGTGTAAGCCAGCATGCAATCACACTGTGACTTGCTTGTTCCTGGAGTGCATGTGTGTGTAATGTTTGCACATATTTAAGTGCATGAATAAGAGCGTGAGTGCGAGCCCTGTAACCCATATGTGCAAGGGGTGAGAGTTCAGTTCCTGCAGGGTTTGTTTAGGAATATATGACACTGCACAGCTGGCCTAATCATCTGTGCATATCTGACTATAAAACTTTACTGAGCGTCACTGCGGCCAGCTGCCTTTATCAGCAGAGATGGAGTTATTCCCACTCCAGCCTCAACCCCCAACCCCGAGATCTGCTGCTCCGATCCCAGCGGCCCTCATCAGGACCGGCCCTGCAGGCTCTGTTTAAAGGAGATTCAAGATCTCAGAACACTTAAAAGCATGTTTACTTCTTAGATTAGTTCAAAAAGTTAAACCTTTATATATTCTAGGTTCATTATTCATAGAGTAAATTATTTCTAGCCTTATTTGCTTCCATTTTTATGATCACAGCTGATAGCTCATTAAAATGTAAAATTATGAATCGTAATGTTTCTGAATATTGTATTGACTAACTGAAACATAATTTATTAAATAAATGTCTACCTTTGAAATATATAGTCATATGGCTTCTATAGCGAATCCCTGCATTAAAGGAATAGTTTTTTTGGGGTTTTTTTTAAATGGTGTATAAGACACATGGCAATAGCATAAACATTAGCCACAGTCACATAGATCAGCTCTACCTCTGCATGAAAAGAGGGAAGCTAAGGCTTTTCTATTGCTGCATAAAGGGCAGATAATTTGAAGAATTCTAGGAGAAAAAAATCCACAAAATGGCTGTGGGGTGATTGCTCGCTGTATTCAACACCTTTACGACAACTTGGGGAAGGAAAAAAGCTGCATATGATCCTCTACAGAGATTATTTTTTCTTTTTTTTATTAAACTTAGATCAAATCCTTGCGTTAAACCCTATTCACATTTGCAGAAAAACCCTGAAATCACTTAACCTGGGTGAGCCATAAGTGTGAACGTAAACATTTAGACTTTACCTGGGTAACTTCCTCGCACCCTCCCTAGTATTTTCCATGTAAAGTGTGGGTGAGCCATTGTGTGAGTGCAGCAGTGAATAGCTCGGGTAATTCACTGTGGCGAATGGGGAGGGATCAGTGGCGGATCTAGGATTTTTCTGAGTAAGGGTCCATCAAGAAAGGGGCCACATTTCTCACACATGGGCCAAGTATTTGTCCAACATGCATGCAGTCACATTTATGGTAAAGCACACTCAGTCATCCCTTTTTCAAACACTGTAATTAAAAAGTGAAGACAGTAAAACTCATTTTTAATTTCACATTTGAGGATGTGAGCACTTTCAAAGGAAGTAAAATAGTATTCAAAAATATGCTCCACAGTTTCAAATTCAAAAACATGCACTTTTTATCTTACATTTTGTATCCATTCAAATGATCGTCTTCTTCTGTCAGCTTTATCCACGGTGGACCTGCCTATTAGATTTCAGATGGGGCCAATGACCCTGTGGCCCCGCCCCTAGAACGGCCACTGAGAGGCATGGACATATACACTAGACGCCTCACCGACTGGCCAAAACATACGTCAGTGTGTCCGCCATCTTGCAACAGTCATTTGTCAAGAATCAGCAACGATGATAATATGTAAGAATACCGTAAGTATGTGATATAATAGGTAAATATGTCATGAAATAAGTAAATATGTAACAATAAATATGTAATGTGATAGGTTATAATGTAACAAAAAATAAATATGACATATAATAGGTAATAAAAAATAAATGTGTGATAGGCAAATATGTAACAATACATAAATATGAAGTGTAATAGGAGAATATGTAACAATAAATATGTAATATAATATGTAATAATAAATAAATGTATTAATAAATAAATATGCAATTGATAAATATGTAACAATATATAAATATGTAATGTAATAGGAGAATATGTAAAAATAAATAAATATGTAATATAATATGTATTAATAAATAAATGTAATAAAAATAAATATGTAATTGATAAATATGTAACAATATATAAATATGTAATGTAATAGGAGAATATGTAAAAATAAATATATATGTAATATAATATGTATTAATAAATAAATGTAACAATAAATAAATATGTAATTGATAAATATGTAACAATAAATGAATATGTAACAAAACAGGTAAATAAGTAAAATAAAAAAAAATTGTAACATGATAGGTTAATATGAAAGAATAAAGAAGTATGTAATATAACAGGTAAATATGTAATGTAATAGGTGAATATGTAAATAAATATTTAATGTGATAGGTTAATATGTAAGAATAAGTATGTAATATAACAGGTAAATATGTCATGTTAAAAGTGAATATGTAACAATAAATAAATATGGAATAAAATATGTCATAACAAATAAATGTGTAATAAATAAATACGCAATTGATAAATATGTAATGTGATAGGTTAATATGTAAGAATTAGTATGTAAAATAACAGGTAAATATGTCATATAAAAAGTGAATATGTAACAATAAATAAATATGGAATAAAATATGTCATAATAAATAAATGTGTAATAAATAAATATGTAATTGATAAATATGTAACGTGATAGGTTAATATGTAAGAATAAATAAATATCTAATATAATAGGTAAATATGTAATAGGTGAATATGTACTAAATATGTAATGTGATAGGTAAACATGTAACAATAAATATTTAATATGTAATAATAAATAAATGTGTAATAAAATATGTAAAAGGAAAATATTTAACAATTAATAATTATGTAATAGGTAAATATGTAACAATAAATGAATGTATAACAGGTAAAAATGTTATTGTGTGTAAATATGTTAAAATATCTACATTTTTTTTCCACAAAAAATGTTATAACTTGTGCCCTAATGTACATGTTCATTATACATAAATGTCACGTTGTATGTAAATAAACACTTTTGCATATTCTTGTCATGGGCTACATCTTGTTGTTGCTCAAAAAGGAGAGTACAGCAGTCCCAATATCCGATTTACAAACTTCTTCCATTCCCTCTTTATACTTTCTATAAGTATGCCACATCCATAATTATATATAAATTAAAGATGAATACAACGATTCTTCACAGTCACGTAAATGTAGATTTTTGTGGTTTTCTTCAGAAAACACATGGCTGTCACACCGACTTGTTTAGGTTGACAGGGCAGTTTGACCCTCACAATATGGCGGCCGCTCTGACGTATCGAAGCGGTGGGCAGACACAGGCTCCACGGTGTCTAGTGTACATGTCTATGCTAGGAGGGATGATGACATCATCCTGTGTGACCAGCGCAAAATTGGAGAAGGCAGACTTGACAGGATGGATAAAAACAACCACTGTTGTGGAAGAAGTTGAACTAAATGTAGGGCGAGTAAAAAACACTTTATTGTGCGTCTGGACATAAGAGGCATTGTTTCCACTGCACATCATCAAAGGTCTGTTGTACATCTGCCCAAAAACTATCACTGTCAGGTTCCTAAAGCATCTGAAGAGCCTTCTAGCACTATTGTTGGATACAGAGTTTTTCACTGCAGGTTTCTGGTGAAATAATTGTAATTGTAATAATGTAAAGACTCTCTGCTCTTGACGAAAAATATCGGTATTGGCGAAAATGCGTTTGGAAATATCCGATATCAGCAAAAATCTAATATCATGCATCTCTAATTTTAATGTCTGGCTAATCAGGAATTATGAACAATTCCCACATTCCTACTTGGTGTTTATGTACTGGAAATTACTGGGAAAGTTTGTCCTGATTTTTATTTTAATGTTCAACTTTGGATTTGATCTGACTGTACTGGGGCCTGATCAAGCAGAGCAAAAGACTTTTGTTGCAAGTATCATATATATCACGTATGATGATGAACACATACAATCCCTCTTTATAGTATTCAAACATAAACTTGTGCCTCCCTCCATCCTCCCAGTTGTTCAACGCTCCCCTCTGACACTACAACGACCTCAGACTCACTACATCCATCAGGTGATCATCACAAGTTAGAGGTCACGACCTGCACACTCCAATCAGCGCACCTCTGCCTCTTCCTGCAGTAACCCCACATCGTACACGGACTCCTCTCTTTCCCTCGCTCTGCAGAGAAAGAACACTCATGTGCTCCATAATGGTTCCCCCCGGCTCCAGCTCGGGGATTGAGATATAAAGCGATGCTGTCTGACTGCAGGAAACAGTCGCAGGAAATGGAGATGCACTGCGTCACTTTGAGTGCCACTTTAGGTTATTTATTTGGACGGGTTTTTCTTTCTCTTTTTTTCACGGGAATCCCCCTCCCTCCATCACTCTAGGAATCCCGCAGTGGATGTCTGGAAGCCGGGGGAGCGAGCCTGCAGTGTCATGTAGCTTGTTGAGGCTACAGGGAGGGATCGCTTCCCCTTCCCCACCTCGACCCTAATCCAAACAAAAACCTCATGTGGGGAATCCAATTAGTTAATCTCACTTCTGACACACTTCCACTTGTTTGCAAAACAGACACGCAATCTGTCCAATGATCCCTTCATAACAAGCTGTCAGAGCGGAGAGAGACAGGGAGAGAAAGTCTATTGATTATGAGGTTTAAACGGACAGCGGGACATCTGGCTTCCATTACGGCTCTTGATGGGATGCAGGGCTTCTCGGCAGCCGGCAGCAGAGTCCACACGACGTAGAGACACATGCTAACGCCGCTTGTAATTACTGCATAAGGGATCTGGGGGAATAGAGTATGTCGTCTAAAGCTGAAACAGGTTTAATGTGGATTTTCCATTGTTCAAAAAGAGCACAACTGCTCCATTTATCCTGACCTGTCCAATGGCTGAATGACTTCATTTGGACTTTTGAAGCGTGTGCTGTGTATAGTTGGATTAAACAAAATCTTAAGAAAGATCCAGCTGTCGTTGATTTGCATAGATTAACTGTTTAGACTGTGCAACTTTGTAAGACAATAGAAAAATATATACTACAATTATTCAGTTTGCTTGTCTGATAAAACAAATGGCATCAAATTTAATTTGTCCACAAGAGGATCATTGGGCTGCCAGTCTCATCTCTATTCCAGCTGTACAGGGGTCTAATGTCTAATTTGACATGAATCTGAGTTTTTCCTTGGGACTAATATCCTATTTAGGTATAGCTACAGATTTATAGCACTTCTGAGAATTACACCTTCAGATAATTTTTTTGTTTCATCTTCCTGCAGTTGTCTATTTAACTTTCTACAAATCCTGAAATCAATGAAGTTGGGACATTGCATGCAATATAAATAAAAAAAGGACACAACGATTTGCAAATTATTTTCACCTATAGTCAATTCAATACACTAAAAAGAAAAGATACTCAATGCTAAAAATGATAAACTTCATTGTTTTTTTGCTAATATTCACTCATTTTCAATATGATGCCTGCAACACGTTCCAAAAAAGCTGGGACAGGGTCAATAAAAGACTGAGAAAGTTGATGAATGCTCAAAAAAAAACCTGTTTGGAACATTCAACTGGTGTGTAGGTTAACTGAAGGTTATACACTTTGTAAACAACTGAGCGAGCAAATAGTCTAACAGTTAAATAACAACATCCCTCAACATACAAATTGAAAGAAATTTAAGGATTTCATCATCTACAGTCCGTAATATCTTGAAAAGACTCCAGAGATATCTCTTCCTGTAAGCAGCAAGGCTGAAAAACAACCTTGAATGACCGTGACCTTGGATCCCTCAGGCGGCACTGCATTAAAAACATCATTCTGTAAAGGTTATTACCACATGGTCTTAGGAACAATTTGGAAAACCATTGTCAGTTATGTTTGTTGCTACATCTACACATGTAAGTTAGAACTCTACCAAGCAAAGCAAAAGCCACAGACCAACAACACCAGAAATGCCGTCGGCTTCTCTGGGCCGAGCTTCTCTGACATGAACTGACACAAAGCAGAAAAGTGTGTCGTGGTCTGATGAGTCCTAATTTCAAATTAAGTGAGAGGTGTTAGGTTTTTCTGTTCTTCAAGCCCCTCCTAACAACATTAAAAGCAACAAAAAACACTTTTCAAGACATGGGACCTTGAACAAGTTTGGATTTTTTTAATGTTTAAAGACATTACCAGAGGCCCTATGTCTGACTGTGTTTTGTGGTCTTTTTTCCTCATGATCACAACATACCTTGTATCTTTTTTTTATTCACAATAAAGGTCATAAGCAATCACTGTTTTCAAGTTATTTTACTTTCCTGTTTGTAGAGCTTTTTTGGAGCCATGTGCATGAATTTGGAAAGGAAAAAGCAGCACAGGAAATCAGGGAGAAAAAGTGAAGAAAGATGAAGCAGAGGAGCCACGGGTTGGACTCAAGCCCAGGATGCCCACTTGAGGTACTATAACCTTTTTGTGGAGAGGACTACACAATTGCCAAGCCAGTGACTCCCCACAACTGCTGATTTAGAAGTTTTAAAAGTATATTTAGCCTTGTTCCACTGTGGGCTTTTTTAGGAATTATCTTAGTCAATCTAAAAACCTGACATTTTCAAATGATTACGCAACACTTATGTATTTTTTTTTCGTCTATCAAGTTAAAACAGAATACATTTAACAATTTAAGCAAAAGCAGTAGTGCATTCTGTTTATCTGGTCTCATCACATTGCTCTTGTGGCGAAGCAGTGCAGCATATTTGTCAAATGGGGACAGACTTCCCTTTACTGAGTTGTAACCACTATTGTGTATTTGACCAAAGTTTCTGCATTCTCTTTAACCAACAACGCTCATTAAGTTTCCCACGCCGCTGTTTGTCTACATCTTACAACACAGCTGGTCCATCTCCAGCACACATCTTTAGGGCTGTTCGGTGAAACTGACTTTGTTACCCTGACTTAGAAATGCTAAAAAAAAGAAAAACTGAAATGCAATTTGCCACATTGTTCTTTGACTTGCAGGTTTTTTCTCCCTGTGGGCCAATTACTCAGAACACATGTCTGACTGATGTTTTTGCTATAAGGAAACCTTCAGAAAGAAGCAATGGTTAAGTCTCTTCCTGCAATGCACTTATCAGGATGAAGATTATTGACTTAACTGGTGTAAACATCAACAATGAGTGATTTAAAGCCCCATCACAGTGTCTCAGCTTTGTGTATTTTACTAAAGCCGGAGCAGAAGAGGAAAATAAACGTTCTTATTTATCCTTGTAGGCTGAACACAGTCATGATGTAGGACAAGACAGCAAGCTCTTGTGACTTTTATGTGCTTGTTTGGGGTTGCGTGGGCGTGTTGATGAGGTGGGAGTGGGTCATGTCGTGGCAGTGAGAAACACTAACAGCAGTAAATCACCTTTGAAGTTAAACTAATCAGACTGAGCACACACACAGACATACATTATATTCACATGTGTATATAGGAGATAAGTTTGCTTTGAGTGTTTGTGCAACATGGGAGGCCTTGACCTAAAATATCAGCTCTTAAAAACTTTGATCAGTTTGAAATCTTAGTATCTGTTGCATTTCTGAGATAGTTTTGAGCTTTCTTTACCAACATGGACAGATCTATCTTTAGTACCTGGCAACTCTCTGACAACTGATAAATAAAAATTAAGCATGTGAAGTCAGCGGTAGAAAAAAACAGATTGCTGACCAGGTTTGCTAGAACAGCAGTATTTGTCTGTCATCATTACAATAAGTAGCCCAAACATGTTGATTTTTAAAGGGGGACACATACAATGGCCACTTTCACATAACCAACTCAAGGCAGGACTTAGACTTCTCTGAAGGCCTCACCTGACACCTACCTCTCTAGACACGTGAGTAGTAAAAGTTAAGATAATGCAGTAAGGAAGTCATGAAAATAAGGTTGGCAAAGTAAGGGTGAATCCCAATTCTACCCCTTGGCCCTTCCCCTTCGTCTTACCCCTTCCCCTACCTCTTCCCCTTAGCCCTCTGTTTTGAGGGCCAAGGGGAAGTGGTGAAAACCCACTGCTGAGAAATGAGACACCAATCAACTCCCGCTACGACATCACCCAGAGCCGCTCGCTAGCTGTGACGTAGGCAGATGCGACAATAGCTGTAGCTACAGCTGCGAAGGCTAGCTCATTAAAACGAGAAATTTTAAAGTACGACCAACAGTTCAAAACATGATTAATATTTACTTGATGAATTAATATTTACTTATAATTAAGCGCTTCCTTCGGTCTCCGCTCTGCCTCGTGTCGGCAGGCGCGGTGTATTATGTGAAATTCTCATACCCCTTCGTTTTAAGTGAGGTCCCGGTCTGTCTTCATTTCAAGGGCTGTGTAGCCCTTGGTCTTAGCCCTTCCTCTTAGCCCTACAGAGAAATGGGACACCACTTCACTAGACGTGAACGCGCAAAACCAAGGGGTAAGGGCTAAGACAAGGGTTAAGGGGTAGAATTGGGATTTACCCTAAGTAAGGTGAGAAGACTAAGTAATGGTCTATTTGTGAGTGAAGAAGGGCTGTCGCAATATACCGGTAGGGATGATAAACAACTTTTCAAAAAAATGTCATTATTATACTGAGAAAAAAAATTGGCAAACTGTAATACCATGTGACTTTTTGCTTCGTAACAGGGACCTACTCAATGTTCCAGCTGCAGGAAAAAGCTACCAAACCAACTTCCAAGTATGTTTTTGATCGGGACTTGAACCTTACGGACAAAACTACACTGCTGCCACGCACAAATTGAGTATACTGAGGCAGAAATTAAAGCAAGTTCCTAAGTAATGTAAGAAAGATCAAGCAATGCAAGTAAAGACTTAAAGGGATAGTTCAGCTTTTTTGAAGTGGGGCTGTGTGAGGTACATAGCATGAACCTGAATGTGTGCCACAGTGTCAAAGCTCAGTTTGGTCTCTTTTCAGAAAAACTTGAGACAGACGCTTATGCTACACATTGCTGTACATGGTGCCAGATTCTCCGCTCAATTAAAATAATTGTGGGAGAAAACCACCAAGCCACAAACACATCGTGGGGTCATCACAAGCTACAAACAGTTTGTTTATATACACCTGACTTAAGTCTTATTCTTAGTTTATTTATTCCTTACATGAAAGTGGACAGCAGAATTTGTAAATAAGTGCACACTACATTTTCAAATCAACATCTTCATGACTGGAAAGGAGCAGCAAGAAGAATATGTTTCTTATATTTGTCTGCCCCTTATTTAAATAACTAGAAAGCACTCAAAGAGTGCAAACCTCTGCCAAGGTAGCTCACATATTGCTGTTACATCTATAAGCAGAAGTTCCACGATAAAGTTACCATCATAATATAAATCCTTGACCCTGAAAACTCACACCTAGCACTCAGAATCATGTTGGTATCATTATTAGTTAGACAGCTTTTGAGCAAAAACGGTCATTCGTTAATGGCGGTTATCTGGATCACCACCAAAATCTAATCATTTTCAAGTTGGGCGATTCCCAACATCTCCTGAAAATTTCAGCAAAACCCATCCAGTAGTTTTTGCGTAATCTTGCCAACAAACAAACAAATTTATGCTGGCAAAAACATAATCTCCTTGGCAGAGGTAATTAAAAAAAGAAAGGATGATCTGATGGTCTTTCCACCACACTGCCACCTTGATTAGGGACTACTCCGAGACACGGCACGGCCTACATGTCCAAGACATGTAGCACAAAGTGGAAGGACCTGATAAAGGAACTGATAAGCAAAAAGACCAATGAAATTGATTCCTTGTGGGAGTTATCAATTTTCAACTGGAATTGGTTTTCGATTACCATCCCTTGTTTATTATTGTCAATAGTCAAAAACAGGTGAAATAACAGTGAAGTTATGTCTCTACTGTGACATTGTCATTTTAAAAGGTTAAATAATTTTGGATCAGTGCATCAGCCTACAAACTAATAGCCTGTCCAGTATGTTAGATAGATAAACAGATACTTAACAGACTCGAGGTCCATAAACAAACACAACACAACATAACAGCTTAATAAAAACACATCAATATCTATACCAGTGTCTCCACCAGGGAGACTGGTATCAAATGGAAGTAAGCTGGAGATTTGTCAGTAGCTCCAATATGGAGTTCTAAGAATCTGTCAATCTGCACATAAACTTATACAACAGATTTCTCAAGAGAGCATTAAAAGAGTAAAGCCCCGCACAGACTGTGTTAGACTGTTTTAAAGGCTGAGATAGTTATCTGTGCTGAAGGAATTTTATTAGCATTACAAAAAATATTTTATCCAACAGATGATGCTTTTATGAACACTTGACAACTCGCTCTGCAGGGTTTGACTGCACTGAGTTACTCCAGCAAGCATCATGCTGTTAGTTTTACAACTATATGTCATCTTATCTATCACTTGTCTCATAAATAAATGTCTTGAGCCAAAAATTCATGCCTATGGTTGTGTGTGTCCCATGCGCTCTGAGACAGACATGACAGATGCTAAAGCTAAACCAAAAGGCAATAATTTACTAATGCACTCCTGATCCGTGCTCCCTGGGCCTGTCTGCAGCTCCTGATGGATGCTGACGGCTGCAGAGATGGACTGCTGCTGATAGGGAGTGACCAGAGAGGAGCCTGATTAAAAGTGGTGGAGCACGGCGAAGGGCGATAACCCCAATCCAGCGGTGATGAATCCACTCTGGACAGGCTGCTGTCTCATTAGGGTCTAACCTCAGCCAGGCACTGCATATCCAAATAAACTTTGAAACAATCCTTGCTTTTATCAGCAGGATTACGCTTGTTTTTCCTTTCCACAGGCTTTCCTTGTGTGGGCTCGTAGAGAGCGTCCTCCCCCTCTGTCGGCCTCTGTAAACTGAAGGTGTGATTCACCAGCCCTGACTTCACTGTGTTTACACAATCCTGGGTCTATCTGCTGGGATTAATGAGCCCAACAGCACCATTAGACAACTATTTGCCTGACTTATCTGAAGCCAATGTGAAATAGTGAGAAAAAGTTGGAATAATCTGCCCTTTATTTGCAATAACATAAACACTGGGGTTGTTTTAAAGGATGATAACATTAAATATTAGGCCTAGGGAGGGGGGCAGAGAGAGGTAGTTTACATTCTCACTGGAGTAGTCTTGATAACAGGCCAGGGGGAATATGAGCCCCTTTAAATGTGTGCATTAGTGTAATTTATTGGGCTTCCCTTGCAGCCCTGCTGTTTCTCCAGCTCCTTTTTCCCAAACAAAAGACAGGCCAAGCACAGCTCCAGGATGGATAGGAGGGGGGAATCATTCACAGTAGATAATCGCATAAAACAACGCCATATTTGCAGCCTAATAAGCACAAAACGTTCCATTGGCCTCCTCCCTTCGATCAGGATTAGGTGACTCCTCCAAACAGACCTGTGTGATTTACACCCGGCGATTTGGAAATGCTTTGGTTTTGGAGAGGGTACGAGAAAAGCCAGGGGAGGGTGGTGGGGAGGGGCGAGGTCACAGATTTCATAATTCTCCATGTATGTCTAGAAGTCGCCCACGTGTTCTGATGTTTTAACCAATTTACGTCTGAACAGAATGACCCTGGGAATTAATGAGGTTTCTGGCCGCAAGTTCCAGCGCTGCAGGGTCAAGTAAATCATGCTTTAGGGCTCCAGTCCTCCCCACTCCGCTCCCTCACTCTCCCGGACTCCACATCCTGCGATAACGGAAAGACAGGGGGCCTGAGAAATGCCACCTCATCGACACTTGTGTCCATCCAGTAGAACATATTTTAGAGTACAAGCGCCAACCGGCTGTAAAGCTGGCTTTTAGTGGAGACTCAGAGCTGATGAATGGGAGCGGGCCAAGAGCAGCGGGACCAGAGGTCACTTTCTTCATTTCACATTTCTCAGCAGATTGTTGATGTTATGCGCATTTCTTTCTCCAGAGGTGACTTTTTTCTATTCGAGTTTGTGTTTTATTGGGGCATTATAAAGAATTTACACATGATTTAGCGACGTCATTTCCCTTTGAATGAATCCTTGTTGGAAAATGTCCACAAGAGGGAAAAGCTGACATCACTAGACATAATACTGTGAAACCTAATAGAGTAACACCTAAATAACGAGCCCTACAAATCAATCAGCTCTTTTAATGCAGAAAAATAATTTGTCTTTTCATTTCATAGCTGTTAAAATGCAATAATTTTCACACATGTGTTCAGTGTTTCATATTTAAGAGGAAAAAGGGTGACAACATTGTCAAACAAGCGTGAAACTGGAGCTCAGTGAACCACTCCTGGAACATTGTGGAGAGAGGCTGCCAAGTACTTCTCGACTGGTGTTTTTAATCCTAGTGAACCAATAATGAAACATTTATCTTGTGAATAAATTCCCTCAGAAGAAAAAGTCTGTAAAAGATTACTGTTGTTTCTTTTTCTCAGTATTTATTCACAAAAGCCTCAACAGGGGAGCAAGTGAAACTATTTTCTCTGCAGTGTTTTTTTTGTCTTGTTGCACAGCAGAGACTGATTGAAGCCGAGCTAACATGATTCAAACTTTTCAACTCAAGAATAACAGTGTTTGCAAATAAAAATTCTAAATGCAACTTTTTGATTTAATCTGATCATCCAACAGTATGCAAAATAACATTACTTTCTCTTTCTGTTGATCAGTATTGCATAAATATATATATACCGTATATATGGACGTTTCTAGTTCCATAGCTCTTGAAGTACTCAGTAAATCTGGTACAAAGAGAAAATAAACACTTTTTCCTGCCTGCTTTGCCACCCTCAAAGTGCTTCACCTCAAACAAGCCTGAAAACAGCCAACAGATACACCCTGCAAAAACAAAAATCCAGCCTTCACTAGTGTGAGTGTTTCCTTCATTTGTGTTTTCTTATGCTAACATCACAAACATCTTGGCCAGTTTTCTATCAAACATGAGAGTTGACCGATGGAAAAAATGTTTGCTTAATCAATCACTGTGTAGAAAACAATAACGAATGGAGCTGCACAGTGGTGCACGAAGGTTGCTGGTTTGATTCCCTGAGATGGTACAGGTTTGTCCGTGTGAAGATTTCATGTTCTCCATGTGCATGTATGGGTTTTCTTTGGTTTTCTTTTTGCCCAAGCGATAGGCTCACGACCAAGCAGCAACCTCTGGGGTTGAAAAAGGCTGTCGAGGTGGAAGTGCCAAAAGCTCTAGTCTCTTGAGAGTCCATCAGAGACCGGTTGCAGGAACTTTGGTTTTAAACATATTTACAGCCTGGTTCAAAAAATGTGTAAGGCTTAAACTATACTACAGCCATGTGCTCTCACTTTATAAGGGTGAATTTTTATATGTCACACCTGTTTTATTTTATTGAGAATTTCTGATTATGGAAATTTGGGACATGATTGACATGACTGAAAGTCAGCGCAGTCAGACGCTAATAGTCAGACGGCCTTAAGTCCCCCCTCGGTACAACCTCTTCATTTGTGATTGGGTTGCGCTAAAGTTTGGTTGAGATCACTTACAGAAAAAATAATCAAAAGCAGTCTAAGTTTCAGTTTTAGACCAATGGAATTACCTTTAGGTTGATTAATTTCTTGTGTGCTAAAATTTCAACAAAAATTCTAAACCAGTGACCATGACCTCAACAAAGATTAAACTACTGGATCTGTCCTAAACAGGTATGACAGATTTACGAATATCTATGAGCAAAAAAAGCATATGATACTCATTAACACATTTTCATTAATGTAGAGTTCCTTGAGATTACACTTGTTGTGTTGTGGTTACCTTGTAATGATCCTTTTACTGATGGAGCTGGCAGTCCTCTGGGGAGTCTGCCATGTTGAATCTCAAAGTTTCGTTCATTTCAGTAGACTGAAATAGGCAAGCCAAATGCGGGCTGTAGAGAGTGCTTTTTGTGTTTTTGTTGAGCTCCAGGGCAATGATGATTCTCCTCACACCTTTGATGGTGATGATATGGGAAATGGTTGTTGGTCACAATCCTGCAGGACAAAAAAAGAAAATAGACAAAAGAATGTTACTTGACAAAAACAACAAAAAAAGTGAATGGTACTTGCATAAGGTTGTGATTTAGAGCCAGAGTAAACGTGTGCCAAAGCTAATGATACATTTTGGTGGTCTGGTGTAGCCTGGTGCAGCTTGGTACGGTTTGGAAGAGTACATCCTGATCTTGCTGGCTTTTCCACAGCCAAATGAACCCTTACTTGGTGTTCTGCAATGTGTGTCTGCAGCTGTTTCCATCGAGCAGTCTGGTTCAGTTCAGCTTGGTACGGATCGCAATTACAGGTGTTTCCACTGTCAAATGAGAAGAAAGGGTACCCAAATAACCAACCCGTGCCGTCCCATTTTTTGGCAATTCAAGTGTACCAAACTGGAAAGTAGCTGGCATGACCCTCTCTCCCCAGGACAAATCCCCACCCTTATATGAGCTGATGGTGAAAATGCAAACAAGACTGCACTGAACCAAACCAAACCAAACCACTCTGTGGAAATGTGGCTTCCTCCAACCTTGTGGGGCTGGTTACATACTAGCTTGGCGCCTCAATGGAAAGGCTCCAACAAAGTGAAACAGTGTGGGATGGTTACTCTGGTACCTTTCATAAATTATATACTGTACTAATCTGAACTGAACCGGACCACTTGGTGCAAACATGCCATAACTGATATCATTTTACATTTATCCTCTAATGGAGCACCAAGCATTCCTTAGTTCAATGCAGTCGAGTACAGCTCAGTACAGTTTGGAACAGTAAGCCCCGATCCCGCTTCTGTATTCACAGAAGACACTTTACCTGTCTGCTGTCAATTCTGCTGTTATTTCCTCCTGTTGTCCTGTTTTTCAAGCATCACCATTTCTTCCACTTTTCTGTGGTCTGCAGTGGCCTTAAATCCTACTCAGAAACACCATCTTATTCCAGAAACTCAATGAGGGCATATCTTCAGTCATCAGTGTCATTACTAGCAGGCTAATCTTTTCCGCTCTGGCAACAACTATGTGTTAACAGGGCAAGCAATGATATAATGTGAGCCTGCCTGTCGTCCATGACTGCTGGTTTCTTCTCATGCACAAAGCTCATTGTCGATGGCTAATCTGGCACTTCTCTGAATTTACAACTTTCGTCATATTTCTGTAAGAGCAGTGGCATCTCTGTGACCCATTTGTTGTTTTCTCTCGTCTTATTTTTCTATTAATTTGGGCAAGTCTAGGAAGGCTGATCAATACTACATTAGATGAAATACTGTTACCTAAAACAAACATTTTCAGCCTCAGTTTCAGAGTGCTTCTTGTTGGTGCTTAATGTTGCCACTTAAGAGTTCAATTATGCCTCTCCTGGTAACACTTTCAAGGCTGCTGAAATTTGTGTGTTGTATTTTGCTTAATCCATCCAAAGTCTCATCCAGAAAGCAGGAACACAGAGTTAAGAAATCATGTCCTACAACTGACAGAACCTGAAAACCAGGAAGTAGTTCCACTGAAATACAAGGCAGCTCATTTTTGTTGTTTACAAAGCCAACAGAAGAAGTCCCACCCCAATTTGATTTTGATTGTTCAGTGAGGGAGAAGCAACACTGAGCGGTGCTCTCAGTAGTTGAACTTTTGGGTTATTGGTTTGGCAGTGGTTAAGCAACCAGGCACATCCCAAACATGCTTCTGCCAGCCGAGGCATGATTCCCAACTGGGGCCCATTTGCAAAATATTATCTCCTGCTCTCTCTCGCCCTGCCTTTAACAAGTCCATCCACTGTCAATCTCCTCTATCATTAAAGGCATAAAATGCCCCCAAAAAAATAATAATAATACAAAAAAACTAGAAAAGCACTCAGAGAGCGCAGACCTCCGCCAAGCAGCTTCGGTCCACTTTGGCGAAAATGGTCCTATCTGCCATTGTTAAAGAATCATTTAAAAAAATTCCTGGATCCAGACGGTGATCCGGATCACCCCCAAAATTTAATCAATTCTTCCATATCCCATTTCCGACAATTCCTGAAAATTTCATCCAAATCAGTTCAGAACTTTTCAAGTTATTTTGAACACAAACAAACAGACAAACAGACAGAAAGACATATAAACGCCAGCAAAAACATAACCTCCTTGGCGGAGGTAAAAATTGAACTGCTTTCATCTGAAGTGCTGGGAGCATGGCGACAAAAATCAGCTGATGTTGCAGGTGTTTTATCCACCCAGGGCGCAGAGTGGTGAGAAGCTCAAAAAGCGCTGGCCCTTAAACCATGCTAGAATCCTCTGCCTCTTTCTGTCAAAGAATGCTGATAACCCTGTCATTTTCCAATATTGTTTCAGCTTAAAGCTTTGCAAGAAAGGTCAACCTGGTGGCAAATGTAGAATCTTGCAAATCCAGCTGCTAAGTGAAGTTTGTAGTGGACCAAATCAGGACCCTTTGGTGGAAATGCAGCAAAAGAAATCTCAAGAAGAACTGAGTTTTAACAGCTACAATCTTAAAGAGCCAGCAAAAAATATGACAAAATTAACTGGCAGACTGTGCACATTTTGGACCAAGTTAGACAAATTTGATATGCAAATCAAAGCCTTTAAATACTTCCATGTTTCAGCGTATTGATTTCAGATGAAAGACTCTATTCCTGACACATTTCACAACCTTAGTTTACCCTCAAATTCCTTCCTCGGGATAATACTTCATCTTGTTTATAAGATAATCTTCCCTGTAACAGTTCACTTAATGTATGAATTAGACCAGGGCGACGACTGGGAATAAATCTGGCCTGTCTGCGATTAACGCCGTTACATACTTCAGGCTCAGTTAAAACAAACGGAGCGCTGATGTCAGGAGTCTATGTTGTAGCAGCTGAGGAGAAGCAGTCTCCACACTCTTGGCTGACGGCACCAGACAAGCACCTTGATGGCTGTAATTACTGTCACGTCCCAAAAGAGATGAGAGATACCAGAGGCCCGAATAAAACCTAAAACAGTTTTGATATGATGGATTCCTCCGACTTTGTTTAAAAATTCCCTGAGCTATCCGTCTGCAGTCTCGAGGAGATGATGACTGCAGCACTACAGTCGTTCCATTCATTGGCCCAGCGTACAAAAAGCTTTATAGTGTTTAAATGAATACATTTTAAGGTTAGCATTAAGCGACGATTGCTGCTGTTTGCTCAGAGTGTAAGTATGCAGACTGGTTTCAGTAAATGTCTGCTTTGTGTGTGTTTATATTCTACCTAATGCACTCAGATGACACTGAATCTAAACACATTCACACAGAGACGCTGCACGGCTCAGCTTTACGGCCACATTCCAAGTTAGGTTCATCTTTATGAGTCCAGCTGTCTGTGAGCTGAAGTTTAACACTGCCGAGCATCTAAACACAAGTAGTCACTTACTAAGTCAACAAAGAATTGAGTTATGATCCATTTTTAAAAAAAGGAATTTTTATTGTTTGCTATGATGGTCCCTAAGGCCTGCTGTTAGAGGTTTAACATCTGTAATGAAGAATACAAAGACAAAGCTGTTGGTCTATATTTTGTCAGGTCCTGTCAATGTTGTGATTTTATGTTATAATGCAGGTTGTTGTATCAAATGTTGTTATGTCTAAGGTGGCTTCATCTCATTTTACCATATTATTATTTACATTTAATTTTATTTATCTATTTATTTTTCCCTGTAGTATTTTCTTTTATCAAAATTCTTATCATTACATTTTATTGTCATTTAGTCTTAGCCCTTGTGTTTCCTCATTTTTAATTGCAGAAAGCGTTTCCTCAATCCTCTAATTCTGTTTATGGTTAGAATCTCCTCTTAATGTCTTTGGTTGTGAGTAAGTGTTTGTGTGTGCTGTATGTGAATCACAAGGGTAGGTGGGGTCTTGTGTTTTCATTGTATTCAATTTTCTACTTTTTATTTATTTATTTTATTTCTTTTCCTTTTTATGTAAAGCACTTTGTGCTACAAGACTTTGTAATAAAATGCAAAACAAATAAAGTTTGATTGATTGATTGATTGATTGGTATAAAGTTTGGACTCAATTCAGTTTGGGGTTGAAGTTGTGGTATTGTTGTTGTTTTGCTTCATTTGGTTTGATTTTCATTCACACTGCACTTTGTCAAGATGCTGTGTGATATAGCCACCCACCACTAGTTGGAGCTGTAGCTGCGGTCTTGGTCATGCTATCTGGCCTTTTATTGCACCATGACAGGGAAACACACTAACGGACATTTGGGTTTATTAAGAGGAAAGCACTTTCACAGTATTTTGAGCTACAAAGTAAAGATAATGTGTCAGATGAAACTGACATTTTGACTATAGATTATTTTGAGATGTCATCATGCAGCCTACTATATGTTTGTCCTTACTCTTCCGCTGAAAAAAGAAAAAGAACAACAGAATCAAACTAATGAAATATGAATAGAAGTTATTCAAATAGAGAGTCATTTTTAGTTGTTTCAAATAAAAAGAGGTCAAACCTGACATACCTGATAGACTGTTCAATATATTTCACTCGTCAGTCTGGGCAACAGCCCATAAAAAGTGTTTGGGAATGAGCAGATCTTCTCAAAAACATAACCAGCAGGTGGTTCTGTGATTGTTCTGTTAATCACACTCATTACGGGCCAATCAGATGTAGTAGGCACCGCTGCCCCGGTGTGAAGAACAAAAACGTGAACCACTTTGTAGTAGGTCTGGGCAATTAATGGAAAAATAATCAAAACCGACATTTAGACCCTCTAATTGAAGTAATTTAACTCATGTCGATTATTTTGATCATTTTCCCTGTGTAAGTCACGTGACTGCGCCCCCTCCATACAGTCTGCTTTCACTTTTGGCAATAGCGAAGGACGCACTGCCAACATGGAGGAGACAAGCGCCAATCTATCAAAGGACCTTGTAGCCAAGAAAAATGCCGTCTCCATTGTTTGGGCACATTTGCAGAGGACATCAAGCAGAAAGAAGTTAAGTGTAAATACGGCAGGAAGACTGTTTCGACGACCTGCCGGGACCACCACCAATTTGTTCCAGCATATCATAAATAACAAAATAATTGTTCAATAATCGTAATCGAGGTAAAGACTTCAATTAATCGTGATACTGAGATTAAGTTATGATGTCCAGCCCTACTTTGTAGAACAAACTCGAACCAAAACATAGCAAAAACATTAATTCCATTAAGAAGTGCTTTCAGTGTTGTTATTTTTTAGGAAATGTAGTCCAGATCAAACAAAACTGTTAGCATCTATTCTGACCTCTGATCTCACTCATAAATCCCACCTAGTCCTGTTTTTAAAAGACTCCGATTGGGCAGCGCCACTTTGCACTGCACATATATACTGCAAGGTTCATTTAATTATGTATCTCAACAAAATTACTGACAGACTAAAAATAAAACCAAATAATAAAACTACCAGACTTAACAGAATACATAGTTGAATAAACACATGGCAATACATTAAATAATTCAGCTACATTATGAAACTGATGTGATTTTCATTTTGTTAAGAAAACAAAAAAAAAATGTCAACCCCATTCATCATCATTATTCAGGGTAGTGGAAACAAGTAACAACCTTTAGTGAATAGTAATCTTACCAGGCCCTTTCAAACCAATCATAACGTTACTGGCCGGACCTCCAACACATCAGAAAACACAGTGTGCCTAGCAGTTGTGTAGCAATGGGTAAGCTCGTTTAACTTAGCTGATTAGCTTTAATCCTGTTGCTTTCAGCATGAATTTCAACACAGACTCAAACCCTCAAAAAATATTTTTGACTTCAAGGACTGAAAACAAAGTTTGGGGGATTGCACCACAGTTTCTTTTAGAGGATGACAGAGTAGCGGCAGCAGCAGATGAGTGGACAGGTGGGCGGGTGATTTGTTGATATTCCAAAGGTGAGAATGGAGTTAAACCACAGGTAATCATATTGGTGAAATCAGTCACTCATTTAGATCATTTAATCATGTAATTTTTTAAAGTATATTATTGGGCTGCTTATGCTTTTATTAATGGAGGGAATGACAGTAGGTAGGGTTGTGAAAGGGTGAGAGAGGCAGGGGAGTCATTCTAAAACTGGTCCTTTGGAAGCATATATGGGACGTGCCTGGTTGCTTACAACTTCGCCAAACCAGCAGCCCTTGATCATGTACTTTTATAAGATGTCATACAATACTGAGCAACTTTTGATTGATGGAGAAACTTTCATTAACACTGTCCCACAGACACAACTTTCAAAGACTTTAGTTTAGTCAAAAAACTCTGCTTATCAGTGTGTTTTTTTTCCCTGTGCAGCCCTCAAGCTCCTTCTTTAAATTTTTGGCTCTGCATAACCCATTACACCCCCTATAAACCCTATCAGCTCTGTGTGCCTTTCACCTTCCAGCTGTGTTCTGATGGACTCCAGTAAAGTAAATGCGTCACAGCGGGAGCTGCCACATCCTCACAGAAAGAACGCCAGAAACCTTTACAAAATAAATGACTGTAGTAATCATGTGAGGTTTTGCAGGCAGTGTCTCCCTCCTGCTGTGCTGCCATGAAAAAACACACAGGGGAGATAAAATCAAGTCCTTTTAAATGGGATTAAGGAAAATTCAGGACCAAAAAGAGGTATGAATGAGCTTATTGTACTAAACAAAAGATGTATGTGATAGTCCCTGTGTGGTTTCTGCGCAACATATTTCTCTAAACGGTGGACAGTTTGGAGACGAGTTAAATGCAGATCCATTTAGCTATGAAGAAAGATAAGTCATCACGAGCCAAGCTACTGCCTGAAGATGTCAGAATAAAAGTCTCTATTTTAGGACAGGAGTGCCCGCAAAGAGTGAAATTTATTGTAGGGAGTTCAGTTTGTTCTGGCTCAGGGAATACAGTTTTGTGCATATATCAATAGCCAACCACACAACTTAAATTTGTGCTTCAAATATCTTTCTCAATCAACTTTATTTTAGCATTTAAAGGCTCATTTATTGTGTGGCTGGCTGGGGCCTTGAAATGCAAATGGATAAAAATCACCCCGCAGCCTTGAGCCTCCTCCAAGATTCATGAACCAGAAAGAACCAGAAGAGTTCAAACTGGTTTAAATGCTGAATGTCCTTTTTTTTTTTTTGCAGTTTTTCTCCTCAAGCAAATCACTTGCCTCACACTGGTAGGCCTGTCCAGGTGGGGCTGGGGGAACAAGCTGTTTCAGGCAGCTTCCAGGTTGTAAAGAGGGAATAGGGGAAGTCCTGAGGTCACAGATGTTTTGTCTTGTGTGTAGAAGTACTCTGCAGTGGAGGAGACATGTAAGACATACTAAAGGGCATACAAAACTTAAAAAGTATAAGGTATAATGACTGCTTTGGTTAAGGCAGGTGTGCACTGCATGATTTCAAGGTAATAATCAGCTGGTTTTTGAGTCATTCAACTGGTTTTGTCATTTGTCGTGCATTGCTAAGGGGGAGATGACAGCATATCACAGCCTAATCAGCTCCTCCAGACTGATTGGCAGAACTTATGACATGTTTGAGATTTACTTCATGCACATTTTCCAACATCCTGTCCCAAGTATACTTCCACAGTGTGAATGTTGAGGTTGTATCTTGGGATGGGAACTGAAAACCAATTCCAGCTGAGAATCAATAACAGCTCCCTCTAGGTATCCATATCATTGGTCTTTTAGCTTGTAAATTCCTTTTACAATTCCATCCACTTTTTTCTTCATGCAAATCAAGGATATCATGATTTCCTCAGGGGCAGCCAGCAGAAAAGACTACAAAGACATCAAAAATCATGACAGACAGGGGTCAGAAGGTGTCCAAACTCTGAGTTAATTTCCAAAAAAAAAGGAAGCATACTGTAATTTTCAGTAAGCTGAAACACCAGGATCTTGCAGAGGCATTTATCTATGCAGCATGGCATTGAATAGAAGGAGTCTCATGTGTTTGACACTGATGCCACTGAAAAGTTGTGTTGGCCAATTTTTTCCCCCTCACAGAAAGTCTTCGGGAATCGATAAAGGAACTGTTTAAGATTCTAATGGATAAGCAGAATCGTTAAAGACATTGGTATCAATAAAATCTCATCAATTCAATCTGGTTATAATGGTTGAGTCACTCAGGGTGAGCAAACATCCCACCACAACTGATGCACCATTAGCTTGATATTACACAGCGTATCCCTGCTTTAGCAGAAGGGACATGGCATCAGTTCTGCTGTTTCACCAGCCAGCTCTCTCGTGTGCATGTCTTGGCGCCAAATTGCATCAACAGCACAATATGTCAGCACCCTTCGTGGAGTTATTTCAAGAGGACTAGACGTTTTGTCCTTGTTCACACACAGTATATGGTTGAAACCCAGCTTTAAGATTAATTCACAGTAAACTGAACCTGTGCTGCCTCTCAGAGCCTCCCTGACCTTGCTGTTAAACCTCATGTGTCTGTGTTACATTGAGTTGAGAGGTGAATACTCAACATGCCTCCTCTGCTTAAGATAAAGAGCAGAGGGTGTTATGAGTTGCCAGTTCTTACCACAGTTTCCTCTCTTAAGTAGCTCTGATGCTGCAATAACACAAATGTGCCAAACACATGATAATGGATAAGGGGTAAACGACACTTAACTTGTCCAGAGCTTGAACTCCTCCATGACATGACTGAGACTCACTAATTTTTCAGGACAACAGCAGCGTTTTAACATGACAAGCCTAATCTCCTGGATAACTAGACAGATGAGGAGACAGAGGGAGAAACAGACAATGACCAGAACTCTTTATGGATTAGAGAGAAAAGAGAGAGACATATCAGCCCTTTCTAAACCACAGGCATGATTTACAGAGCGGGGTTGGTCGCCTGCATAAAATTAATAATAGGAAATGCAAGAGCAGTCCAGTGACTTGTCCAAGATATACTTTCCCTGGCTCTGTAGACCCCGAGAAAACCTGGGTGGCCTGCAACCGGGCTTCCTCTGGTTTCTAATGTTAATGTCATTGCTTTCGTTGGTATGACAGGAGCTTCACCACAAGCGTGGTTTAGGTCGGACAAAAGGGACGAGCTGATAGCAGGATCCTGGCCCATAATTCAAAAGAATCAGCTCTGCATTTATTGGGGGTATTTCAGTACCGCGGAGGAGGTTGTTTCCACAGAGGATGGGGGGGGGATGAAGAGGAGGATGAAATTGGTTCAAATTGGATTGTTTTGAAGTACTTCACTTTTCCAGAAATCAGAAACCACATAGTGCATTATGGTTAATGGATGTTTTGAATTACTTCAGCTACTTAATGGTTCCTCCTTAACCAGCCCACAGAATTGTTTCATAGTGGTTTGAAAACCTTGCTTAAGTCATTGAGGATGATGTTGAGTAATCCGCTTTCTAAAACTACCCATCAACACCAGGCACTTAGGTTGCTTATGTTGTTTCAAGGCTACAATTTATGTAATATGACAAAAAATATTGGGGGTCATTAAAACACTCTGTATTTCATGTAAAGGGCAAAATCTGAACCTCTGGAGAATTTAAGAAAATTACTTTTTTTTAAAGATTTAATCAAGGAAATAGACAGTGGAAAGAGTATGAGATCAGGGGAAGGGAATGAGGACTGACGTAGGAAAAGGCCGTGGGTTGAAGCAGAACATGGACTGTCTGCTTCCAGGAAGAAAGACTGCACTGGGCAGGAATGTGAACGAAAAATGATATCACAATATATTTTCAATAAGTAATGACACCTACTAAATATTTAGATGTAGATACTTTTTTCATAAAAAAATGCCAGTTTACATGCTCTGAAATGACTTATAAAAAAATCAAACAATATTAAAATTTGGAGAAAAAAAAAAAGAAAAAGAAAAGGAGTGCTCCCTAGATTCAAAGAATTATTTGTTTGAGGTGCTCACTGGAATGGGATTCACTTAATCTCTGTAACTCTCTATAATCAGTTAAAATACCATAATTTTCATGGCATGGTCACAGCAACCTAAAAAAAAACTCTTTTTAAAGGCTTTTTAACTGTTAAAAGAGAGTGCCCTGGAGTCTTCTCTTGATGAATACAGGTATGTCGATATTTGATTTTAACCACAGTAAAAAAGTAATTGACACTAAATAAAGGGCACTTAAGGGTTTAATGATCAAAAACTGCAACAAGTGACTACACACTAACTACAATTAAACTAAGTCTGGAAAATATATCGGGGGTTGTTCTACTTTTCAGTAGGGCCCGACTGATATGGATTTTTTGAAGCCGATGCCGATACCAATATTTGGCAGAAAAAAATACCGATTACCGATTAATCGGCCGATTAATTAAAAAAATATATATAAAATGATTTTTTTTAAAAATTTGGTCCCAAACCACTTACAACAATGAATATATGAATTACAAGCAGAACATTTTACCATTTTACAATACTTTGTCACTAAGTATTTGTTTAACTTTACACTAGAGAGGAATTTTCAAGTACAAAAGAATGCAAAGCATTAAACCTCTGGAAATTAATTATAAAACCTTAAAAAGAGTCACTCTTTATCTTGTACTTCTTGTTGATGAAAATAATAAGAAGGTAGGTTATAGTTCAGGTAGAACAACTTTAAAAAGTTGTAAACAGGTCATTGTGAGAGGAAAGCAACAACATTTTTTTTCATAAGCCTCTTTTATTTTTCTCCTCTGCAACTTTCAAGAGCAAAGAACTTTCAAATACAAACTAAAATAGTGGGCAAAACTGCAGTCAATTCCTGCAAAATGAAATAAATAACCTTATTTAAAATGTAAATATGTAGATGAATTATGAACTCTTGTCCTGTCACATCTGCCTTTCAGTCCCAGAGTCCTCGTTAGTGTATCAGAAGTAGGTTTTAGTGCAGGTAGAACCATTTTTTTTATTGTAAAAAAGAGGTAATATGTGTGAGGAAATCAAAATATTTTGTGGGACACTGCACATATTGCACAAACTTCTTTAAACAGGCCTGGTTAAAGTTCCCAGCTATGACGAAGGCTCCCCCTGAATGAGTCCGCTGATGACGTCAAACAGCTCCGAGGGAGCAATGCTAATGCTAGCATAGTTAGCTAGCTAGCTAGCTAGCTAGTTAGCTCAACTGCAGCGTCGGGGACAAGCAGGTGACGCCAGGCTTCCATAATAATCATCACAGAACAGTCACAAATAAACCAATCCCCTGCCATCAGAAGGTCCAATTCGTCGGTTTTGTAAATAACAGATCTGGTATTGGTCAGCTCGTCAGTGTCGGTCTGGCGGCTGCTGAGCAGAGAGCCCGGTGCTCTCAGTATGTCCAGCAGTATACTGTGTGAGCGCCGAAAGTCGGTCGTTCTGTCGGACTGTGCGAGCGCTGAAAGTCGGTCGTTCTGTCGGACTTGCAGGCAAAAACAACATTCAGCAACTCTGTGTGACTGTAGGTGAGTTTTGCCCCATACACTCCATCATCCATACACACAGCAGAGCTCAGAGCCGCTTTACCAATGCGCCGCCATCTTTCGCAACATCATCATTCTGCGCAGCTTGGACGCCGAGTAGTGTTTACTGTTTTATGAGAAATTAAGAATAAATCGGCGTTGAATCGGCAAAACTCTGGCCGATCTTGAATCCTTTGAAAAGGGCTAAAATCAGCCGATTTAATCGGCCGGCCGATAAATCAGTCGGGCCCTACTTTTCAGTACTCTAAAATATGACTAATAAAATCTCCATTATTTTCAATCATAATTAAAAGAAACTATGATTAAAGAAAGAAAAAAGAGCACTGGCTAAAATGCACAACTATTTTGCAACATTTTTAAAGAACGTTTGTGCAGGGCTCTGCCTGTAATTTCTGATAATTAAAATATAAAACCAATCCAAAACTGGGTGTCTGGGACTCCTTTTGTAGCTGCGGTTTAAAAATCATTATTTCACTCAGAGCCTTTCTTGGTCAAGCATGACAGCATTTGACAGAATTTGTTCACCCATACGCATCTAAACTTAGAGGTCCCACGTCCTGCAAAATGATTTTCTTTTCTTTCAATGTTGTTAGAAGGGTCTGTTTTTTACTTCCTGGGGTTTATGATGTAATAGCAATACAGCCTCAACCTTTGTGTATGTTTTCTGGTCATCACAGGCAGATGCCATGACTGTTTTAAAAGTCCACTCCGCAGTCATCCCCTGTTCACTTACAGCAACAGTCCTGTCAGCAGTGCCAACATGGAGGGAAAGAGAGACAGGAGTAACGCTACTGAAGAGGAGGCTGGATGGTAAAATAAAAGATGGTGGCTCTGTGATTTGTGTTCAAGATCTCAGATGAGCAGCAGAATTTTTGCTGACACATCCAAAGTAGGTGGCAAAAAAAGCTTTAGCATGAAAAGTATTTTCCAAATTGTGCATTAACATCATGAAATGCAACATGATGACTATATTATATTGGTGAGCTGCAGACTCAGACATCAAGCTTTTGTTGTTCTCTATATCAAAACACTCCTATGTTAACTTCGTTAACCTATGTTTGTTTTTCTCTAAAAACTATTTACCTGGAAAAGAACAAAGACTTACACTGAATATTCACATTCAGCTAAAGAATACCGAGATGAAAATTTTTGTACATATCACCCAGCCCTACTTTACGGATACAATATTATCTTTACTCCCCATCCTGTTAAAAATAATAATAAAACATTGTATTTGTAACATATTTTGCATTTACATTATCATTATTAAAATCGGAATACAATTATTAAAATCCCATTACTTTTCCTAGCCTCACATTTCACATGGGCTGTGTAACTCAACTGTTGTGCAAATAGGTGCCCCAAAAAGAGATTAAATCAACAGAGTTTTTATTAAAAAGCCACTTTACCAGAGAGCTAAGAAGCTGTTTTTTCTGAATACTAGCAGTGTCATTTAATCATTTTTGAAATTAAAAGTGATACTCAGTGTTAACACATATTTTACAAGGGCCATAAATAAATTTATATTAAGCTCCAAATGTTTTCCTCTTCTTACAAAAAGTGCAGTGTGTCCTTAAAGTCCGAGTTGTAAAAGTGTCAGTGAAAAAGCCCTGTTGATACTGGTGTCTATGCTAAAGTTGGCACCATTTTGAGAATTCCCTGTTTTCTGAAATAACAGAGGATCTAAGGCCCATTACTCTACATACAGAGCACTGAAAAGAGGTAAGTGGAGGCCCGTGGAACATTTTGTAAATCTTGTGTCACCAAAACCGCTGCAAGCAGGATGAATGCGTTAACTTCGCCAACAGGATATCCCCTCAGACTCGCTCGCTGCGTCGCTGATGAGGATAACAGAGGGGGCTTTATTTTTGTTCAACAGCTCGGGAAGGTGATAAAGGGCTCCCAGATCCTCACACAGGGTGCAGCGGTACACACACATCCATTCACGTTGATGCAACATTTCATCTCCTCTACTACAAGGGGGATTCTCTGGATTTAAACTCTTAAACAGGGCCATGGCCAACATGAGTGGGGTCAGGAGGAAAAGACCTCATACACACAGCGGCCCAGACATATCCCATCTCCTTATAAAAATGTCTTCATAATAACATGACTGGCAAAAGCTAAATGTCCAGTGGAGATATTCTAATACTTTTATAAATGGAGTTCATCTAAGGTCTGACGTGAAATAAAAAATAATGCTTTTAAAATTCTATACAACGTTTAGAGTGTAACATCAATATTTTTAGTGACTGTTGTAATTAATGGTAGACAGCCTTACATTTGGTGAATGCATCTGCCTAAGATAATAAATAGGAAAGTCTGTGTTGAATTGCCAATAATCTTGTAGTATAGCTGCCACTTACGCTCCACAAGTAAGTGGAACATTAAACAAGTAATTTTTAAAAAAGTTGTGTTCTAAGTGAGATAGGCAGCACACTTCATAGAAACAGATCAAGGTTGGTATGTGGCAGCCCATGGGCCACATGAATCCCTCCATCTTACTCAATATAGCCAGCAAGTAAAGTTTAACTAGAAGTGCTCTGAAAGCACAACCCCCTGGCCAAGGCCTTTCCAACAATGTCGGGTGAGTTATTGTTAAAAATTAGGAAAACTGCCCTATATTGCACTATTAACAAATCTCTGGAAAAATCCTTGATCCACATCTGAATTTGGATCACCATTAAAATCGAATCACTCTCCGTTGTGCCATGACCAACATGTCCTGAAAATGTCATCAAAATCTGTTGTGAACTTATTGGGTTACTAGCAAAACTGCCCTGTCTCACAATTTTAACAAATCCTCAAAAAAAATCCATGACCCTGATCCAAATACAGATCACCACCAAAATCTTATCACTGTTTCCTTGTGCCATGACCAGCATTTCCAGAAAATATCAGCAAATCTGCAAATCAGCAAATCTGTTCATAGCCTTTCGGGTTATCTTGCCAAAAGACAAACAGACAGACAAATGCCAAAAAAAAATGCCCTCCTGTGGAGGTAAAATAGTAAACATAGAAAATATGAGCAACAGGGACATTTCCAAAATATTCTTTGGTATGTATTTCGCTAGACAGTACATATAAATTTTGGGTTGCATGTATAGCAGAGTGGGTAGCAACTGTGCCCTAACTATATATTAATGATTTCGCCTTGTGTGGGTCACATGGGCTCAGTTCCAATATGAGGCCCATTTGCAGTGTGTCTTCCCTGCTTTCCCTCTTGTTTCAAAATCCATCCACTGTCTCACCACTACTAGTAAAAGCCCCAAAAGCACCAAACATTTTTTTAAAAAGTACAAAGAAGTTAGAGGTACAGACTAAAAGATCGGCGTAGGGATGGCTTATTTTTGTTGGCCAACACAGATGTTTGCATTGTGCTGGTTCTCTCGGCTAAAAGTCTGTGGGATTTTTCGCTGTGTTTTTGAGCATTGCTGATAGTAAGGTCTGTGCCTAACAAAAAAATGAAGGTACATGTTCTGTTCTTTGTAATTATCTTAACAGACACTTTTCAATATTTTTTAAGCTTTATTGTAATTGGTGAGAGTAAAAATCTATAATTAAGTTACAATGGAACTACAACATGGTGGTTCAAATTAGAAGCAGTAACTATATTTCTACTGTACAACATCTCAGTGTAACCTCTTGTTTGAGAATTTCCTCTTAATCAATTAACCTGATCGGGTTAGCCCTCATGGCTGTGGCAACAGTGTAAGAATAACTGTTTATCAAAAACAATCAAGAATCCTTGCAGGACGTCCATTTTTGTAGCCCATGTTAGCAGTTTACTGGCAACCATCTTTTAAACTCTAAGCAATGCTTAAATATTCAAAAGTGGACAATAACGGATATGTGTGTTGATCACAAACATTATTTCCGGTATTTATCCGAAACCAGTACACAAAATCCTATACTTTAGGCATTGGGGACCAGGAAGTGTAAAACTCACTTCGTTGTTTTTGGACCCATTGCTGAACCCCTCTATGGGCAAGAGGCCATAACAACACAGTATGTTCACATGGAGTCATGCTAACAGGATATGGTCCATTGTTTCCATGAATCTTCTTTTTATGCATCCCTACATGAACATGAAAGATGTAGGCAAAATAAATTAAAATATGTCATATTGACTGCAAGGAAAATGAAGTTTCAATTGGCTTGGATTCTGCATTGAGCTTATTACTATTTGAGTTTAAAACACAAACAACTTTTTTCAATGTCTTTTTACATCCTGACATTTAAAAAAAATGTGGTTTACAGAGAAGTGATAATTATGTTCCCTGTGTTCGATGTGATTCCACTCAGTTCCGATCGTCTCTCAGTTCTCCATGTTCATTTTCAAGAGTGAGAATCATTTTTTATTTAACTATAAATGTCCACATTCAATTTAAACATCAAAAATACAGGTGGATACTTAGTGTACACTTCAGCACATACTTCCGACCATCCTGTTAATCTCCCTCAATCATTGTTGCTTCTTTCCACAGCATTTATTGTTCAGATTTCAACTTTAAAAATCATTTTAAAAAAGAGCTTAAGTAATAAGGGAGAGTAACCTTTTCATACAAACTCTTTTTTGGGAAGAAGGAGCATGAGTGATCCTATGGAGTTATACAGAATATGCACGCAGGGGAGTTATGAATACAATGCCTTCACTACGTTGATACATTTTTTCTCTCTGTATCCACAAGGAATATATTGATTCTCCATTTTGAAAATTTCAAGAATTTTTCCACACCATTCTTCAAATGTGGGTGGTCCTGGTCTTAACCACTTTTTGGTAGCAGATTTCTTACTTGCTGCCAAAATCCTGCAGCAGTTTTGTATCACTTCTCTTTTTTTATGCAAATAATGTGACCTAAGCAAAGACTCTCAAAATTCATGGGAATATGGGTTTTAAATATTCTAATGTCTCATGAAAACCTTCCTAGTATAACCCTAGCTTGGCACAGACCTCATTTTGATTCTTAAATTGGGGATTATCCATGGCCTTGAAACAAAAAACACACAAAAACCAATGTAGACCATCTCTGTGTCTGATATAAAACATGAAAATGATCTACAGAGAGAGCAGGGGGATACATTTCTTAACAAAAGCTGACAATACAAACTTTCCTTTGAAATAAATTAAATGTTGGGTGTTTTCATTCACCCGAAGAGATGAATCCCTCTTATTAATTCCTAAAATGTAGGCAAAAACCCTCAGATATGTGGCAATCACTGCATAGAAAAAGAAATTTCAATTGGCGTGGATTCTCTGTTGAGCTTATTATTATTATTAGAGTTAGAAATATATATATTTTCACTATTCCTTTTCCATTTTAATTTATTAATATTATTATTTTGACTTGTTCACTTGTGGTATGACTGATTAAAGCTAGAAATGCATCCTATTGTTAAAATAAAGACCTAATTATGATCCTAAAACTGAGAGTATCTCCTGGTTTTCAAACAAAAAACACACACAAACCAATGCAGACCATCTCTGTCTTAGATATAAACCATGGAAATAAAGTCAATTTACAGAGAGGGCAGGGGATACATTTCTTAACCAAAGCTCACAAACACTTTAGTACAAATTGAATTAATGAGTTTCTGTTTGTACTCGCCTGAAGAGATGACGCACCCTCCTGTGTTCCCGAATCGTTGCACCGCCATCTTGCTACCGTGGCCGACACAGGACAAACCAAACACTATCTGTAGATGTGACATATTTAATTGAACCCTTCATCCTAAACATAAACATCTTTACATTATACAAAATAGTATTTAATCTCTTAGTATCTCCAGAAAACGTATCACTTACTTGGGAAGTTTTCAGCCTGAGTAGAAAAGACTCACTGTTTGGCTGGTGAAAAGCAGAGGTATTTACAGGTGTGTGAGGATTTCAGTCAGACCTGGCAACCCCCGTAGTCGGTGTAGTGGGCCTCAAACCGCTGCGAACGTTTGAAAAACTCGGCATTACTCGTAACAAAAGCAATCTAAGCTACCACGGACGCCATTTTAACAAGATTTCAAACTACTTTTAACCCCCCTAAGGGGGAGGAGAGCAAGTTGCCCCGCATGTTAAGCTAGCAATATGACCCAAATATGGCTCAATGGACTGATGTCAACAGGGAACCACTGCTGCAAGAGCAACGAACCCTTGGATTCATGTCTTTCCCTGTTACCATGGAAACAGCCACGTCTTCCTTTACCTCTTCAGGTAAGTAACTTTTTTATAAAGGTAAATAAATGTTTAATTATGTTGAGCCAAGGGCGTAACCGTGGTTTAGATTTTTTTTGGGGGGGGGGGGGGGGGGGGGGTATTATTTTTTCAGTGCATTTCCCACAATTTACAATTTTCATATATTGATTTGCTCATCTAGGACATAGTTTTGAGAAATACATTGACCATTTGAGTTCACATTTAAAGAACATTCTGCAATTTCTCTGACATATATCACCAACTGGTCAATTATCAACCACTCCTTTTTCAACAGAGATGAATGCAGTTAACTAGACGTTAAAAAATCAGGGCCGAAGGGAAATTTAATCTCCAGTCCACATCTGTACAGAATTATCCTCTCTTTTGTCTCTTGATTACAGGCTAGCAGCTGGGGTGTTTGTGCCACAAAGTTTTTCTTTTTTTATTTCAACAACATACAGACCCACCTTCCAGTGGTGTAGTCTGGTTTATTCTAGTGGGTATACTCTGACATACTCTGATGGATGTTTGTCCTCTTAGGGCCTCCATACACTGAAGACATTTCTTATTTTCTTATTTATCTTATTTTCAGAAGTTATTTTTAATTTTTATTTTACTTGTTTTTTTAAGAGGTGAACTCTGGTAATATTGTGAGAACCAATGTGGGGCCCAGTCATGTCTGTGTCTATGTCTTGATTATATTGTATTCAATTTTGTTATAATATGTTTTCTTATGCATCTGAGTAGGTCAGAGTAAAGCACCTAGGAAGGTCCTACATTTGAAGTAGAGGTAACTGAAGTGGGAAAGGAGGGTAAAGTAGGCTATTGTTCATATCTCCTTCTTTTTGTAACCACAAACAATATGCCATTCATTTTATTTCATAAAAGTAAATTTTCTGCACTAAATGGACCACTTAGAAAATTCAACAATATTTGCCCTATCTTGATTTTCAGGATAATCTGATGTTCCGGTCTTGAATTTTTGAGTAATCTAGTATTTTTTTTTTTGCTTGTTTTATTTTGTAAGTCCTGTGTTCCATGGTTGTCATGTGATTATCTTGATCTTGGATTATCCATTGTGGTCTACAAAACTTCTAATGCTATATGTATATGTTTTTCCAGGATCTTCTGCTAGACTTTTCCACACATGTACACTTATGGTGAAGAGCAGTGGTTTTCAAACTATTTTTGGCCAAGGCACATCTAGAGCCAAGCCAGAATCTCAAGGCACACCAAACTAATATCAATGCAAAATAACCTCTTTAATGAGTGTTTTAGTATCTTGTCGATGTGTATTCAAATGCATGTATTTGGATCTCGGTGCTACTGGAGTTTTTATTGTTGTGGATTAAAACCAAGGGTACTTAAAGTGGACAGTTATGGGCCCACGTACTGATGTGTATTTAATTTTTCATGTCAGTAGCTAATCGTTGCTGTAGATTCACCACTCAGTTTCCTTAAAATAGAAGGTCAAGTGTAATTTACACAGTCTAGATAAATAAGATCAGGAAGAGGGCCTCCTGTTGTTGTGTCAGTGTGGGCCTCTGAAAGTCTGAACTTCTTTAAACAGTCTCAGCAGCAGTGACAACAAGACAAACTGTATTGTCTCTCAGACCTGGTGATTAAAATGAATTATTCCTGTTATGTCTAGAGGCCCCCTTTTTACTTCCTCTCTATCTAACAAGTGTGAGTACTTTCATTGTAAGGAGCAGTTCTCTGTCTCGATCAGTGCAGGATGCTCATTTACAGAACTTTAACTTCCCCATGTTTGTTTTCTTTTTGGCATATGGTCAAGACTCTGTTTTTGTCATTGAACGTCTTTGTAGAATTTTGGAAAGTTGCTGGTGAAGCATGTGGGGCATGTTTTATGGAGCGCTAACATCTGCTTTGAGTGACAACACTGTGGCATAGATTGGTGTTAACAACTGAACACAAGCCCTGATGTTCTTCAAGTATCAAATAAGACGTCTGCATAATTTCTACAAACTGTGTGATGCACTAAAGGGAACTGCCCTTGATTACACTCACAGTGGTGGAACATAACACCTCCTTTATAGCTCTGAAATTATTTCAGAGGCTTTGGTAGTGCTGACATAATTTTAAAGGCTCATGTCTAAGTTTACCTATTAAAAATGCTCATGCAGACACTTGGCAGAAATGTGAATGAAATATGTGACTCTACATTAGTTTAAATTGTTCACTGCCATGGCTGTTTTTTTAAGAGTGCATAACTAAAACTGCAACTATTTGTCAACTCAGTCTGAAGCAATTGAATTTAACCCAGTCACAATGTGCATTGTCATGATGGTGATTATGGTTGTGTCAACATAAAACCCTTCAAATCTGAAGGAGGTGACTTAGCCAGAGAAATGTGCTGACTGATTAGTGGAACACATTTTATATTTACTAAAGCCAAAGATAAATACAACTCTAGCCATGAGGGGCGGAAAGTTTCTGACATGTCGTCAGTTTGAATGTGGTTTTCAACCATTATTGTCTTTGGTTTTGGCTTTTGAAAAACCCCTCTTACAGTAGTTAGAAAATAGAGAAATTCTTCCCTCTCTTTAATATTTTCATTTCTTTAAACAGAAAAATCTTTGCAGGACAGCAAACTTTACAGTGACTCACTAATCAAATCAAATCAAACTTTATTTATAAAGCACTTTAGGTTTTGACTTTAGTCATAGACAATCACAATGAAAAAAACAAATTACCAGTAGGCCATAGTTCCTATAGCTAAAACTCAATGAACAAATTTGGTCTCAGACCTTCAAGTTACCTCCCAACTCACAACACTGTGACTCACAAATGTCTTGTGAGCTTGTCTACATCCACACCATTGCCAGCCAGTTAGAAAACCTAACCAGGACTGAAAAAGCAAACTATCCAGATGAAGGCTGACCAAGACCTATCCAACTACATTTAGCATTATGGTTAATTTCCATGTCATATATCAGGTCAGCTTACAAAGAACACAACTCTTTAAAGTTCCTGATACTGTTTAAGTTCTTTATAATATAAGACTGTTGGGACCAGCCCATATGTATCATAAGCCTCATTCACACTGCTCTTTATAGCCATAATACATGTGTCCCTTTGATGCTCTGCCTCCACTCTGAATGTATCCAGGTTTGTACCATGAGGTTTCTGAAAATACCCAGCCCTATTTGCTGCCCATGTCAATACTTTATGACAACAGTAGACTCATCTTCCTACGGCTCCTTCCAGCAGGATAAAATACCATACAACAAAGATGAAATCTTCTCAAACTGGTTTCATGAACATAACAATGAGCTTACTGTACTCCAGTGGCCTCCACAGTAACCAGAGTTCAATCCAATAGAGCATCATTGGGATGCTGGATATGGCTGTCACAATATAAAAGCACTACAACACAATATACTTTGGGTGCGAGTCATTAGATCAAACACTTTGAACAGGTAGATCTTTTGCTCAAGTGACACATTGCCTGTCATTCTTAAAACTGACTCCAGCTCTGGCATGAAAGGAGGCAGAACCCTGTGTTCACTGAATATGAAGCATTAAAGAAGTCATATCATGGTGTTTTTTGTTTTTATGCCCTTTAGTAAAGCAAATTTACCTGTCACTGAGCAAAAATCCCAAATATGGCAGGTGACCTTTTGTCAAGCCCTGCCCTTTTCAGGAAGTGGTCCTTTACTAAGCCCCGCCTTACTAAGTAACTGTTGCTAGGTTAGACAAAATCCGTTGTTGCTGGCCTCTCTCCCATTTAAAGCAACTGAAATTTTTCTTTAGCGATTTTCAATGTTGAAGTAACGAAATTATAACAGTTTGACCACAATGCATTAAAATAGACTCTGCCAACAGAGGAGATGTCTGACTGGAGTAAACCAGCAACAGAAGAGGATACTTTTCTAGCACTGGTACGAACAGTGCATCACTCTCTGCTGCTTAGATTTTACAAAATTAATACTTGTTACAGACCTTGAGGACATCCAGCGAGAATTGATTGCAGACCGATAAAAACGCACAAAGAAATACATTGCAAGTGTCTTTTGAACTTAGACTTAGTTCTATTATCAGCTTTATTTTTGATATCTGGTTACCCTAAAAGCTAACCTAACTTGTCATGGTTAGTTTGACAGACATGTTCCAACAGTGAAAGCAGCATTTTGAGGCAATCTTAAAATACACTTGGTAATCTAAATTTCAGGTGCTGCTCCATGTGGAGAGCAGCTCAGAATGATGTGAGCAGTCAGATATATGAGTAGCTTTGTGGTAAAAGGGGCTTGGCTCCCTGGCACACACTACCTGGTACACCCTATTGATGCTGGGCCAGCAGCCCGACCTACACTGGGTCAGATTTATGGCTAGATATTTAGCTTGTCTCTGCCACTCTGTTGGGTAGAAAGAATAACATCGAGCCTCTCTGCGGCCTGTACACTGAGCCTGGTGATGTTTCTCCTCAGAGGAGGCAGCCTGGCCGCACATCACAGACCTGCTGAGAGTAAACTGAAAATGTCAAAAACACTCCCATTACTCTCCTCTTCAAAGTTAGCCTGTGGTCTGTGGCCTCAGTTTATCATCAGCAGTTCAAACTTTGTTACTATAGCGACATCATGCTCATACCTCAGGATTATATCCAGTTATCTGCAGAATCAACACATTTCATTATAAAGTGTCAACTCATTAATGGTAATGAGATAAGAGTCTGAAATGAATGTATAAAACTTTGATTGTACAAATTACATTCTGTTTTGTCATTTTTTGGTGCAGCTATTAATATCTCATTTGTGGCTTCTTATGCATAAGCCCTGATTGTTTTCTCAGTGGCCCTGTTATTAGATAATTTTATAATGCTTTACTCTCTTCAAACAATCTAACCTTGATTGAACAATGTCAAATTAATGCAGCTTTTTATTAAAAAGAAGTGAACATTTACTTTTAAATCCTGCTCACACTTTTATGAAGTTTTAAGAAGCAAGTACAAACATAATTGATCCACACGTTTGCTGTATTATGGTCTTAAAATAACACAGATCATACAAGAAACATTCAGTTACAAAAATTATATTGGTTATAAATTATCAGGATTTATTTTTTGGTGGAAACCTCATTTTTTGCTCCCTTTTTAACATTTAAAATCATCCATGTGTTCAGTGTGGGAGAAAATATTGCTTTCTCCAGCCTCATCAAGTTGAAAAGTGTGCATCAGGGCCACTTTTGATTTTATTTTGTAAATCTTCCACAACAAAAAGAGTTAAGCTATATAATCTATGAGGTGTGTCATAAAAGTTCCAGGACTGGTGTCACAAAAGATTTATTTAGAATCCAAACTGCAAACTACAAGTTTTCCCCTTCGAAGTACTCCCCTGGAGTATAATGCTCTTTCCCATCCATCTCTGCCACACTTTCATGCACTCCTGGAAGGATTCTTCCAAGATCCTCTGCAGCTCCGTCCTCACGGCCTTTTTGATGTCATCCACTTCTTCAAAATGGGTCCCCTTGATGACTCCCTTGAGCTTGGGGAAGAGGAAAAAATCACACGGAGCCAGGTCAGGTGAGTAGGGAGGTTGCTCCAGCACAGTGATGTTCTTCTTGGCCAGGAACTGTCGGATGCTCAGGGCATTGGAAGCAGGCACGTTGTTATGGTGAAGCAGCCACGACTTGTCCTGCCACAACTCTCGCCTCTTCTCGCGCCCTGCACGAAGTAAACGCCGCAGTATCTCTTTGTAGACATGCTGGTTGATCGTCTGAAGGGGAAAACTCTTAGTTTGAAGTTTGGGTTTGAAATAAACCTTTTGTGACACCAGTCCTGGAACTTTTCTGACACACATCGTATATGTCACTAAAGCCTGAATACTAAGTCAAAAAGAAGAGAAATCAGGTGCTTTAGGTCTCCCTTGATCAGCTTAGAACTGACATTCAGCTTATCAATCCAATTCCATATCAGTAACCTTGTTGGTTCCTGTGGATTTTCTGTTGAGAAAAACTTGGGCCCACCAAAATTTTCTGTGTCACAAACGCCAACAGCACACGACACCCCAGATTATCTTGTGTCAACAAATACTTCAGCATGTAGTTGGTGTTTCCATCTTTGCATGAAATCACAGAATTTAAAAGAAAAAAGCTAAGGGTTCAAAGTTTCGAATGCTACTCTATTAGAGTCTTCATGTCCAAGTTTATGGAGTTGCTACTAGACCTATGATTGGTCCGTGGCATTGGAGGGTGGGGTTTAGCGATAGCTTAATTGTTTGACAAGTTTTTGAGGACTAAGTGGAAGTAATACTTAGAGAAATGTTACACTTTAAAGGCAAATTATTCCAATTTCTTTAAAAAAGTTAAAACCAGTTGTCAGCTAGAGCTCGTTCTCGATTCCCATCCCTATTTGTCAGTTTGTTTTCTGTATTTCACAAAATCAGCTCTTTGCAGGTCTTTGCTACCTCTATATCTGCGCAGCACAAAGCTTTAAATAATGAATTTAAAAGTCAATACTATGAGGTGTATTTTTTTTTTTGCATTGATCCGATCCTGAATTGAAAATTTCAAGGATTTGATATACATTGTCAATAAGGTGTTGAAAACCATGAAATATAAATTATTGGCATCTTTAAAATGCACAAACAATGATTAATCACCATCAGTTATCAAAATTTAGACATTAAACCTGATTTTAAAAAAAAATCTTCTTTTGCCCTTAAGCCAATGTATCAGTGACACTTAAACTTTTGTGAAGTGTCAGCCTTTATCTTTCTTTGTCCGTCTTTGGCAACCTGTACACTGATGAGAGTAAAACAGGAAACAGTCACAATGTGTCATTGTAAGAATGAGGAAGTAAAGATGCTGTGGTACCAATATAAATTTCTAGAGAATATATGAGCCACAAGTCAAATGACCTTGGGAGTGATCCTGTTTTTGCAAAGGAAGTCGAAGAGTATTAAAACAAACGCTTAAATGTACTTTGACACATCATCACTAACCTCTCAGCATGTCATAGCTTACACTTCCACCATCCAGCCCTCAGCAGCAGACAGCATTTTTTATTTAGTATGAAATTACATATAGTGCCAAAATGGGGAAGCACCGTTTTTATTTTCCTGTTACATGAACCTTGGAACCACGCTGCCTTCCAGCTGCTCCAGCAGCTCAACCCCAAAAGTAGTTTCACTTCTCTATGGCTCCACTTTTTTCGTTTAAGTTGCAAAATACCTACAGAGCTCGTTGGTACAATCACTCTCTTCGAAACCACATGTACACACTCATAGGGCAGTCCTGAAATGAAGGATCTGACTCACAGGCGAAGAACTTCAGTTATACTGTACCCAAACTGAACTGCTGTTTATCCAGCGTTACACCACATTATTACAATTACCTGTAATACCTAAAGTGGATATCCTCAATTATCTGTGATGTAAGTGGAACTCTCTATTCCCTAAGCACTTACTGTAACTGGTGTTGTGTTTTCCCGGAATCACTCTAAACTTTTATTGTCCCTCCTGAGATTTTCTGCTCATGGACTTAGGAAAGACCTAGGAAATTTATCCTTCCTTTAAAAGTCCAAAGTTTGTTGTTTCTGAAGCCTTTTTCCTTTCCTCAGTGGCTTTAGTTAATGCTACATTTTCTGTTTCATGTTTTGTTTTTAGATAGTCATCTCACATTGGTCGTATTAAAAGCAGCTGTAGTACTACCTTCAGGTAAATTGGTTGTATTGCTCGCTGGAAGTGTCCATTGGACTGTTTTTGCGGCCCAAATCAAAGTATTTTTTCACGGCTAACATGTTTGCCACAAAGCTGCTACTACTACATCACTCACACATTAACGGCTTGCAGTAAAGTGTGCTCAACTGACGTAAACGGTATAAATTCTGATCCTCAATCAAATAAAAGATGCTAATATAGTCCTGAACCAATACTTCTGATCAATTTCGGGACAGCCCTGCTTTAAACATTTGTTAAACTTTTGCTCATCTTTATTTTCAGTGCAGTGATATTTGTGTAGACAGCAAAATGGAAGTAAAATTGTATGTTGATCAGAACCGCTGTCCGAAGGAAACTATAGGCTGTGCTGTGTCCCATATAGTGCCAAAACAAAGCAGCTTGGTAGTTAAAAAGTAAATTGTTGTCAACGAATAAGTCACACAGACTGTGGCCACGTGTGCTTCAATATGAAGCTCTAGCTTCTGTGCCGACTATTTTTGTACAGATACAGAGGTGATCACTGTCGCTGTGGCTAATGTTCAGGCTAGTGCTATGTACCACATACAACCCCACTTAAAAATTCCTGAACTATCCCTTTAACTTCAACACTTATGACAACATTTGGGGCATCTTCCTTTAGCTTATTTGAGTGAAGGATGATGACTGTAACTGGACACTAAATGAAGCTTTCAAAAGCGTATCCAGCGGGTAACTGGACGATTGTTCCATCAATCACATTTATTAGGGCCAATCAGATAATGTCGTAGGCAAGCGCTACTGCCTCGGTTTAAAATGCAAATGTAAGCCACTTCATAGAGCAAGCTCTCACCAAAACGTGTCAGCAGTGGAGCAAGAAAATCCTTTCTATCGAGAATTGCTTGTAGTGTTGTTATTTGCTTTTCATTTGATAAATAAATGTGGTTCAGATCTGACAAAACTGCGAATGAAGCTATTAGCATCTATGCTAATCTCTGTATGAGCAATCACTTCCTGCTTTCGTCTTGCTTGTAGCTCCCACCTCATCCTGGAGAGCCGTGCCGCTCTGGGACAAGCACATTTTTTCTAGTTTGGAGCTAGATGGATCTGTCTGATTACGGACATTGAATTAGGCAGATCCAGCTGCACTGCAAGGTTAGGATGACTGACTGACAGCAGCAGATAAGATGTAGGATTTCAACATAAGCCATCAGTCATAGGGTCTGCAACTTGTTGTAACTTTAATCAGTTCTGATGTGCCTAATATGTTTTCAGTTAGCTGATATACTCACACTACACAGCACACACAATGCCTCTCTTTGCTCTGGACAAAGGTGATTGTTTTTTTGTGATTTGTGACTTGAGGTTTTAATTCTGTTCTACAGACATGTACATTAGGATCAATTGGCTGAAGTTGATTGGTTGCAGATCAGTCAAAGGATTCACTTTTTCTATCAGATCTTTCCATGACTTTTTCCATGGATAAAATCCTTAATTGCAGTACAGTAAACCTATGTGCAGTGTGTTGGCATCTGATAAGTCTTTAATGGACTAGGCTTTCCATGATTATATTTCATTGTCTCATCATTACCTGGAACAACAAACCTCCGCCACAGATGTGCTGATCATCAATCTCACGGTTAAATATAACTTTTTCCATCAGCTAAAACAAAAGCAGAACTTAAAGCAGTGTTCATTCATAAATGTCTGGCATCTTTACTGTAGTTCGGAACGCATGTTGATCATGTAACCAAATATTACTTTTACTCTCTCACAAACACTGCTAAGCATGGTTTTCAGCATGCTTTTAAATCAGTCAGCATATAAAGTTAAGTGAAATTCATGCTTGGTCATTTGACACATGACAGCTGTCTCTCAACAATAGCTATTGTGTTGCACAACGCTCTGCAATTGTGCTTTGGCAACAGTGAGAAGATTGACAGATAGATGATAAAGTGGAGTGATTGCATACAGAGCCTCTTATTACCCTGCAGCTTCTGCCAAGTGCATGCTGTTAGCAAGTAGGAGAGAAAATGTGTGTGTGTGTGTGTGTTTGGTGGTGGTTAAGGTGTCTGTGCTGGGGAGGTGGGCAAGAACAGAGAGCTTGGGAATAGCTGAGCTTCTGCGGAGTCCAAGCAGCACATTTGTCAATGTCACAGAGCTTACTAATTTGTAGTACAGCTGTTTCCCTATATGATGTGTTGAAACGCTCCATCAGAAAAAAATTGGGCTGGACCGGCTCTTGTCTCCAGCTCGTAATAATGCCCCATTCACAAGGTAACCATGCAGCTCCACGGGCCAGGCCTCCCATAGAAGTGCGGGCCTGTGTGAAGTAGACCTCAGCTGCTCTAATTTGTAAACTGGGAGAGAGAAATATGAGTGTGTGTGTGGCACTGGATACAGAGTCAATAGAGCTGGGCAGTTTATCAGGTTATACAGATCTGTTGATATATTTCCAAAGTAAATAGGATAAGACTGCACTGTTGATATCAAAATAGTTCATACTTATCTGAAAAATAGAGAAAATGGCAGGTCTAAGGGTCCAAATCAGAGTTCCCCAGCTCCCTATAAATCATTTGCTATTAGGCTGCAGAGAAAGAAACATCAATTATTTGATTACCATTTCTGGAATAACCTAGATTGAAAGGCGTTTTGTTTTGAAAGGCTGATAGGATCCTTGCATAAGCATCTGTGTAGCTTGACTGTCCAGCCATTATGCTGGGGTTCCAGTTAGAATAGAATAGAATAGAATAGAATAGAACTTTATTTGTCATTGCAACAAGTACAACGAAATTGCAAAAGCCCTTCAGTCAGTGCAAAACAGTGTAATACGATAAAGTATGGAGCAAAATAAAAATAAAATAAAATAATAAGATAAAAATATAATAAAATAACAAAGGTAAGGTGCAAAATAGAATAACAGAGTATGGTACTGTAAGTAATGAGAATAAGGTGCAAAAGGGAATGATAAAGGTGCAAAATAGCTGCCATGTTCTGGTGCAGGAAATGACATGAGGTAATTATTGACATGAGGTAGTGATATTAGCCTTTGTTCAGGGCCCTTACTGCTGTTGGGTAGAAACTATCTCTGAGCCAGTTTGTCCTTGTAGTGATTGACCTGTACCGCCTGCCTGATGGTAGCAGATTAAACATGTCGTGTCCAGGGTGAGAGGGGTCCTGGGTTATTTTTCCCGCCTTTCGGAGGCAGCGGGAGTGGTGCAGTTCTTCAAGTGTGAGGAGAGGGCAGCCGGTGATTTTTTGGGCCGTGTTGATGATCCTTTGTAGCGACGTCCTCTGAGCCACCGTGCAGCTGGTGTACCACACGCACAGACAGTACACCAGGATGCTCTCGATGGTGCACCTGAAGAAAGACACCAGCAGTCTCTGGGGGATGTTGTTCTTCCTGAGCACCCTCAGGAAGTGCAGTCTCTGCTGGGCCTTCTTCAGTAGCTCCGAGGTGTTCACAGTCCAGGTCAGGTTCTTCTCTAAGTGGACTCCCAGAAAGCAGTTGTACTGGGAAGTCGAGATTTCTGAGTTCCGAGTGGGAAATTTCAACTGGAACGACCAGATTTATGGCTAGATAAGCTCCCTTACCTAAATCTCAGAATCCTGATCTTAATCTCTGGAGTTGACATGACTGAATAATGGTGATTGGGGGTGGATTTTGTTTTCTTGGCAGTATGAAATAATTACATCAGTTGTATTATGTGTCTGGGTTAAAATTTTCAAATGTTTTGCCTTTGTTAAATAAATGTTGGCACTTTTTTGTCCGTTGGATTGAATCTATAGTTTTAGTCAGACAGTCATGCTTTTGTTTATTTGCTTAAGAGAAATTCTGACTTTAGTCTCAGAATTCTGACTTTTGTTCTTCAAGTTCTTTTTTTTTTCCTCAGAATTCAGATTTTTTCACAGACTTAAACAGTTTTTCCAGTGGCCCTAATCTGTATTTGTAGGTTTACAATCCAGCACTAACTAACAAAATAATTAATTTATTTGCAGAAAAAATATATCAAAATATATAACATATATTTTTAGTTCATCCAAAACATATTGAGAGATGATTTTTGGTCCTTGTTTCCCAGCCTGAAGTTTAAGCAGTGGCAAGAGAGAAGTGATGTTCCCGATTGAAGATGATTGAATCAAGTGCAGTAGCAGAGAGAAAGTGTGTCCCTGCCAGTGAGAAATTTGTGTGCACCGAGGCATTTGACAGAGGGACAGGGAGCTCAAACAGGCAGCACTAATCGATTAGTGATGACCCATTACTCCAAAGTGAGTGTGGAAAGGCCCCTGTTTTCAACTCCCCTGAAAAAAAAATGCTCTTTGAAATACATAAATCTTACCATGCATGATTTTGTCCACACTTCTTGTTCTGGAAGGAGAGTCATTTTTATATTAGTGTCATAAAAATATGGCCAAAGAAGCAGCGTCTAGGAGACCTTTGAGCCCACAGCAAAACCTGATCCTTTCCCTGAAGTCGAGGCTAAAGAAAGATATAAAAGAGACATTTAAGTGGAAAAAAAGTCAACCGTGAAGTTCCCCAAATTGCTGTCCTGTGACATGATGGCCTCTAGTGGTCCACTGGCGATTGACACAGACAGCTCAATCATTTCCTTATAGGCGTGTGCTGCCAGGTCCAGCTGGCTTTGACATTAACGCCGGGCCCTGACTGACAGAGGCCCTGGCCTTGGGCCGGGCTCCCGGGGCCTCCACAGTACATTCAGGTCTCCTTTTAGCCTGTTGATTTACTGTCCCCGGTGGCTGCTCGTTGATCCATTTCCCCTCTCAGTTTGCTCACAGGGCACCCCGAAAAAACCGTCCACCAGCAATATATTTGCTTTATGATTTCCTGAGGAGCCGATGAAGAAAAACAAGCCCCCCGCTCACTGCACCTGTTCCAGTTAATGTGCAGCGGGGCCCGGGCGGTCTCCTCTGGTCTCAGCAACTGGGGAAAAGCAGAGGTTCCACAGTGTCACAAGCTCCATGTGGATCTTCCATTTTCCCCCAAAAGCGGGCCTGTCGGGACCGTGCAGCACGGAGGATAGATGGCGTATTATATGTGTGTCAGTTTAACACACACAGGTCAAATGGGGCCCACGAAGAGTCTTGCTGCGTGTGCATTATTAACATGTGTGTGGGTGTTTATGTAGCGCAGCGCCCAACATGGAGCTGACATTAATAAGGGAAAGTGATGGGAAGTTGCTTACATCATTCTGGACAATGTGCAGATGTGACTGAATGGAAGGATTTAGCCATCTTCCTTTTGTGTAGTGATGTCACCAACGTGGTATTTACAGTTTCCTAAAATAGAAAAAAAAATCCAGTACATTTACCAGATTTATTTGTCTTGTAAGGTTTTGCAAGAAAACCCCTGCGAATGGAAGTATGGACCATAATCATATCTCAGTATATTCCAGCTGAGTAGAAATATGGAGATAAACACTTTACACACATGGCAAGTTAATGGATATGAAAGCGCGTGGATGTGTTGCTTTTCCAGATGGATAATTTGTATAGAAAATTCAACCATCAGTGAGTGAATGTCAGAGTGAATTGGTGTTAATAAGTAGGTGTGTCCTGTGGTGTAAAAAGAGCATTGAGTGGTCAAAAGCCTAGAAAAGTGGTATGTAAGCTCAAGGCCATTTATCATATTTGGAAAAAATAATGCCCCATCCCAAGCACCAATCTTGTTTGATTTTAATCAATTATAAAAATGCCTCCTAAATAGAATGAAATAAGTAGGGTAATAACTCTACATTTAAATAAATATTCCAAATACCGTAATTTCTCGATTATAACACACACCCCATATTTTCCCGATTTTTGCCTGGAAAAACACTGTACTTGAATATAACACGCACCCAAATTTTGCCCAACCGTACTCTCTCAGACAACTCAAAAATTACCTTTATTCAAAGTTTTATTCAATGAAATTTCAGTATTTGCAAAACAAAAAACGTACACAATTTCTCTCTCTCGAACGGATGCAGAAATACCTTTTGCTTCACACATGTGCAATCACTTGATTTCTGCCCAAGCATGCTCAGTCGTAGTGTACCAACCAATCAAAGGGCAGCTATCAACATGGCGGTGTCTTCGACCAATCACAGCGCAGCTATATTGCGTCCCCTTGCTCACAAGATGGCAGCGCCCTGTGTTTGCCTGTGTTTTCGCAGAGAAAGAGAATATTTCGGCTTTTTGTATCAGATGTGTTGCAATTGCGATGTTGGCGAGACAAAATATGGTAAGTATTTTGCTAGTACTCGGGTATAATACGCACCTGAAAATTAGACCTTATTTAATAGCAAAAAAGTGCATGTTATAATTGAGATATTACCTTATATTATCTTGTGGTCAGTAAGTTAATAGCTGTTATCTGCTGTTGGTTGTAAACTTTTTTTTTGCTGATCCTGACATCTTTTTAATATTTTTTCTCTACTTTTTTTTTTTTTTTTTTTTTTTAAACAGTTGATTAAGCTTTTCACTCACTAAGGGCCAGATATGGCAAAAGCTATGTGCCCAGATCTGTTACCTTTGTGGTACAGGCACCAACACATTTGTTAACTATGGAAGCACTACACAGAGCTCATTGTTTTGTTTTTACCTACTTCACTTAATGTCATAACTAAAGGTGTTAAACTCTCTCTGCCTGTTCTTTTCTTCTTCTTCAACTGAATTTCATCTTTCCCATGAGCTAAAGTTGGAGAGCATTTTCACCTTAATAAAACTCACATTATAAATAACTGGTCCTGTAACTTAAGCGCTAAAACACTTTTACCTAAAATCATAAACTAGTGGGATTTAAATGTAGTAATCACATTTTGTATCTCTTGTAATAGATCAACTCCAACCCATCCGAGCTTCAGCTGCAGTTAGCATTTTTAGCTCATAACCAACATAAACAGGGCTATAAGACAATTCCACACAAAAGTCAACATCACAATATAATGTCCACATGTAGGTTGTATAGATACTGTCAGTGTGATTGATTTCAATGGGTAAGAACAACCTGAAGTTGCAGCTGTGTTTGTTCATGAACTCTTGCCAGTGAGGGTTGTCCTAGTTTCCCAGTAGGATCTCCAACTTTCAAGGGCGTTCCAGATGATGTTTTCCGACTGGGACATTGGCCTTTCTGATTTAAAGGGAAAGCACAACTACACTATGTCTTGGAACAATGAAGGACACAGGGTATGTAAGAAGACATGTCCAGTGACACTTCAAGAGGAGGGACTACTTGCAAATAATTGAGCCAAGGCTGTCAATAAGTTTAAGTTTCAGTTTCAAATAATTTATTTAAAACCAAACAGACAAGACAACTTACAAGCTATCAACATTACACAGACATTACAACAACAGACAAAGCACCAAGCAAGACAACTACCTCAGTTTGAAATGGGGATGGAGGAAGCAGAGCTTATTCCTTTCCAACCCCGGTAGTCACAAATAAATAACCAAAACAACAAAAACATACCCACATTTAAGTTGCTCTCTTTAACTCTCTTTCCCAAGCAAACAAAACAAAACTGGGAAAAAAGACATCCCTTCAAATTAACTTATCTCAAGGATTGGTACAAAATCTAGTACTTATGTGGCACTGGCATAAGCATGTCCAGCACCTACCTATTTGAACCAAACACAGGATTCTGTGCTTATTGCTAAACACTAATGTTGCATCCAAAGATACTGACCTCGCTTTACCTATTTCGCCCATTCAGCTGTCCAGTAAAGTCACTCAAGCAGAAAAAAACAGACTATAGGGTTAGAGTATAGAGTATATCACAAGGCCCAGAACAAGACTAAACCTTATAATTCCTTTCTCTTTGAAATGTGTCGATTCAGGCACCATTGTAAAAGTATCAATTAAGCACCAATGATACCTAACCCTCAACAGAATCTTTAAAAACATATAATGCCATTCTAATGCCTATTAAAAAATATAAACAATTGTCTTACTGATCATCTTGTTTTTAATTGCATTAATAAATCTCCAGAGCTTGATATGTTTCCCAGCCCCATTGTTACCCAAGTTTAAATAGCAAGTACCTTTTAAATGTTTTTGGAGTAGGAGTGAAGACAGCAGGGAGAGTAGCTATGAAGCCAGGGTTAATATCAACTGGTTCAGCAGCAACGTGTTCAATTTTAGACAAAAAGCAGGCTTTTATTTGACAATCACTTCCTGTTTTCTCAAGTAATTCATGTTTCATCGAGTGTTAATGGATTCTTCATGACCACTCTGTGACCTTTCCCACCTTCTGAACTCAAGAACATATTGTATAAATTGTCAGTAATCCAAAGTAAAAACCCAATATATTAATACAACGTGCTGACTTTTTTTCCCATTATATCAGCTCTTTAAGTGGAAGTCCAGGCAGAAATCCCCTGGCCTGAAAATGTGATCCATTTATTTCACAGTCTGATATTTCCATCGATAGGAGCGGCTGGGATATATTTTCCAGGTCAGAAAAGAGTGAATGATATTGGCGATAAATTGCCAGAAAATCCAAACTCATAATTCAAGCAGATTCCTTTTTTATTGTTAAAGGTTTATTTTCAGTCAGCCCACTCCTCTTATACCTTCACCTCCATTATGAGCGAGCAGTACGTCAGTTTGGTTTGACAATTATGAGGCTCATGTTGAGGTAATAACTAGGGCCGGGAACCACAGGGTAACTCACCAGACAATGATCCATCATGGTATCTGATTAAATGATGAATGTAAAATTAGTGCAGGATTTTTATGTGTTTATTCTCTGTTATTTTGTGTCAGATTTACATCTTACCTGTCTTCCTTTTTGACCTCTTTTCACTGTCACAATTTTCCTGCTGTCTTCTTCTTCTTCTTATCTTCATTGATCATTGTTTTCTTTTTTCTTATTAATAATTCTTGATGTTTCTTCCATTCATGTACTTATGCCATTCTGACACATCATGTAGTGGCCAGGTGAAGCAAATTGTCTGGTAAATGTTTGGTACATGTTTCTGAAATCACAATATAATTACGCAATGATGATTTGATGACTGTATCACAGAATTAGGCCCTGATAAACTGGTACAACAGCTTTTTGATGAATATTGCCTCAGAACTATGAATTAATAATATAATCAATGTTGTTTTAATGTTTGATCTCAGTAAAAAAAAAAAATACCCAACTTAAAAAAATATTAAGCTAGAATGATCAAATATACAGTAGTTTTTTCACCACAATCAAGATCATGAAGCAAATTTTTATATTGAAACAAAGATTTACCCAGTTTTAGTGTCTGTGACTTTTATGTTAGTGGTTGTGGTGTCAACAAAGGCCATATAGAGTGGTGCAGGAATGAGTCCAAAGTCATTCAGTGAAGCTATTGAATGAACCTTTATTGCCCCTAAGGAAATTTGTCTTGCACAGAGAGCATAAATACACAAACTACATAGGACATCAACAACCACACAAGACAGCACATAATAACATTTAACAGTTAGTCAAGAATACATTCATAAAATACAGCTATAATAATAAATTACTAGATAAAAAAAATCACTAAGTGGTCTTAAAAGTGCAGTGTGCCAAGTTCATGTTGTGAGATCAGAGTTTATTTAGCAGCTGGATGCTCCGTGGTATAAAGGATGTGATGCCTCTTTTACTCCTCATTCTGGGCATCCTGTCCTGAGTTTAGGAGTTCAAATTCAGACTGAAGAGGGTGCGTTGGGTCTGCTATGATCTTGTTTGCCAGAGTCAGTGTGTGTCGGTCTGTCAGGCGGGAGATGCTGCTCATTTGTTCCCCGGTTATCTTTGTGCCGATTTTAACAATCTTGTCCAATTTGTTCTTATTTTGTAGGGATAGTGCTCCACCCCAGCACTGAATACAAAAAGTTAACACACTTTCAATAAACCTTTTACAAAAGTATTTGAGCATAGTGCAGTCCACATTAAAGCTCCTCAGTTTCCTTAAAAATAAAGACACTGTTGAGCCTTTGCAAATCTTGCATCAGTGTTAGCATTCCATCTTAATTTGTTGTCAATTATTGTACCCAGATATCGGTACTCGTGTACAACTTCAATGGCTGAAACATCACAGGAGAAAAGGATGAAGATCTCCTAAAATCAATAACCATTCCTTTTGTTTTCTTTGCTATTCAAATAAAGCTACTTAGTAATTTTTATCTGAAAATCAAACTTAATAACTGTATTGGATTTTTGTCATATTTGAGCAGCCCTACCTCTTACACCCCCACAGTAAGCTTCTGAACATGCTTGATATTATTAATAGTCCACCTGAAAGATGTTAACCAGCACTCCAGGCCAGCTCTTCCTGTTTCCTCGGAAGTGGCCCACCGGTGGAGTGGCCCACTGGTGGAGTGGCCCACTGGCTTTTAGGTCAAGAAAAGAGGTGAGCAGAGTTATGAGAGGAAGCATACATGTGACAGTGTCTGCTTTTCTCGCTCATGTGTGTTTAAGTAGTAACCTGACAGAGTCTATGTCTTCCAGCGTGCTGTCTTTTTATTTTTTTTCCATCTTAACTGACTTCCTGATGGCAGATGCATTGGAGCTCACCCTTGCGTGTAGTTGCTGAGTGTGTGTGAGTCCTCGTGCTTTTCCTTCTGTTGTTTTTTCCCCCCCTTCTCTCTCATTTTTTTTCAACTCTGGGCTCAAACAGTGTGTTAACCACCAGATCCCATCGCTATCAATCTTAATGGTGGTGGGTGAATGTAAACGCACACATGTGTAGGCTCTTTCTGCAAAACCACAGTTTAAGAATAATTCCCCCCTCCCCAGAAAAAAAGAGAGAGAGAGGGAAAATATTCTGGCCCCATTAACAAAATAGGTGCTCAGAAAACACCCCACCCGGCCCAGAGTGATGGCTACTTCCTCGGCTTTTTCCACTTCATTGATGGTTATGTGAGTTAAAACAACCAGCTTAATGGAGACTCTGGGCCCTCAGGGGACTAATCATAGCCACGTGACTTCCTCCGGGGCTTCCATGAAAATAACTCCATTACAATGGCCTGTGATATTAATATCGGCTTTGGGAAAGTCAGGCACGGGATCCGCAGGGAGGGCTCAGTGTGAGCAAACAGAGAGGAATGCACGGTATTCAGAGGGAGAGGAAAGAGAAAAAGGAGCTAAAGATAAAGAAAAAGAGGATAGTGAGCTATTTGTGATGAGTGATAGCTTGCTGCAATGTCATGATGTTGGCTTTTGCTCTCTATGAGCCGCCACATGGTATTTTTCAGAGGTTGGACTGTTCCTGCCTCATGTATCACTCATCATGCAGATAATCACTTCCTTACTACTGCTTTCACAAACTCCATCTTCAGATATAAACAGGTGGTTGAATTTAGGCTGTGGAAAATCACAAATTTACTTAAACTCCCCGCTGTAAAAAGATCTTTGTATTCTGTGATTTTAAAACATTTAATCAGCCAATGGTGGAAATTAAACACTGATGTCAACTCGGAATCGATAACAAATAGCTGAAAGAATCAATGTCATGCCTTTTAGCTTAACAGTTGCCTTATCAATGCCTTCCACTGATGAGGTCTGAAATCAGAGTTAATCAGCATGAAACTAAAAAAGTCAAAGATGTAATAATGGCAGTCAAAGTGTGGCTTCATTTTACACAGTATAATTCTAACTGTACACCGTCTAGTGGCTCTGTCTGTGTGATTTAATGCAAGGGTGAAGACACCAGAAACTTGCTGAGGCATTTGTCTTTAAAGAGCAGCATTAAATATAGGGTAGGGCGACATGTTGAGTTTTTGAAAAATATCAGTACATATCAAACAAGACAAGCTTAGACCAGGGGTCACCAACCGGCAAATTTTGATTTACTAGTAGGTTTTTTTTTAAAGATTATTTTTTTGGCCATTTTTTGCCTTTATTGAGGAGAAGGAGACAGTGGATAGGTTTGTGAAAGGGGGGAGCGAGAGTAGGGGAGATCACTCTGCAAACTGGCCACAGGCTGAATTCGAACCCAGGCCGGAACTAAGAGTTTTCCCTTTCAAAGTAATCCCAGCATGTCTACTAAGAGATGCTGTGGCGTTTGCTTCGTTCAGTGCGCGAGAAGAGGCAAGAGTTGTGGCAGGATGAGTCGTGGCTGCTTCACCATGACAACGCGCCTGCTCACAATGCACTGAGCATCCGACAGTTCCTGGCCAAGAAGAACATCACTGTGCTGGAGCAACCTCCCTACTCACCCGACCTGCCTCTGTGTGATTTTTTCCTCTTCCCCGAGCTCAAGGGGGTCATCAAGGGGACCCGTTTTGAAGACGTGGACGACATCAAAAAGGCCGTGAAGACGGAACTGCGGAGGATCCCGGAAGAATCCTTCCAGGAGTGCATGAAAGCGTGGCAGAGAAGGATGGGAAAGTGCATTAGACTCCAGGGGGATTACTTCGAAGGGGAAAACTTGTAGTTTGTAGTTTGGATTCTAAATAAATCTTTTGTGACACCAGTCCTGGAACTTTTCTGACACACGTTGTATGGGACGTACCTGGTTGCTTACCACTCCACCAAACCAGCACCCCACTGATAGATCTTTTATACATTTCTAGTAGACCTCTAAGACTAGATGGATTTATCTTTATCCAACACAAAGAATGGACCATTGCACTCGTCCATGGCATACACAAAAGTGGTGGATCCAGCTGCTTTGCAAGGTTAAGAGTTGTGAGTTTTGTTTTGTGTTAGGCAGCATAAGCTGCACAATGCAATGTGACTTCAAATCCATTTATTCTGCATTTTCATTCCCTTCCAATATCACAATGGTGAATTAAAGACTGTATCTAAAGGCTTAAATGTGAACAAAGATTGAATATCATTGCAACCTTTTTGTTGAGATTTCTCAGTGAATTTATGCAAGCAGATCGAGCTGGCTCCATGAAAAATAACTCAGCATGGGAGACCTTCAGCTGAATTTGGCTGGTTACCACTGGTTTAGACAAAATTTTTATTCCTGAATAACTGTTGATGTGCTAAAATAGCATTACACAAGCCACCATTTGGCTTGTGTTTGGCCCTTCCCGCCTGTTTATGCTCCACAAAAACAAAATTTACAAAGAAAAAACAGCTCTTCATCCCCTGCTCACTTACAACAATAGTCCTGTCAGCAGCCCCAACACTGAGGGAAAGAAAGACAGAGGTAATGCTACTGAAGAGGAGACTGATGGCAAAATGAAAAATAACGGTTCAGTGATTTGTGTTTACAATCTCAGATGGGAAGCAGAATGAGGTTTTAATTGAGAATGCCAAAACAGTCTGCAAAAATAGGCTGTGCATTATGAATCGTTTCCACATTTTACATTTATCACCAAAGCTTATTCCCCTTCAGTCTAAAACAATAAAGCAAACCCAGCCTGACCTGACTTGACCTGAGTGATGGGGGGACAGATACCTGGCCCTACAAGGCTTTGGACTGTTGGCCAGGTAAGGTACAAAACTCAAACCTCTAGAGTGGGTACTATCCTGAGACATTTGGTAAATTGATTTAATCTTGTGTAGACCTTTTGCAGATGCATGACCATGGTGATGATGATGTGACTTTATTCAGTGGACAGCAAAAGAACTGCTGTTGTCCATAGGTGTTGTTTTACCTAATAAGTTATAAGTGCATGTAGGAGCTGTAAAAGTAACCATAACTTATAATAATAACACAAATACATGGAACACAAATGTCAGTGATCCTGTCAAATGAGATGTCGCCTCAAGGCTGCTCATAAGCAGAGAACGGAGTGAAGACCTGACAGAATGAGTTCAGTAAAATGCTTCAACATGCTTATCAGGCACGTACACTCCTGATCAAAATCTTCAGACCGGTTGAAGAATTGCAAGAATTCACATTTTGCCCTGTTGGATCTTAAGAAGGTTCTAAGTAGAGCTTAAAAATGTAAAAAGAAGGAAGAGACAAGGAGAGGCAAAACATTTTGAGCGGGCAAATGACTGAAAACTGCATTTAAACTCAAACATGCTTTTGTCAGCGGATCAAAAGTTTAAGACCACAGCCTTTAAAAGCCAAAATCTGCGCAAATATTTTGATTCCATGTCTTTTTCTGTCAGGTATTCACACTGTCATGACCTCCTGATGGCAAAGGCAGAAAAGCTTTCTGTCTTTGTACGTGGTCGGATTGTTGAGCTCCATAAGCAAGGCCTCTCAAAACGCGCTATCGCTACTGAGGTTGGACACAGTAAAGCAGTCATTTTGAATTTCTGAACATATCCCAAGAGTTGTAGAACAGACAAGTCAAGTGGTAGACCCAAAAAAATGTAACTGGTGCTGAGCTGGGGGATCCAATTGGCTGTCCATCAAGTCACGGGACAATCCTAGTCTCAAATCACTAGGATTTGTCGTCACTGGTGCTGATTGCAGCCCAATAACCATCAAATGACAAGAGCTGAAAAAACAAAAAAACATCTTCAAAGTCCACATCTCCTTCAAGGCCACAAAACTGACTGTTTGGACTTTGCAAGGGAGCACCAAACATGGGACACTGAAAGGTGGAAGAAAGTTTTATTCTCTGATAAGAAAAATTTAACCTTTACGGTTCTGATGGCTTCCAACGTTACTGGCATGACAAGAAGATTCCCACCTGAGATGTTTTCTACACGGCACAATGAAGGGGGCGCCATCATGATCTGGGTGCTTTTTCCTTCAATGGAATAGTGGAGCTTCAGGTTGTGCAGGGGCGTCAAACAGCAGCTGGCTGTGTGGAGATGTTGCAGTGGGCATCCCTCATGACTGAGGGCCCTCGTCTGTGTGGTAATGGCTGAGGGCCCTCGTCTGTGTGGTAATGGCTTGGGTTTTTTTAACAGGACAACACTAGTTCACAATACCTGCCTGACAAAGGACTTCTTTCAGAGGAATAACGTCACCTTTTGGACCGTCCTGCATGTTCCCCTGATCTGAGTCCAATTGAGAACACTTGGGGATGGGGGTCAACTGAAGTTTACAAAAATTAACCTCAGTTCCAGACAGTGGATGCCCTTCATGAAGCCATCTTCTCCACTTGGAGCAACATTCCCACTACCCTCCTGAAAACACTGGCATCAAGCATGCCTAAACAAATACTTGAAGTGATCAACAAGAACGGAGGAGCTACTTCTTACTGAGTCCTTTTTTGACACCTTTATTTGTTTTGAGGGGTATTTTAGATATTTTTGGGCTATGGTCCCAAACTTTTGATCAGCTGATGAACAGCCTGTTTCAGTTTAATTGTTGTTTTTAACGCTGACTAAATTTTTTTTGTCTCTCGCTCCCATTTATTCTGCATTTTGAAGCTCTACTTAGAAACCTTCTTAAGATCCAACAGTGCAAATCAAGATTTTGATTGGGAGTTTATCTAATGAAAAACTACTCTAAGAAGCATTTACGAGTTTTCTCTTTAACAGCTTGTTTGGTTAAAAGTCACCATTAAACAGGTCACTCGACTGTAGGAACATTTGATGGGGTAACGCCAAAGTCTAATTTACTGGCAGTTTTATGAAAGTTTACTGCGTGTAATTTGTGGTTCATTATGTGAAGTAAATCTAGGTAAGAATAAAAGGATTCATGTCAGTTTCCATACATGCTATTCTAACTCTGATTAAATCACCTGAATGAGACATTAATGGGGACATTTAACAGTCAGACACAGGAAGTGTTTCCATCACATGTCAGCTTACCTCTGCAGATGATTTTTTCAGCCTGGCCTCCATTTTTACTGTCCTCTCCTTCTGCCTATAAACCTGCCATGCTGTCATTTCTCCTCTCAGTGCAGGCAGTAACTCATCGCCAGCTGCTTTCAGAACAAATTAAACCTCAGTGATCGCAGAGAGGACAAGCCGGCCACCTCAGAGTTCACTTCAAACAGACACGTGTGTGAGCTAATGGGACATCTTATAGAGCAGCTGAGATCTTGTATAAACCATCACTTGTAAAGGAATTCTCGAGTTCACTGGATCGTAAGACAGACACTTTTCTCTGGTTCCTCCTGCTTTAGGAGATTTATTAAATGAAATAACACTCTCCTCACTTAAAACCTTGCTTTTATGAATATATATTTTGTTTTAACAGACCTTTTAAATTTCTCCCCCTCTCCTGTGAGGGTTAAGGCTGGGTCTTCATCTGTTTGAAGATTCAGCATGATGAAGTATTTCAAATATTATCTTATATATATTTGTTCTGGAGAGACGGCTACATTTTTAGCAGATGAATGGAAATGATAATGACAGAGAAATACTGAGATGGTGTACTTCAAAGTCAGTGTAATATGGTGGGGTATATGTAAAATTAGTTATTTTCTAATTTATCTTTAAAGTTATTGTCTATTAGAGCTACTGTGTTGAACACTTGGTGTTTTGTTTTATTGACTCCCTTTGGACAAAGTGGTACCTTTTGATTTGTTGCTTTACTGATCCGATCCTGATTTTTTTAAATTAGTCATCTCACTGATTGTGAATATTTACTATGAGAAATTAAATTGATAGGTGGCTAGTTTTGTACTTAGCTGGCACCTACCGTGGTGGTTTTAATTTTAAGTAACAGGTATTACAATATGATTTCATTTTGTCTTGTCAGTTTTGGCCCTGTTTGCTGTCATTGATCATGAAAAGTCATCAGTAGTGATTACTGTCTGTTAAATTATCAGCTGATAATTAAGTGCAAAGGAAGATATTTAAAGCTAACAAAGAACAAATTACTCAAACTAAAGGCATGAATTTGAGAAAGTTCAGGCTGTCGACTAAAAACAGATTTCACTATAGTGGGAAGTGAACAAATAATTATACAGCAGTTTTTAAGGACAGGTGCCAAAATTTGCTTTTTCATTAGAATTCAATTTATATGTTTCTAAATGGTGTTGCATTTATGACATGAACTGTACATTAGAAGTGTATGTGGCATCACTGGGTCGACCCAGTGGTTTATGGGATACCTTTTGTAAAAAAAAAAAAAAAAACACATGAGCATTCTTGTTTTCTAAAGAGGCCTTATGAAGTACATCGGTGCAAAGGCCATGTTAGAAATGCTTATGTTTGGGTTATCCTGACGCGGGCACCTAAGGGGTTTTGATCCATATGCATTAGCTTCTATTTTCAGCCTGACGATTGCTTCTTGATTTGGCATTTTGCTTGTTGCAGCTTTGTTTTTCAGAGTGGTACAACTGACCCTACTTGAGTAGCGTGGTTTATAAGCACAAGGTTGGAGCAAGATATTGATATGGCAAGATATTGTGGGCTGACTAGGGTGACGTATTGCAGCCTGAATGAATCCAAACTTTACAAACAAGGTCCACATTCAACCAGTGTTGTAAAGTGAGGCCAATGTAGAAATGCCAAAAACTGCAGTTCCCAGAGCGTCCACTTAAATCTAGATGCAGAAACACAGGAAGTCACATTCAATAGATAAAGATGATTTTGACATCGGGAATAAATATTTTTACTGTCTTGTCAAAATAGCAGTTTTTGTCTCAATAGCTAGTTCATTTAAGTCCTACCGTCCTAGAGTTTTTGTTTCTGATATTTGGCTTGTTTCGACCTTATGATGGCTTTCAGTTTTGCACGATGAGGGGTATAACTAACATGTATAGGTGCCTGTGTTTTGTTACTGTTGGACAGACAGCCTACAGACCAGTCTAGCCTTAACTCAGCCTCCCTGTCTGTAAGTAGGCTGATTTAAAGTTAGTTTAGGACAGTGCTTGCAGAATACAGTTGCTGCTGGTTGCTGCTGATGTCTCTTTGGCTTTGTCTCTCTGGCTTTGTCCTTTTTTTTCTACAATTAAAGAACTCTACCAACCGAGTCTCCCCCTGCTGGTCATAAGGAATAATGGATATCCAAGCTGTTTCTCTTTTAGCCTCACTTGTCAGTTTAACAATCTTTGTTCATTCCTTATTTACAGTGCGTGGGTGCTAACTGAACTGTGGGGAGGTTTGAACAGTAAGTCAGATATTTATGGAGTTTATTGAAATAAAATAATTGAGCAAATTTTCATCCATTGCCTGAATTATGTACAACCATAAATTGAGATGTCTATAAATCAATAATTAGTCATGGTTTGATGTTCAAAGCGTTTCCAAGACTAAAAGCTTTGATAATTAATCCAATTGCAGTGAGTGTGGAACAAATTTGTCAGAAGATTTAGGAATTTCCAGCAGCGTACTCGCACCACAAGGACTGATATGGCTTTTACATCTTTCAAGTGAAATATTAGACGGCAGAAGCCGAGCCAAAGAAAAGGTCCTCCTCCAGGGCCCAAATAATTATAAGAGTGCCATAACAGATCAAACATTATTTCCTTGACCTTGTCTCCAACTTTGAGGAACAGCTCAGACTTTTTGGCTGAACGCTAAGGCTGCAAAAATCTCTCCATCTGCAGGAGCTCTCACTACATGGAGCTGACGTTTACACAGGATTAGAGATTCATTCAGCATTAAGTAAATGACCCCAGGCAGGCCAGGAGCAACACTTCTCTAGATGTTTGGATTCTGTGGTGCAGATTTCACTGGGGGATTATTTCAGAGAGTAAATCAGCGACTCTGGCTAAGATGGGACTGTAAGAGCCAGATGAATTGTTACATACTGTACATTGCATGGCAGTAAAAAAACAAACCTGAGAGATAAATTACATGTAAATAGTTTAAGGCAAGTTTGAAAAAAACCTGGAAAGTAAGAATGCATTTTAAGTGATCAATATTGTTTATTATCATCAATGAAAAAACAAACTGAAGCAACAGAAGAAAAATCCAAATCAAATCAATATTTGGTGTCACTAGGCTTTGCTTTTGAGACAGCATACTGCTCAAGCTCTTTCAGAGAAGCACAAAGAAATGGGCAAAATGATGAAAAGTGCAGCTTCTTACTCCCAGCAATATAAGTCAAAGACTTAACTTGCTGATTAAGATAAAATAGAATATGAGTGTCACTCACTAATATAACTAAGATTAAGTCATTCAAAGGGATGAAATCTGAACGAGCCTCATCTTCATCTTTAACACAAAGGAGATGGAAAAATTCTTGCATAACCAGTTATAATCAGTTATATCTTATTTTAAAATATAATTTTACTTTGTCACAGTTTAGGTTGTCATTATGACATTTATGTGAGTAGAATTTTTATCTGAACTGTTGAGGGTGCACAGCTTTTAATGGTAGAATCTCATCTTTTTTGATGTTGTACATGAATAGTAGTGTGAAATGAAGCAGCCTAATTTTTTTCACATAAACTAAGTCTTGTAATGTACTGGATTTTGCCTATATCTGGTATGCCAGTATTTCCAAAACCAGTATTACTTATACCAATATCAATGCTAAAGCATAAACCCTGCATTTAATTAAAATGAACATGTTTCTTATATGGTGACTGTCTATTTGTGTTGGAAAAATATGTAAAGCAAGAAAAAGAACATTAATCATTTGATAAATCATACTTTTGGTGATTAGGTAAACCAGAATGGGACGTTTGTAAATTTATCCAGTATTACATTTAGTTATAGGAAATATATGGCTAGTTGGTACGGTTGAAATATTAGCTATAAAGACCAGCAACAATTTTCATGTGTACCAATACCAATGATAACATTTTTAGGCAATTATCTGCTGATACTGATTGGATAATATCATGCATCCATGCTAATATTTCAGCATCATCTGTGAGAAAATAATATCGGTCAAACCGTAATATTGAGAGTCTGCAGGCAACAGTAAACTATGGTTGAGGTTCCTTTCAAGTTTTGAGCCACTAGCTGTAAGTGGAATAGGGGATTTGGCGAGGATTAGTTGTGTCCTCAGTGCTGAGAAATACAAGCAGGTACTTGTCCATCATGCAATTCAATCAGGGAGATCTCTGATCAGTCAATTCTGCTGCAGGACCACGACCCAAAACGTACAACCAGTGTCATTTAGAACTGCCTTTAACATAAAGAAAAACAAGGAGACCTTGAACTGAGAGTATGGCCCCCACAGAGCCCTGGTCTCAGTGACAGAGAGTGTGTCTGAGATTACATAAAGAGTGAGAAGGATTTGAGCCAGCCTCCGTCCACACAGGATCTGTGGTCAGGTCTCTGAAATGTTTGGAACAACTCATCTGCCAGGTTCCTTGAAATGAAGGTTTTGCAAGTGTACCCAGAGGAATTTATGCTGGGTTGAAGGCAGAGAAAGGTGACACCAATTACTGATTTGGATTAGATTTCTCCTCTGTTCATCCACTCTGCTCATTTATCAATAGATATAAACTGTTATTAACACTACTGTGAAAGCTTTTCTTACGTTACAGCATCTTTTCATCCCTGCCAAAAACGTTTGTGTTTTACTGTGTGTTGTGTTTTTAAGGAATACTGATGTGTTTTCAGAAGTAAGAATAAAAATACCTCTTAATGGATAGGTCAGTATTTTTAAAGCAGGCTTGCATGGTTCATTTAAATGTGAAACACTTAAGCTACAGTTTTGATCAGCTCTGCCCTTGGAAGGAAAAAACTAGAACAGGAGTTACGTTGTGCATTGCTGCCGATGGGGCCAAGGGTTTTATGTGATACTGTAAATTTTTGGTAAGAGAAAGCTATAAAAAAAGCATTGGGGTGACTGCCCTCAGTACTATACATATTTGCTATGCTTTACCATTCTGCTAACAAGGTACTTTGTTTTAGTTATACTTCGCAAAGGCCAATGAACACGTAGGATATGCAGTGACTGAGGTAATATGAAAACGAAGAGGCGTGCTAGTGTCAAATCAAAAAAGTAAAGCATTGTAAATATGTTCATTACAGTGCACAATCATCCCAACACTTTTTTGTTTTTAACCTCAAATGTAGTAAATTACTCAGAGCTCTAGGCCCATCCTACAGCATTGTTTGGCCTTGTTGTCATGCCAGTCCTTTTCTCTCAGGGCCAGAACTGATCAAAACAGCTGTGCCTTACAGACTTATCATTAGTGTGAACCTCATACGACCCCACTTCAAAAATCCCAAACTGTCCCTTTAAGACACAGTATGCTATTTGGTCCATATTGCCCAGCCCTATTGTCAGATGCCTGAGATAATATGACAAATCAGTGCTTTTATCCACTCAAAGGAAGCAAGATAAAGCCTACCTCAACTTCACAGATGGAGCTTTGATTGAACTACTACACCTGAGAAAACACTGATTGTTGTTTTATATCCATTTTAATAGAATCCAAGGAAGTTACAAAGTCACTGAAAGCCAAAAATCATGACATCAGATTTTATTTTCAGATCATGATGCAACACCCAGCTTTTAAGGTGTAACAATGACTCTTTCAAGTAAGAAAAATTAAACAAAACTGGGTTGCTTGAATTGAAAATAAAAAATTAGCTGTGATCGCTGACAGCAAAGCCACAGGTCTTTTGTTAGTGTGTTGAGACCGTCCCCTCAGGCTTTCCTGTCAGCTGTGAACTCATCAGCTCTACTACATGTAATGACTTAATTTCAGGAAATGCGGCCTGTTAAGTTGCAAAGCTCTTAATGTTGATGCTTCCTTTCTTGGAGAGTTTGCTCTGTGGGAATTGAAAACTGAGCTCTAAATTCTCAGTGGTGCACCTCGATTACATGCCACTGAATTTTTTCCCTTTGGCCTGCAGGCTCTCACACCTTTTAGACCACCGATAGAAGCATTAAAGTTAACCCGGGCGAGTGCTCACAGCTGGATGTAACAGGCTGAGATTATGTGGAAACGTCGGCTCTTATGGATTTGAACCTGCCATCTTTTTAGAGATGCAACAACAGTATTTCAAACAAGTAATAAAAGTAAATGCTCCTCTGTATTGTGACAGGAGAGAGTGAGTTTGAAAGCATACAGCAGGGTAAAATCTTTATTTAAACAAGAGTATCAAAGACATAAACCTTCATTTACTTGTTCTGGTACACAATGCACTCTCAGTTTTAAGCATTACATTTTTGTTGGATGTAATTGCATTTACTTACTAAAGTATTTATGTTTAAAACTCACTGTTATGTATGTCTGTTGCATGCAAGTGTGTGTCCTGTGTGTTTCAGTGATAACCCACTGGAGCATGGAGGACCAGAAGGGTCATTTGAAAGAAATAATGCATTCCTTGAATTAAAAAGCTGTCAAACATTTAAATGGGAATTAATATACACTGATTTATAAATCTATTAATTAATCCTCAAACCAATTTAAGTGATTGTAAAAATGATTTACAAATGAAACTTAAAAATAGTAATTTAGTTTATAATTTTGAAACACATAAATGTATTCCTTTTCAAATAACTTGATTTAAAACTCAATTTTAAAATGTAATTTGAAAAAGAAATTTAAATAACTAAGTTCAAAAACTGAAACAGGAGAACAATTGATCAGCCATTTAAAGGGGAGTTCCTTCTTCTATTTTCATTTCTGTGTCCTGGCCTCATTTTCATAGTCGAGAAAATACGTTTTAAACAGGCAACAGCAACAGGGGATTTCTTTTGGTCAGTGTATTGCTTTTGTGAATTATTGAATTGTGATTAACTTTTCTTTTTTACTGTGAAGAGCGCTGATAGGATCTGTCATCTTCCATTTCCTGGTCTTAATGAGAATGAGGCGTCAGACAAATCAGAGCCACAGAGGTGGGTGGGAGTTGAAGCAGTAGTTATTTTAGGATTGTTAGAAATGAGGAGGAGGTCCAATTTGATTAGCACAAAATGTAAGCCTTCAACCAGGAGGGGTCACATATTTTCTAATCGGGGAGGCAAAAAAAGTTTGTAATGGATTTGAAGATGCTGCCTGGAAATGGAAAAGAAAGTGAAGGAAGAAATTGCTCTTTGAATGCCTGATTTAAAAGTGTTTTTCGAATTACATTTTCAAATTGAGTGTAATGGAGATATTTGAGAAGGAGTGTATTAATGTATTTCTGAATTATATACTTGTTCACTATTGTAAAGTTTGTGTTGTAAATTTTCTTGGTTTGTGCTCTCTGAGCACTATGGGCTGTTACCCAGATGGACCGGTGAAATGTATTTTGTATAGTATATACTGAATAGCCTATCTGGTGTGTCAGGTAGATCATACCTGGTACCAGGTATTTTGTCCCATATTACTTCTGGCCAGGTTCCAAGGGAGTCAGGCTGATACAAAAAGACACTGTCAATGAGCGAATGGTCCCAGAGAATAATCTCTACAAGCGCAGTGTTTCCCCTATCGTTTATTTGGGATGGCCACCCCCCCAACGGACACCCTGCCATGCCAACAGGATCCCCACCCAGAAACTCAAGTGCAGATTTTAAAAAATAATAATAATCCATTATTTGATTTTTATTTTAATCAAAAGGGCGTATAACAGGCATTCTTTTTATCAAATAAAAAAGCTAATTTGCAGTATTTTAGAGTCTCTATCATTTCATTACATTCATTAAAATGCATTTCTCCTCTCCTCTGCGATCGGCGAGGCTCTCCCCTCGCTCCTCTGTCACAACCAGTGGTGTAGTCTACGTGATATAGCATGGTTGTGTGGCTTTAACTTTCACTTTACTTTTCATAAATTTGATCTAAATCCCTCTTGCTCAGCGTCTTTGCGCGCGCGTGTGCTGGTGAGCGTAAAGACACAGATAGGGGGATCGCAGGGGACAGTGAGGGATCATCAGTCACTTTGTGTGATTTTATAATTCAAACAGTGTCTTGATTGCTCATGTGCACGGTTCAAGTGAACACAAAGATTTAAGAAATTATGAGTCAGCCTTTCGATTAATCAAAACTCATCTTTTTTACTGCAGTCCAGCTCTAAGCCGTTGTTTTCACTCACTCACTCACTCACTGTTTTTCTAAATGATAAATTCATCCTGTGGTGTCCTGCAGCACTTATTCTCTTTGATATAAGAACAATCTTTAAAGGATCAAGTTTCAAATACAATCTACTAAATCTGGTAAAAATGTGGCAAACATGTCTTCAGTGTATGGAGGCCCTAAGTGGACAAACATCCATCAGAGTATGTCAGAGTATACCTACTAGAATGAACCAGACTACACCACTGTGTGCAAGACCGAACTTCGCTAGTGAATTGATTAATTTGGATAGATAGATAGATAGATAGATAGATAGATAGATAGATAAATGAACAAAAATGATTAATATAGATGGATAGATAGATCAATGAATAAATAAAAAATAATTAATATAAACAGATGAATGAATAAATAAACAAACAAACTGATTCATGACTCATTTCGGCCCAGGCACCCCCCTTCCCAATGCCAAAAAGCTAGGGGAAACACTGCAGCGTAACAGGTGTGATGCTCAACAAGGACATGAGATGCCTCCCATTGATGACTCTTTACTGCCTTAAACTCTCCTCTCTTTTGTCAGTACCTTGTTTTGCTGCTTTCAAGCATCCCTAGGATAAAACTTGTCTCCTTACTGTGACAAAAAGCCACATAGGACAAGCCACACTATTAACTCATAATGTTTGAATATCCTCCATTGTTGTGTTAGAAGTTACTACAGATACTTTTATGGCCCCTTTTGCAGTCTAACAGTTCTTTTTTGATCTTACATTTTTGTGTGCAAGTTATCTTTGCAACATACAAAAAGGAGACTGTCTTGACTCTCTCTCTCTCTCTCTCTCTCTCTCTCTCTCTCTATATATATATATATATATATATATATATATATATATATATATACATACATATATATATATATATATATATACATATATATATTGCTCCATAGCACTACTAGTGGTCAAATGTCAAAAACTACAGATAACTACAAAGTTATCTTTGCAACATACAAAAAAGAGACTCTCTCTCTCTCTCTCTCTCTCTCTCTCTCTCTCTCTCTCTCTCTCTATATATATATATATATATATATATATATATATATATATATATATATATATATATATATATATATATATATATATATATGTATGTATGTATGTATGTATGTATATGTACATGTGTATGTGTATATATGTATGTGTATATGTGTGTGTGTATGTGTGTATGTATGTGTGTGTGTATATATATATACATATATATATATATATATATATATATATATATATATATATATATATATATATATATATATATATATATATATGTATATATATATATATATATATATATATATATATATATATATATAGCTCCATAGCACTACTAGTGGTCAAATGTCTAACTACAGATGGAATACCTTTCTCCCCTGTAAAGGATTCATTTTCAGGAATAACTGAACCCCTAGAGAACTAAATCATCCCCAGATTTTCAGCCGTATTTCCACTTAAGTATATTTCACATCAAAAAATATACATTCAATGTACATTCACTACTGACATGTTGCACTCACATTTCAGAACTGTTGAAGTTCTTGTTTGTAGTGAGTGGAGACATTTGGCTCATACAGATGGTTGCAGAAATGAGTACTCAGAACTCCTCAGTGCATTATGCTGTAAAGTAATCTGCGGTAATGTATATCGTTGTTTACAAATCTATTTTGTGTTCATGATTTAAAGTAGAGGATCATAAGCATGCATAACCCCTGAATGATCTCTTACAGAGCACTTGTCATTAAACTATGAGCTGTGATAAAGCTGCTCAGTGTTCAGTGTCACTGTGTTCTGCTTTGCATATGTCTCCCACAACTCCATCATCACATCAGCCACCTGTCAGCTGAGCACCATCAGCATCTCAGCTCAGCTCACAAATACCTCCCTCATTCACTGGGGATATAACAGATGCATGCTTTAATGTTGATGCTTGTACATAGCTATCTGTGCAGACCTGCTGCCGGCCAGCGTTCGATTGTAGCAGCCAGAGCTCTTGAGAAAAGTCAGAGAGGCCGCCACTGGTTATGGTTAGTGATCTAGGAACAAGCTAAGAATCACTCGAACGCTTCTTTTTTTAGAAAGGGGAGCTTTTCTTTAGTGCCACCTCTCAGAGTTTTGGTTTGATTGTCAGGAAGGGGATAGATTTATTTCCCCATAAATTACACACGTTTTTTGTGGTAGGACTCAGAGCATAATGTAATCTACACATGTGAACACATGTGGACTGTGAGGGTGTGGGATGTTATTGCACTTTTTCTCCTTGCTCTATTCAGCCGAACCAAGACGGATTTTTTTACATTTAGTTCTGCAAATCTATTCTTCTAATAAAAAAGCTAGAAGTTGTGAAAAGGAAGGAGAGGCTTGTTTAATTTTTCAGAACTTTTCATACACAAAGCAATCCAAAGTGCTTGACATAGTTAAAAACAGACCACTTATAGCCATTAAGGCTCTAAAAGACTAGAAAAAGACATGAAGTATATCTAATTAAAGCTGTTTTCCTCTTGTTGAACTGCATCGAGCCGTTGTAGGCCATTTTCTCTCATTGGTCATTATAGAAATTAAAGCATATGGTGAAATTCAAGAACAATGCTGTCCAGTTATATTTCACAAGTCAAGCAACAGCCCATAGAAAGTTTTTGGGGAGAGCATAATTTTACAAAAACATCCATATGATGTTTGGACAATCGTTCTGTCAATCACATTCATTACAAGCCAGATGTTGTAGAAGGTGGACAGTACTGCTGCAGTGTAAAGTACAAAACACAAGCCAACTCTCGCTGAAGCAGGACAGAAGTGAGTCCAAAATTGCTTTCAGTGTGATTTGTTCTTCATCTTAATATAAGAAATGCAGTCCAGATCTGATATAACTGATACTGAAGCTCGTAGCATCTATGCTAGTATCTGTTCAAGAAACCAATGTTTACAGGCTTGCAGTCGCTTGATGCTGTCGTCACGCTTGTAGCTCCAGCCTCTTTCTCCTCAAAGGTCACTGACAGGACAGTGCCTCTGCAAACCGAGCTCAATTGTTTCAATAGCATTGCAAGATTGATCCTCCTGATTACAGACAATGAGTCAGGTGGATCCAGCTGCACAGCAGAATAACCAGTTTTATAACAGAACACAAAACATGATCTGTACTAGTATCGGCATTGGCCAGTTTCACAAATAGGAGCTCAGTGATCAGTCTCAGCAGCAAAGGCCGGATCAGGGCTTTCACTACAGGCTGAGAATGTATCACAGTTATTGCCCTGGTAGTTTTTGAAAAGACTGTGATTAGTCGTTTCAGCTTTGTAGCAAAAAGTGCTTTATCTTTTCTAAATGTGAACATGGGATTAATCTTCTTGAATGACTCACTCTCTCCTGTTACAAAGGAAGCATTTATCCCTCAGTGTTTTCAGTCCTCCATTCAGAATCTGCTTAAAATTTATTGCATCGACATGTACAGTAATTACAGCTCAGAGAGCAACTTCCTTGATTGATGCCCCATATGATACACAATTCTGATATGTTGCCAATGTTTTTTGGAGTGATTCACTCCTTTTTTCCACAATTTGGTGAGGTTTTCCTTTTAGCATTACAAAGTCACCACCCAGCATCATGAGGAAGCTTCTGCGGGGAGCCATTACAGCCACCAAAGGCCTTTTAAATCCTAAAGTTGATGGCTTGAGGATTCAGCAGGAGGATTCGGGTAGGGATGGAAGGAAGAAAATTGCACATCCTAAAGAAAACAACAAGCATTTCCTTCCTTGTGTCAGGATGAAAAAGGGAAAGAAAAAATGGAAGTACACACTAATTCATCACTGGCTTTTACTGCTCCTCAATGGTCCATAACTCACACCGACCAAGATCCCCTTTTCCCTGACATACGGTCGGATTCTCAATCCACCACAGCGCCATGTTTTAATGATCTTATTACAGACAACTCTACACTGGCCAATAAAAGGTTAACACTTTGAACCGTGATCCACAGTATGACTAACTTACTTTATAATATCTTGTGAATTATACAGTCATGGAATCATGGAGAAATTAGGCTGAAATGGAGAGAATGAGGAAATCGTACAAAGCATGAGCGATGAAATGACTCAAATCCCAAAATGATGACTCCAGTCTTGTTGTTTTTTCTTCTACCTCAGTTTTTCTGCTGAATTAAAAGTAGCTGACAAAAACTGACATGTGTGTTTATGCTTTAACTCGTCTCAGGGCAACCACAGCCATATGGCATCTCCATTTTTGAAGAGCTGCTTCAGTGGATTCCTGAAAGTTGTCTGCTTCTGTCATTGCCCATCTTTCAGACGGGAGAGTGTATCTTCCTCATCGTCTCCCTTGTGGACAGTATGGAATTAACTGAATGTACAGGCTGACATTTGGAGAGAACACAGTTGGCTCCATACATTAATCTGTGTTTACATTATGCTCATTCTCTAATTACGGGCTGCAGTGTTTATGTTCTATAACTGTAACAAATGGTCGAATCATAAATCAAAATCTAAAACAATAGGAGTATTAACAGCCACTTTTCTTAAAGATGAACTTCACTGGCAGTATCCTTTGGAAACTGCAGCCATAAATTTTATTACTATTAAATGTTTCTAAAGGGAGTTGACAAATACTTGAATGGAGTTGATTTTCCCCTCCTGCTCTTGGCCGGGCAGCAGGGAGGAAAAATTCCCTGTCTGAAAAAAAAGGAAGAAAATACACTCCACATCAGAGTTGCCAATCCATTCATCCTGACGCTGTTTGAGTGAAATTTAAGCCTTTTAAAAACGCCTGCTGAAAATACAATGTGCTTAAAGGCAGTTGCGAAGGTTTTATGAGTGCAATAAAGTTGTCGCTGCATATGGATGAGATGGATGTTGATGCAGGAGTATGACGTTTTTCATGTGCTTAGGTGTTTACAGCTGAGTGTTAATACGTCTGCTGCTGAGGGAGTCTCTGGGGGTGGAAATTACTCAGTTTTACCCTCATTGGCATCAATCACTAAATCTGATTTACATAGCAAATATAACCCAAAGTAGATTTTAGGCCTAACGTTCACATTAAAGTATCCACAGTAGACCTTCAAATAAGAATAATCTTGACTTGCACGTTTTACATTTATTTCTGCTGCAGTTATAACTAAAAATTGCTTGTCTGTGATTTGATATTTGGTGCTACAGCAGTATGGAGGATGATGTCTTTATTATTTTAAAACAAATGAATATACCACAGCGGTAAGTGGGCCCCTGGCAGAATGGATAGACCCCCTCCAATGTTGAATAATAAAGTCGTCACATTTGTCCTGAAATAGCTACATAACCACTGGTACACAGGTTAGGGTTTGGCCCATCCCAACAGTTTCATTCACCTAGGATGGTAACATTATAAGGCTCATTGCATTTAAAGATCAGGTTTGGGGGTTACATCTGAAATCAGTAACAATACTCATATTGGCAAGAACTTAAATTGGGTTCATGCATTCATTATTGATGACTGCTAGACTATGTTCACAATCACTAATGATCAAAAAACATTTGAGTCTTCATGTACAAAGTAACCCTAGTGCCTTATTTCAGGCTCATGCCACCTTAAAGCTCCCTTCACCTTGTGGACACCATATTGTCAACAACTCTGCATTCTTTCTTATGTCTGTACTCTACAATGGGCTTGCTCCTGCCAGTGGGTTTAAACTGACGAAACAATACTAGGACGTCAGGATGGTAGATCTGTTCGGGGGCAAGGGGAATGAGAGGTTTTAGGCAGCTGCAAGCACCGTGATCGGGGAGAGGTTTGGATGTCGCAGACTTTCTCTCTTACTTATAGAAGAGCGCTATGACGTGGAGGAGACATGTTAAGCAAACTATAGGGCATATTATACTCAAGCATAGTAGTGTTTTTTATTAGGTAGGATGGGCCATGATTTATGAACCCTCACTCAAAAGCCACTTCATCAGGTCCACCTGTTCAACTACTCATTAAACCATGTTGGTCATCAGCCATTCAAATGTAATGCAATTTAACTCTGGTCATTAGTCAACATGTCAGAGCAGGGGGAAGGGCTAAAGTCTCTAACACATCATTGTCTGTCACACTGTATATATATCTCTTCTTTTTTCCTGAATAAATGAGAGAACCGACTTTACCACGCACTTGTTTGCTGTGTCCTTCTCTTTGCTTGATCAAGGATGCAGACCAGACCCACACCAAATACGTGGGCTAGGCTCCAACCTATTAGGCTAGGCCTAACAGAGTATTAATACAATTAATCCAGCAGCAACTCAATGCTTTTAGGCATATAGACGTGGTACTGAGCGTTGGAATGGGGAAAAAAGGTGATCTATGTGACTTTGAACATGGCGTGGTTGTTGGTGCCAGATCATCCAGAGTCTGCTGATCTAGTGGGTTTTTTTGGGGCACAACTACTTCTAACCCCCAAATTCCACATGCCGCAAAAGCGCCCCGAAATGGCCACGAATCATTCTGCGGAGCACTTCACTCCCACTCTAGTCTATCAGAACAATTCCACTGCCCGCGCTCCGGTGTGGCAGCGACATGTCTCTGAAGCGGCAGGGCGCTCCAGTTCACTCGAGATACGCTGCAGATCTATTTCAGTGCAGCCGCTCCCAAACCTTTTAAATTCACTGTTGTTCAGAAAGCACCAGAAAGGGAAGTCAGGCGTGTGGAGTATCTGGTACTTTCAAAATAAAACAAAATGCACAGACTCCCTAACGTAAATTTCCTCATTAGGTTGTCATTACTTCACAACCGGCCGGTCAGGATCCCAGGCAACATGACACCATGGACGATGAAAAGTTAATCTTGGAGGTACAGAAATGTATAACAGTATATATGACACCAAACATTCTTTCTACAAGGATATATGCAGATAGAAGTGATATAAATCACAGAGCTATGTGTGTGGGACCAGCAAAGGGACCTTAGAGAAGTGAAGTGGGGTGTTGTTTATTTTTTTTCTTAGATTACATTTTTTGTTACCATGTGATATCGCAAAGTGAACTAAAAATCTACAACATCGAGATGATAAGAGACAGAAATCTGCATAAACAACATAAAAGCATGGATCCATCCTGCCTTGTATTAACATGTCAGGCAGATGTTGGTGGTGTTATGGAGCTGAACGTATTTTCCTGGTGCACTTTGGCCTCGTTAACATTAAGCATTGTTTAAATGCCACAGCTAAGATGAGTGTTGTTGCTGGCCACATCCATCCTTTATGGCCACAGTGTACCCATCTTCAACTGGAGAACATGCCATGCCGCAATGCTCAAATAAACTCACTGATTTCTTGACCTCGTTAAATCTTTCCACAAAGAATCAAAGTAATCCTGAAGGCAAAGGGGGTCTAATGTGGCTAATAAATTAACCAGTGAGTTTACACATCTTTTTCTTACATGAAAGAATCATTAATGAACCTTTAACCGGGTAGCTGCCAAGTTACTGCTAACGTTTTGAAATCAGTTCATATTACACCGAGCCAGAAACTTGCTTTTGTAACCAACTGTGTGAGATAAAACACCATGGTCTTTTTTCGCTCTACATTACCATTATTATCATTCAAGTTGACATATTCTAGAAAACCTTGGTGGATGGGGGTTGATATGTCTGTTGTTGGGCTACATAATGTATCTTCAGGCCAAACTCAACACCAGATTGGCTATATACTTTCATAACAATGTCCATCTGTCTTGACAAACTATTGTCAATTGTCATTTTTAATAGATAATCTGAATCCAACTGTGATTCTCTAGGCTAACATTTGGCGGGCTGAGTTGTCATGGGATAAAAAGTTCTGACAGCTGATGATTTTAGTGCCAGAGTTGGAGGCAATATTTCAACAATGTTTAAAAAAGATACCTCTGGTATCTGATGATCTTTGGTAAAACTGTATTTTTTGTCTTGTGTGAAGTAACTAAATTGGCATGCAAAGCAATACATCACACACCATTTTCAGACCTAAAATATAATTTTGTACCAGGATGTTGCATCCCATATACTAAGGGTGCATTTGAGGTGAATTTCAAGTGAAGCAAATTCCTAATTTGTTTTCAAATATGGGAAAAGAGAAAGCTCTCATGCCTACTGTATTTTGCCGTAAACAGTTTTTGGTTAGTTGCATAATCACTTACAAGTTCAGTGAGAGGACAAGCTCTCATAATCATATGGACCAAAATGTCAAGTATCTGGGAATAGCCTGAACATGGTCCTGCTTCCAGCCCTGTACTCATCCAACCACATGATGACTTTTTTTTGTGGAGAGACTTTCCCTTCCATCGCTCTGGGTCAGTGTGATTTACGCACATGTTTACTGATGTCTTTCAGATGCTGCCTCTCGCTGCTTATTGTCTTCCTCTATTAGTTCCCAGATGAATCACCAGTGGACAAATTGAGGGGGATGTCCCTGCGGAGTTGCGATATTTATTGAGGTTACGCATCACTGTGGACCTCTCCATCGGCTTCCCAGTGTAACGAGGGAAAAACAGATGGCCTGCGGTCATGGCATGTTTGGACATTGAAACACTTGGGTTTCATGGTGCTTTTTATGCCTCTCTGCACATTTGGTTTACATCTTGTTCAGAGATTATGGCCTGGCTCCTTTTGTCCTTCAGGATGTTAAATACATATTGTCATAATGTTCAGATCTTTGGTGAAAGATTTCAGGATCCAACCTTTAAAACATGATCTACTGACCCCGCTGATACATAACATCCTCCTGAAGATATATGATGTCTATATTCATCCTTCTCTCTTCTTGTGGCTGCATTCTGGGCCGAAATTCCTCATACTAAAGCAATTGAGTGTTTCTGAGTTTATACTGCAGTTTGTTGAATTCCTCGTTCTATTAGCCAGATGGTAATACTCCAGCGTGTTTATTGTAATAGGGTAAAAATAAATGAACCGCATTGATTAAAGCAGATATGTAAATATTGTGTCCTGCAATTTCTTGAGCAGGGAGCCTCACTGATTACATTTAAGTAAAGAATAATGAACTCAGATTAAAGTTAAGATGACATGAAACTATTTTAATTATTGCATTTCAATCTGTTTATAACCCCATACTACGCTTCAAGTTTTGCATTTTATGAGTTTGCATGCAACTGGTGTTTTGATAGGAACAAATGAGCCATTAAATTACACAGATAGTTTGTATAATCTATGTCAAATTATAAACATAGTTTTTCCAATACTTTTTTTTTTTTTTATTATGTTAATTTGTTGGTGCTTTATTTGACAGCTCCACTCTGCTTATATTGAGTGAGGGTAGTTTGAGAGTCAGCATTGTTTTTTGAGCTAAAGTATACTGAAAAAAATTCAGTGACTATGTATTAATAAAGACAGTGCATCTCGGTCTTCCTTTGTTGTACAATAGTGAAGCCAAAATTATAGATTGGAATTAAGGAGCATTTAGTTAAGAATAGGTAATAATTCGTTTGAGGAGTACAGATTTTTTGCCTTTGTTACTTAACAAATCCCTTATCAATGCCTTTCACTTACAGTAGTTTGGCTTGCCTTGCAAAACAAGAATGCTTTACTATTGTGAAACAAAGGAATAAAGGGCATAATAATGGCAGATCGGAGATAAAAGTGGTCTGAAAGCGTGACGGCAGTGAGAAAGACATTTCTTCAATGAGCAAAGAACAAAGGGCAAAACAAAAAGCATTTTTCCACGAAAAAGAAATTGATGCTTCTCCCCTGACACATTTCGGCAAGAGTTACATTAGAGCTGTATGAGTTGGCTTGAATTTGGTGCCACTACATCCTCTGATTTTTTTGGTATTGAATGTGATTGACAGAGCAATCGTACAAACATATTCTAGATGAATACTTGAAAGGTTTTGTTCCCTGCAAACACTTTCTATTGGCTATTGCCAATATGGACTAGGAACTTTTATCCTTAATGGTATACACTGTGCTTTCTATGTAGCATGTCAGGATAAAGTTTCACAGCAGTATTGTCTAATATCAGTACAGTTGACAAACATCTACACATCAGGAAGTTTGTGGGATGAATTAATGTCAGTAGCTAATGTTTGTCTGATCTGTTTAGGGCTGGTACTGAGTACACCTAACTTAAGATTTTTTAATCAGGCAGAGGAAGTTGTCTATTAAACAAATATTATCTGTTTTTGTGGTAATACATTTGAGACAGTTTCAGCAGAGTGGGAGTTTTATGCCAAGGTCCCTATGTCAGATTAGGCAATCACAGACCAAAAAGGCATTCTGTGATTTGGGTGGCAAGCAGGGCAGGCTGCACTGTTGTAATGGACTTCATGTTACGACTGACACGCTTATGGCGGAAGATGATGGGGCAACGCTGAAGACAGTTGACACACATATTGACTTGATATACTGTACTTTTGTTTGTCCTCTCAAATATTCTGTTGAATGTGATGATATCTTGAAGTTAAATGCTAAGAGTCACTCACCAAAGTGAAAAGGTTTTTCTGCTATTTCTCATCAACAATTCTCTTTTGCAGTCTGTTGTGATACTTCCTCCACAGCACATCACATTGTTTTCAGGGCCATACAGTGGTGCAATCACAATCCTAGAGATGTTTTTTTGTAGTTAATACCCCCTTGAAACTGAAGTAATTTAAATCCATAGCAACAAGAAACACAATGAATTTAAAACCACAAACATGGAGTCAAAATGTCTTTGGGCAAGAATTGTCTAAATGGTTTGCTTAATGTGGCTTAGGCTGATGTTGCCAGAACTACCACGCTTCAATTAGTCTTGCAATTAACTTGAAAATGCAAGTGACACATCGCTCTGGTTGTGTGGATAAATAGCAGCTTACCTTGTCCCAGCCTACATATGACTTTGCCTCTATTTACAGGATCAAAATACAGCTTAACTGCACCACATTACCAGAGGTCATCCAACTTCTGGACTGGTTTACATCCAGGTAGTGGAGCATTAAGGCATAAGCCATTAAACAGCGCTACAGCCCCTACTAGCTGGCTAGGCTTAGACACAACCCATGAATGGGAGTGAAGGCCTGAATTTCTGAAAATGTTGATAGCTGGTGTAAAGGATCGATAATTCTGGTATTGGTTTGGAAGGGTGATGACGTTAAATCATAAAACTAGCTTACCACCCACATACCAGTTGAATTACTGTGTTCGCTCGTGTGCTTGTCGACACCTGATAACACATTTTAAGGCCACACTAAAGGGATTTCAGATTTTGGAAAAGGCACTGGAAAAACTTCAGCCAGTGTGATCTTTTTAAGGGCGACAGCTCAAAAAGTATCCAGTTCAAAAGTTATAAAAGTGTAAAAGCCTTGGTGAAAAAGCCTCTTGGATCAATACAGCTTGTCTTACTTCCAAAACTTTATCTATTTATTATACAGTCAGTTGGACTTAAAGTAGATGACTCTATAAATGCTCACTGATGTTTTGGATACCATCTACACACTGCTGCACCAATATCCATCATAGCATGACAAGGATTTGGAGCAGAAGAGATGGTGGATGTTTTATTCCCTTTTAACAGACACTCCCTGGTAGTGATTACTAACCTACAGCAGGGCTCTGCTTAGAGACACAATAACACTGAGCTGTGGAGAGACGGCCCTGGAGATCAGTTAAAAATCATGGCATATAATTTTCTTATGCACGCCTGTCAGTGAGAACATAAGCATTTATTTTATTCTCAAATCATTTTTAATTCTGTTCTTGTTGCTCTCCAGCATGAGCGAAAACAAATGTTGAAAGGAAAAAAGGGAAAATATGGCACCTTTTAAAGAGAAACCAAACCCAAGAATTTAAGCTGAGGTACATCCACCCTGGAATTTTAAAAAAAAGTACTCGAACATCCTGGACAGAGCTGAGAGGAGGGAGGGATAATACACACTGGTATACCCACCTCATGGAGTGATGATTTTACTGAATTAAGTTCTCAATTTTAAAGAACAGTAAACAGTGTAGGCAGATGGGGGTGACTGGGTCAGTACGTCTTGACTCATCTGGTGTTTTGTTTTTTAATATTTTGTGCCTTTAATACAACCTTGCCATGCAGATTGATCAGCCTGATCCAATGTCTGTAATCAGGTTGATCCATCTTGCCAAGCTCCAATCTACAATGATTGTGCTCTTAAAACTGCACGTCCTAAACAGCATCCTTTAAAGCAGGAAGAGGTAGAAGCTACGCGCGTGTCAACAGCACTGTTCGTACCAAGATTAGCATAGATGCTAACAGGTTCAGTAGCAGTTTTATCAGATCTTGACTGCATTTCTTTATTAAATGAAAAACAAACACTACAAAGTTCTCTATAAAGGATATTTTCGCTCCACTTTTGACATGTTTTGTTGAGTTTGTTTTACAAAGTGGCTCACATTTTGTCCTTCACACTGCAACATTAGTGCCTGCCGACTACATTATCTGATCGGTCTGTAATGAATATGATTGACAGAACGATCGTCCAATCACCTGCTAGATATACTGTTAAAAGTTTCTGCCCTCCCCAAACACTTTCTCTGGGCTTTTTCCCAGATGGACTAATGAAATATATTGAACAGACCATCTGGTGTGTCAGGTTACCTTTAATGCTCAAAGTCAAAATTTAGACCATGGAGGATTAGCAGTACTAGTTTCCACAGCTGGGAAATTTGTCAAGTCTCAGTTTTTATGACAGTTATGGTTCCCCGCAATTATCAAAAAAAGGTAAGTGCGATTAAAGGATTAATACAAACATCTTAAGTTCATTTTCTCTATTCAGCAGTTTTACGTTTTTTTTGTATATTTTTATTTTTCACTTCAATGTTAGCATCCTTAGTGAAAACATATCAGGAGTGTTTGATAATAAAAGCATAAGATGCACAGTTGACATATCAGTCTATACTTTTGATTGATGATTTTGATTTCCATATTAATCAAATAATCATGATGTTGATTTCTGCTGTAATCAGTCATCCTTATTGCTCCACATGTACATGATTTTCAGCTGAAAAAAGCGGCCTGGGCTTTCGTTACTGTTTAAATGGCGATACCGGGGTTTGGTTCAAATCTTGAAAACATATGGAAACCCCTTTGAAGTGCAGTGGGAGTAGCGGCGGCTGTAGAACTGCTCATTGTTTACCTTTTAACCCCCAACCTTCCTTCCTCCTTCCAAATAAAAAAAGGTAAAATGTAAAACCTCACAGGGGGCGCACATCGGCTCAGTTCATTAGACCACGGCTAAGTGAAGACTTCCTAATTCACCTACCACGCCACATTTCCCCAGAGTCTCTCCTGTGTGGTTTTTAATGTTCCAGGTTACTTTCTCCCAATTTAGTCCTGCATATCCACCCATAAACCCAGCTACGCAGGATTATCTCAAAAACAGCCTCAGTCTGTAATATGTAATTTAAGTTTTAATCAAAATGACTTATGCTTTTGAAAGTGGCTAAGTGTTATTTCATCGTTATAGCTTCCTCCACGGCTAAATTTAAACCTGTGCCATTATATTGTGTGGCTGGGAGATGGCCCTCCAGAGAGAAACAACCCGGGCAAGGGGCCTGGATGTATTTATCTTTCAGTTTTTCACCTGTCTTCAGATACCATTTCCTTTTTAAGTCGAGCAGTTGGGATTTACAGGGGCTGCTTCCTTCCGGGACCCAGTGGAATACAACATTAAACCACAGGGAGGAGAGAAAACCTGTAGCGCACTAAAATAAAGTTATGTCAAAACCATTCTGCTCTTCCTGTAGTCTTTCCTCAACCTTGCAAGTATCCTCCGAGGGCCCGAGAACATTACAAGCCATTCAGTTTATATGAATGGGCACTAACAGACTTTTTCGCCATTCTGATGTGTCTAAATTTTGCAGGCATATCCTGTGGTCCATCAGGAACAGCCTTAGTTTCAATTTAGTGTCTCCCGGTGGGCCCCTGTCTTCCTATTTCATGTGGAAATTGTGTGGATATTTTTTTTACCTCTGTGCACTCACTGCTGCTTCAAAGCTCAGGTTCATTTTTTTCAGCAGGGAAATGTACAAGATAGTATTCGAATGTTTGGCAGATGATTCCCAAACAGACAGAAAATGCTCACAGTGGATGTCCATCACTCAAGACAGACCAAAGAATAAATAGATGATGTATCACTGTTTATTTGCACTCAAACAGAAGTCTGCAAAAGTCTTTGAAAGAGAAGAAAAGCACCTGTATTTTTATTAGCGCAGGCTTGCCTTAAACTACTCTATAAAGTTTGGACGCTGCCAGGGGAATCATTTCTGATGATCTTTAGAACAGGACTGCTATGACCGACTTCACACAAACTTGGCCCGAGAGGATTTTATCTGGAGGAAATGTTAAAAATGATGTCAATGACAAAAATTCATTTGATCGGCAGCTAAGTGAAGTCATTGTATTTCATTGAAATTCTTTGCAGTGGCCCTTGAATAAGATAACCCTCACTTTTTCTTTGATTTTTTTATTATCCACCTTGCTGTTCATTTTTTAAATTAAAAATTCACATTTAAAAGCACCAAGAGATAAATACAGCAACTAGAAGTAGGAATCACAGGGTAACATGCAATACAATACAAAGAGGTGTGTATGTATCACAAAACAGGGTGATGATACAAAATATCACAATGTAGTGATATATCGGTATTTTACTAAATAGTCTATTTCTTTACTTTATAGTACAATGTTATGAACCCACTATTTTATATTCATAAAAATACATTTCCAAACAGTGTTATTTATGGAAAGCATGATCCCTGCAACATAGATAAACTTTGATTGTCCCTTGAAAAAATTATGAATGTAACTGAGAGAGAGAACCAAATTGCTAAATGCCAATGACCAACTATTGGCCAGAGGCTGAAATACAATACAAAAGAAATGTCTAGTGTCTCTATTATTTAAGGATGGGCAACTTGTGGCCTGTGAGCCACATGTGGCCCTACTACTACCTTAATACAGCCAAAACTTATGTTCATGAGGAAAATCTGATAAAATCATCCTTGTCAACCATAAAAATAGCAATTGTTCTAAGGGAATAGAGCTATAACTGGCTGTAGTTGCTTCTGTGAAATTCAGTATTTGCATATGTTAACTTAGAAATAAAAACATAATTTATACATACTTCAATAACCCTTAAATATACTGTAACTTAAAAAGCTGATGGATGAAGTAACTGGCTTGAATTCTGTGTTTAGCTCGTAAGATTAAGCATCACTTATTGTTTTTGAGTTTGAATAGATGTAAATGTTGATAATCGTCATACATATATATGTATACAGTGCTTAAGAAATTTATTAGACCACTGCCCAATAAGGTTTATGCCACAGCTGCCCTAAATAAACAGTGATTACCAAAATTATTTTCATGTTTCTGTGATGGTTAATACTCCAGATCGTAGATGCTCTTTAACTGAAATGATTTTTAATGCTGCAATATAACTAGTATTGTTATCCTAATTTTCAGATTAACTGTTTCATACACGGATTAAAAAAGCCCTCTTAAAAGGAATTTGCAAAGTCGTGGAGGTAGACGTCTAATAAGGTCATGAACACATCAGTTTGCACTGATGGAAGCTCTCGTATCTGAATCGAGCTGTAAATGTAAGAACAAGTCTTTGTTTCTGAGTTTAATTGCAGCCCTCAGTTTGAGCACAGTTGTAGTAATCATATCTGCCTCAGCTGCTGCTTTATCGGAGATCTCAACCAGAAACTGATTCCAGGAAGTAAACCACCGCTGCGGCAGCTTTCGATGAGTGACAATTTTGTCACCCATGGTATCAAGAAAATCTTTATGGCCTCTAAGCCTTTGTTTAGGAGTCAAATGTTCTCTACAGAAAGTGCTTATGCAGCAGATTGACTCAAACAACAAAAGTATTATCAGCACTTTCAAGCTGTCATCTTGGAACTACCTGAAATGCAGAATCAGTTCTGGAGCTTTGCTAATATAATTAAGCTGTAATGCCTTTTAGAACTTGTGATGTCTCAATAAAGTCGATCTACAAGCCTCTAAAGACGCACTGAATTAGTCCAACAGGTTTTAGCAATGACCTCACATGGTCTTATTACATACCGTCCATGTTTCCCTACACAACCATGTCAGATCCCTTTCAGCAATTAGCCTTGAACTAGGTAAGACGATCAGCTCTGGTTTCCCATCGCTGCGTCCCTCGTCATCCTTGACTACTTTGAATCTTTCCCCCTGCGTCCTAATTAAGACCTTAATGCTACCTCCCATGGGGGATCCGTGTGCCCCTGCTCCCACCCTCCACATTCCCTCTGTAGCCATCAAAACTGTTATGATAATAGTCAGCTTTGCACAGGTGCAAATTGCTTACATTTAGGCTACGGTTGCTCTCAATCACAAGAGCCCATCAAAGCTTAACTTTGCTCACAAAGGCAGTCTTGAACATGTCATTACAAGGTTACACTTGTTTAAAGCTGAAATTTAAGTTAATTTCATTCATGTGTCTGAGAAAAAACTGCACAGGAACTTTTTAATCAATGTGGCAGCCATTTTCCTCTGCAGTCTTTCTTTCAGGTAGAGCTATAATGCTGTTTGATGGTACGGTGAGGTGTTATTATGTCTTTATTGAATGACAGAAAATACTGTGAGACCATGCTCTTGACACAAAATGTTGTAGTATCAGTATCTGCAATAATGAATTTGGAAATATCAGAATATCAGATATCATCACAAATCCAATATTGTGCATCCCCAATTATTTAGAGGTATTTGTATTTTTACATGCATATTTCTATGTTTTGCCGGTTCTTTAATGTTCAGAAGCATATACGATCAATGAAATCATGTGGGTGTGTGTTTTAAAAACAACAAGTAATCTAAACTTGTTTCATAATTTCAATATATATTAAAATAATCATGATTATAATTTTTGCCATAATTGAGCAGCCCTAGCTCTTAGCCAACGATCATTGAAGTGAGTCAATTGCTGAATTCTGTAAGACATTTTTAGCTATTGGCTGATGGATTATAATGTTTGTTAAGTTTACATATTTAATTCTTCAGTGCCTTTTCTATCATACCTTGCATATTTCAGAGGCAGTGTTAGCGTTCTGACACTATTTAGCAAACAGGTATTAAGCTAAAATGGCTAAAATTGACCTGCTATTTTTGGTTGTTGTTTTAAGGGTTGTCAAGTATGAAGTTTTATCTTGAAATATGTCCATTACTCTCCAGATTTTCAAAGCTGTGTTTTTGGTATTGAAGCATTGAAAAGAGGCTGTTTTGTCTGATTTTACCCTTAACCTAGTTATGTTAAGCACTACTGAGCAACATTGTGATTTAACCTCCAATGGAGAAATGTCAGCTATGTGAATAGAGTCCATTTTTGAGCTCTTCCAGACCACCATCCTTATTCAATAAGATTTTCAAACAAACCCACATATCCTCTCAAAATGGAGCCATGTTGTCATCATGGACCTCAGCACTTTCTCATGTTGTTATTTTATTAGTACCAGGTACAGCAATAATAAATTCACATACTTATTCCATTAAACCTCCCCTTGACCTTCTAACTATTGAGCTGGAGCACTGCCACATAATGTGTATAAGCTACCCAGAGCAATTACAAAGACCTGGGATTGAAAGAGAGCTGTCATTAGGATGTGCTTTCACATAGTTTGGCTGCGGTCCAGGCTGGCAAATGGGGGCCGCCTGGGTGAGGAGAGCCGGGGGGCCGGGCCAGAGGCCGTGGGGGATAATTAGACAGTTTTATCCCAGCTTGTTGATATAAATGTGGCCGGCTTAGCCCCCCCTTGTGCCTTGCTTGGTGGTAATGATCATGTCCAACAGGTGGCAGGCAAACAGAGGGGGGGATGAAATGGATCCCTCGCTTCCTGGCCGGGTCTCCTTTTTTGTTTTGTTTGGTTTTCCGGTCCAATGGCAGCCGCTTTCCCCCTCCTGCCATTGTGGTTTTTTCGTTTAGGATTGTTGATGCAGGGGAGTGTTGGATATTTGTCACCATCTCATCACATTCTAGTTAATCTCGACCTCCCCTGGGACCCTCGCACTGCGGGCTGGCCTCGCAGAGAGCAAAGCAAAACACGTTGATGTGTTTAACTCAAGTGGGCTTTTAGGGTCTGCTGCAAAAGAAAGTTGACCCTCTTCTTAAACAGAGACACAGTATTGTTAAATGTTTACATATTTTCTTCCTCATGTCGTCTCCGGAACAGCCTGCTCTGATATTCTACTTTATGACTGAGAAGACTTTTATCTAATACAGCAAACATGTTTATGGAGGCATGGAAACTAATCCCGTCTACTCCTTTCCTTCCATTTCAGGATCTCTGAGACGTGCTTTTTTGGAGTTACAAGCCCCTAGATTGAGTCATCTGTGACATCAGGCGCTGAGTACAGCTCTGCACATCCAAATCTCCTGTATCCTGTGCAGGGGGGGGCCCTCTGCTATTGAGGTATGCATGTGAAGAGGCATTGGAGACCACTCAACTCCAGGCCCCTGATTCACTGTCATATAATGGATCATTTGGGGCGAAAAAGAAGCAGAAAAAATGATGCTTGTATCAGAATTTACTACCTCCCCAGAAATGTGTGGAACAGATTTGGGCCGGCAGACAATTCTCATTTTCTCCGACAAATGTCTTTTTAATTCTTACAACCTGTTGAGCAGAGATCTTTGATTTTCTCTTGTCAATGTCGGCGTTCATCCTTAAGTTGTCCTGTAGCCTCAGCTTACTGCAGAGTATGAAAATCCCACTGCCAGAGGACTCTCAATCAAAATAACAACGAAGAAATGTGTGTACAGACATACTGTCAGTTCCTCTTACCTCCACTGCCCACTTCTTGCCCTGCGTTAAGGACCTTGTTTGATAAAAACTGTACTCATATGATGTGTTTACTAGTCAACCCCTGTTGTAAGTCCATCGATGAATTTCACATAATAGAGGAGCAGTGTTAAGTTTAGGAGATATTTTGGATTTAGTCAAAGATTGTAGGCAAAGATGATCTATTATTTGACTTCATAGTCAATATTTTTGCCCCCTAAGTTATCCATCATTTATACCGCATGTCCCTTTTGGGGTCACAGGGGGGATGGAGCCTATCCGAGCTGTCATTGGCAAGAGGTGAGGAAAATCTGAACCAGTAGCCAGCCAATCACAGGGCCCCCTAACGTTACAGAGAATATTTTATTAAGAAAAACTCAAAAATAGTTTACAGCACCACCTAACAGGCCTGGCATGGACAGACACATTCAATGAAACGATGCAGTGTTTTCAGAAGAAAAATCAAAATGAGAACGACATAGATAGTTTTCGTCTCCTTGTGGACAAGACCTCAAATTGTATAGTAATTGTTCCATGTAGATTTCCAAAACCCTCTTAATCCACATCTAGTATGTTGGGAGATCATGTTTTAACCATTTATTTGTGATACGTTTGACAGCAGTTGCTGTTAGCATTTGTATTCTTTTGCTCTTTTATCCATGCCATCAGGGTAAACCAACTTTGCCATCCTTGGATCTATAATAAAATTTAAATGGAATACTTATCCCAGAGCTTTGAAAATGTCTTCAAAAATGTCTTCAAAATGTCCTTAACTTTGTTCATGGTCAGACAATGGGGTGTGATTGTTTAGAAGTTTACATTACATCTGTGGAAACACAGAATGAGTCTATGATGGGACACACTGTTTAATAGAGCAAAGCAGATATTAAGACAATATTTACAGCCACAGATAGACTGTTTTTGTCAACCTGGACATAAAACAACCATGTCAGTGGATGTAACACAGCAGTAAGCTGTTCCAGTTTATAGTCTGCACTATAGTATGAGAAATGCCGGTACATAGCTTTGCTGCAGTTTTGTTTTAGAGAGGCAGAGAAGCCAAAATCTGGAATTTAAAGTTGTTTTCCTGTATGAATCACTCTGAAAGGTAACTTTTCTAAACTCACCTGCCATCCTGGCTCGCAGGATGAGCAAATATAGTAAATAATGAAGAATTCTTGCCCTGAAGTGTCAGAGTAACCTAAACAACAGAGTATGTGATGCCAAGTCACTCAGTACCTTTATAACATTAAAGCACGAGGGGGTTGGGATTATTTCTGAGGAACCCATGTGCATCATTGAGACCCTTTTTGGCTCTGCATGAAACTGAAAGTGCTAAAGTATTTCAGCAGGGTAATACACACTGCAGGGGCACACAGTTAAAGATGATATGATGTGTTCAGAGTTAAATTTGTCATTTTGTTTTAAGGGACTTTAAATTAAGTCAAATGTTTCAGTGGTAAAATTCAACATATTGTATCTTAAAACCACCTCATGTCTCCTGTGGTCGCTCTTGTCTTTCTGATCTGTAAACAAGGCTCTGGATTTAGGAGCCTGATCCTTTTGGCCTTACTAAACCACTCAATTTTGTTTTAATTTTCACCTAGCAAGTTTACCCAAAGCTTAAACTCTAATCTTACTCTCATCAGAGGCTTTAAGTCTAACCCTGGCTTTAAATAGAGCTGAAAAAACATCTTTTATGTAGCCAGCTCTCAAAGATAGAGCCTTTTTTTTTCTTCTTTGTGGTTTGGCAGTGCAAGTGAAAAGTGTTTTAGGGTGTTTTGCGGGGGAGTCAGTTCCCTCTGTAGGCTCCCTGACGTGATGTCCTCAGACCTATGGGGTCACCCAGCCTGCTCGTGGTGAGGATTTGATATTTTTGTAAGAATTACTGTGCACTAAGAACTAAAAAGAGTGATAAATGGTTGTAGCCGGAGATAGAGGTCACAAAAGCTCTCTGGAGGCTGAAACAGGGGATACATCTTGTTCCTGCGACACACAGAGTTCATCATCTATATTTGTTTGATTGCCCGCCACAGCTGACAGCAGTTCATCCCGCTCTGCAGAGACAACGGTGACGGAGGAGCTCATTAATAGCCAAGGACTGTGTCCAGTATTTTTAGTGAGACATTCACAAAACATTTCTCTCACCTTATAGCTTCTCCAGGAGATGTTTTAGTTTCTGGAAGGATTTTGGCCCACTCAGTCACAGTGGAGCAGGTTCAGAGGCTTCAGGTCACGGCAGCCGTGACAGAGCCGCTGAGAAGCTCCATTGGACTGCACATCGAGCATCATACATCTAACATTTGTGTTTTGAAGCATTGAGCCTAAGTGGTGCAAACAGACTCTGGTGTAACACTGAAGTCTTTTGTACAAAATGAATTAAACCAAATAAGTATTTTTTATACAATACTTATTTTCCAAGTTTATACTTCCAATGCCTGATTTACTGGTGTCATTTTAGGCTACCTGGATGGAATTATTCATCTTTTGCTGGCCTTTACTTTTGATTAAGTGCATTTTTCATCCACTAGTTGAATCAGATTTTAGTCTAATGCACCTTTACGTATAACTATGCCTTTAATATACAAAAATATCTCTGATGCAAAAGTAGGTTTTTGAAAACTGCATTACAAGCAGTGATGCCAAAAGTAAATCATTTCAGTACATAATTTTGAATTGCTTCTTCATTGCATCACAAGCAAAAAGACAACTTCAGATAATTTGTAAGTCTGCTGGCATAACGGGTAAAATGAGTCAGACATGACTAATTCGGGTCTCTCATTCTTCTTTATTGCATATTATATATTTTTCTTTGTTGATAGAAATGGTTTCATAATTAGTTGTTTCAATCAGTCAATTAGTTGTTTGTGTGCTCCTGCTTCAGGGTTCATATTTAACTTTATTTGTTAAGTGTTAACAAGGAGGAAATGCAGAAAGATCCTGAAGATCTTCTTTGTCAATGGTTTAATTATGTAAAAATGTGTGTGTGTGGGTGTGTGTGTATATATGTGTGTATATATATATATATATATGTACACACACAATTTATTTGTAAATATATAGATAGATAGATAGATATACAGATATATATTCATACTTTAAAAGACAAGTTCTTACATGTTTTGATTTAATAGAGCTAAGTTACAGCATAGGCATCTGTCCTTGAAACATCTGAACATGTTTTCCCACTCAGGAAATCACAGGTTTCTTCCTTCTTCATCTGAAATGTTACAACAAAATAAGTCAATAATTTTCCAAATCACCAACGCTGATGTTTTAAACAAGGAAATTTAATGACGTTACAGTATCAAGCAATGTTTTCTAGTCAAGAACGTTAAAAAAAGCTTGTTTACTGTCCACATTCTTCCCTTTCAGAGGAAATTTCAGCAATTTTCAAAGCATTATCGCAATAATAATGTTCCTACACAAGCGCATAGAATATGTGCCACGTTGGAATTTGCCTAAATCAATGTATGAATGTAAAAAACTGAAAATATTGGTTAATAATTACCAGAAACCGCGGCTCTGCAGTTCATTTAAATGGCCCGCCAAGCTTTATTTGGAACTATTTGGCCGCTACATGAACCATGTGACCCTCTGCATTCTGAATCCATAATGACGCCACTCTCTCTTTCAACCGCTCTGTTCCTCACTTAATACAGATGAGTGAAGGCAGCAGAGGCGTTTGTGGTTCATTCTCTTTCTCTTACTACTGTTTCCCATTTTTAAGGTAAATATTGCACATAAAGCACTGTAAGTTTAAGGAAATATTTTAGAGGCACTTTTCCATGTAATATCTCATCATTTTGATTTGTTCTACGCTGTTTTATTGCAAAGACAATGTTTGATAAAATGGACAAAGTTAAGCTAGCAGCAAGGAAACCTTGTAGCCAGTCTTCAGACTTCTGTGTAACATGGAGTCATTGTCATATAAGCTTGCCATGGTTTTATGTGTGTGCTTGCGATGCTACACGTGTGTGTTTGAAGGTCCTTGATAATTTCATCTGGAAGTGATGGTGGTTTGGTGGATTAAAAGCATGATTCATTATATTTGGGTGACTGATTTAGATAGATAGATGTGGTTAGATAGATAGATGGATAGCTGATGGTTGGATAGATAGATGGGGGTGTTTGAGCTGGAGCCTTTATAGTAACCCAAAGTAACTTAATAACATTTTTACAGGGAGCACAAATGTCATTGATCTGTCAATTGAGCTGAGTCGCCTTGAGGGGGATCACAGACGGAAAAGGAGTGAAGAAAGGTCTTAATCAGGCATTTGTCGTCACACATGCAGTCAAAAGCCTCATGTCAGTCCCCAATAACTCCCTACAACTCTTTGATAAGAAGTTAATTTAAATATTTTTACATCCTTATCAGACTTTCTTCCCATGGAGTGGAGAACTACTCAAAGAGATTCCCAAGTCCTCTCTCTGTTTCTAACAGGACTGTACAGGCGTTTGCTGAAATCATTGCTGCCCCGTTAAGTGATTCTGTTGGTCGCATTTAGAACTTGCTTTGTGTAATGATAAGTAGATATATAATACTGACATTTAAAGCTTAATTACAATATGCCACTGCACAGAAGAAGAAAATGCTGGCTAATTCCTAAATTACAGCTGAGACAATACTGTTTACCCAGCAGAGTGAGTGACTAACAAGAGTCTTATGCCGTCCAGCTGGTGTAGGACAGAAGTGACATATTACATGCAAAAGGCACTTTCAAATCTAACTGAGTTTATTAATAGCTAATTTGCATCCGCTCTTCCTTGGCAGCTTAGCAAACGACTAGCAAGAGACACATGATATAAAATGACCAGATATGTTGAAAGTTTATTTTTGTGAACGTCATTAGACATCAAGCTAAATTCAGAAATATGAACACACACAACATAAACAGCAACATCAAAAATTTAAAAGTAAGAAAAACATTAACATAGAAACCTATTGTTCAAAAAAAGTGTTAAGTTTTGTATTTTTCTCTTGAAACATCTTTTCCTTGAATGTTTAGATGTTTCTATTGAATATTGTCCTTAGAGTGTATTTTATGAAGCCCCCTGCTGGATTGAAACATCACATCAGTTCAGAGTGAGTAGAAATTTAGGTGTTCATGCACCCGTGGTTTTATGTTTCATTATTGTTTTTGAGTGTGTGAGACATGAAAACATCAAAAATAAAAGAGCAGGTGAAGTCAGTGCTGTCAATTTCAGCGTCATGAATTAAAAACATGAATATGTAACATTATAAGTATCTATTGATATTTGTCTGTTTGATATACAGTTACAGGACAAAAACATTTAAAATTTTGAGTGCGATTACAGGCAGTAAAAAGCATTGAATGTACATGTGAAGCATAAATGTCCTTTTAAATGTAGTTTGACAAACTGCAGAGCCACTTTTACTTCATCATAATAACAGAAACCTTCAGTTCATACTCTGCTGATGATGTGTCGACCCCTGCTCTCCACATGAAACACTTTTTCCCACACACCCTCTGCTTTGACCCACGTCCTCTTTGACCCCAGGTGAGAGAAGAACTCCATTTCTCCTGAGCTTTGTCATTTTTCTCAGTATGTGTCCAAGTGGACTGAAGTATTTGTGACCCAAAGGTGATTCACACAGGCGGCTGCAGGTCTAAATTTGTCTCTTTGTCTTTGTCTCTGAATCCTGTCCAAACGCTGTGACGTCTTCACCCTCTAAAGAATATTGCCCTGTCATTGTCTGAGGCTGCTGGCACAGACTTGTTTATTTTTAGCACACTTCTGACCCCAGACACACACGGACAAACACTTTGAAATAAGTACATTTGTGTTTATGAGGGCCGTCCACTTCTCCACTCATTAATCATCCACATATCCAAGAGTTTTCACCTGCTTATGAAGGTCAAATTTTACACAATGATTATGAACTCAGCTGATGACTTGTGGTGAACTGTGCTGATTTACATCGCAGTCAAAGCACCAATAAAAATAGAGGGTGTACTCTATTATCGTTAACTTATTGTAAAGAGTTTTGTCTTTATAACAGACTGCCTGTTATAAAAACAAGAAAACCAATATTTTAGAAATCTTTCAAAAAGTTTTTTTAAAACTGAGAGTGTTATTGTTATTGGACAGAGTTTGAACAAGACTGAGGATTTTCTAACTAAATTCACCTTTTTTTTTTTTTTTTTACCAAATTTAAGCCGCTCACTAGGCTCCCCCTGTTAAGTAAGAAATTAATCAAGTTTAACATTCAACATTTTAGCATCAAAATTGTTAAAAGTGCTTCTGCATGCTGAAAATGATTTTGGTTACTCTTTGATTGTTCTTTAATTAGAGCAGTTGTGGCATAACTCCTACATTAGTTGGTGGTCTAATAAATTTTTTAAGCACTGTGTGTGTGTGTGTGTGTGTGTATATATCTATATCTATATCTATATCTCTATCTCTATCTCTATATATATATGTATATATATATATTTATGTACACACATATATACATATATAAATATTTTTTATTTTAATTTTAATTTTTAGTTTTAAAGAAGTTTTTGAAAGATTTCTAATATAGTTTTTTCTCATTTTTGTGGTCAAATAGAGTTGTTACTAATGACAAAAGCATCAGCGCTCGCTATGAAGTCTTTGACTTTTATTGAAGTTCATGCAGTAGCAACAAAACAGACGTGTTTCAGCCCGAGGCTTTCATTGTGAGGGATCATCTAATATAATTAACACCAGGTGATTGGCCAGGTAGACATAAGAAATAGAGAATGTACGCATTTAAAACAAGAGAATTCTGCAAATAAAAACTAAGATGTCAAAATAAAATAGTTAAGTGCACACAATAGTAAAAAAGTAAATAACAGGTTGTAAATAAACCCCAAAATTCAAAAACTGATTGAGGTAAAATCAAATTTTTCATATTGTGATTGCCCTCTTGAATTAAAAATTGTAACAAATTGACAGGCAACACCACCACACCAATCCAACCCCCACTGAAAAAAGGAAACAATTAAAACAACCAGAACAAAGAAACTTAACTGAATTACCATCCTAAGATGATATTTTCATCAGATATCTGTGTACTCTGTCTTTATATAACAGATTCACATCTGGCTAAAGCCTCTGATTGCATCAAATTCATACCAAACTGGTCAAATAACCTCTTTGCAAACTTCTTTAACCACTAAAAATTCATCAAGACAATAGTCATCTCAGTTACCAGAACCTATCCAAGTCAACATCAATTACAAATGTATTCATTTACACATAAATAGATAAAAATAACAATATCAATCATAACTACAATGCTATTAAATAATAATAATGATGATGTCATGACCAAAATAATAACAAAAATAATAAATAGTGATAACATACCATATAGTCTCTAACAGATTTGTCAAGCCCCGTATCTGTAAACATGCAAAAAGCAAAGTGCTGTTCTTTCCACCTACAGTGTAGCACAAAGACAATAACAAATAAACTGAATAACTTAGATAACCTGAGGATAACTGGAGAATAAAATCATTCTTAAAAGTCTTCTTACTTATATGACATGTAGCTACTTGATTTTCAAGTGTTACAACCTGACCTTTTCCCTGAGTGAATTAATTTTAGCCTGAGGACATATCTAAGGGTAAGATCATGTGATTAACCCGATCTTTGTTTTAGCAGGTCATTAGCTTTTCCTAATGAAGCTGGTAAGGTGTCGAAGCAGCTGTTTATGTCCCCTGATGTGTGAATATTAATGTGTTACTCCACTGACGCCTGTGCTTAAAATACAGCTGGACTTCCATCAGCATGTCTGCGGTGGGAAAAGTCCTTGTCCAGAGAATCTATTATTACAGCCATTATTATACTTCATAAAATCTAAAGGCCAACCTGGAGATGTTGTTTTATCCTCACACACACACTCAGAGAGAATCAGCAAGCCTTCAGCCACAGCAAGGTTAACAAAGACAGGAAGATTAAATAATACATTCATCACATTCGGAGGGGCCGGGGGCCAAGTTCATGTCAAATCCATAACAAGCAGAGTATCCTCGGCCCCGGCTCATTTCCCCACACGCACGTCACACTCTGCTGGAAATCTACGCAGAGGATGTATTGATCTTACTGCTGCTTCCTTTCTCACAAGCACACAAACAGAGTTGCCGTATCACAGGCAGCACCGCAAAACAACCTCCCCCAGCCCCATAAAACAAAATAATAAACTCGCCGCCTGCCAAAATAATCCAAGCACCACCTTTGTGTACGCCAACGCTTTTGTGTGCGTGCGGCCTCGACTAATGCACTCTTATTTGTTTCCTTTAACTTCAGTGAATCAAAAATAGCCTCCGTGTGTGTGTGGTGTGCGAATGAGAGGTGAAATGTGTAAAAATGTAGGTGAAGAGGTTAGTCTTTCCGTGTTTATAACTGTTTTATGAAATGTATTTTTAGAATGAATACAAATTTCAGGTAAAGACAAATACCACTAACACAATTTAGGGGATAGGTTTTGTGCATGTGCAAATTCTATTGTATGTTGTATTTGTTTTCAATTTTTTTCGTTTTATATTTTGAGTGAAATACAACATAATTTCTAGTTTTCAGTGACTCTGATTCTTCATTTAAAGCAGCGGTCTCATTTGGTATTAAAGAGTCTATATTTTGACTGAACTCTGGTTAGCATTTTTATTTTTGATGACTTCTAGAGTACATTTACAAACATTAATGTTCAAACAACCTTTTAGTTTTTATATGCCAAGTACCCTGATCCAGCTCCGCTCCGACTGATTGACAGGGCAGCTCTGCGGTAACTGGTCAGTTCAGCACTGTGCTGCACCATTTTGTCAATGACTCTGCATTTATTGCTCCATCTCTGCCCTGCACTTGTCTTTCAATGGGTCTAAACTGCTGATGAAACAATGGGATGACATCACACTGGTAGGTCTACTTGGGAATGAGCCGTGTCAGGCAGCTACTGGCACCAAAGAGGGGAGAGGGAGAAGTCCTGATACCAAAGACTTTTTGTAATGTTGATAGAAGTGCTCTATCACCCATAAAAGTCATGTTAAATTAGAAATATATTATATATATTTCTTGTATATTATATAAGAAAAATAAGTAGCCAACCAGTAGCCATATTTTTTTTATTATTATTTTTATTTGTATTTATTTTATATTCATTTATTTATATTTTTGTTCATATCTATCTTTTTTATCTATCTTTCTATCAGTTTTTCAACTGCTATTGGAATCCTAATTTCCCTGAGGGAGTTCCCCAAAGGGATTAATAAAGTTCTTTCTAATCTAATCTAATCTAATCTAATCTAATCTAATCTAATCCAAATACACTAGGGGCAAATAAATTTGAATAAGCATGAAATGAGCTATTTAATGGCCCAAAAGTGGGTTTTCAGTGGGTAATAGATATGTGCCAGAAAAAAAGACAAAAAGTGACAAAGAAACAGAGACTGTTGGAGAATTGGATGAAACCATGTGACGTCAGACGTTTGATTATCATAGCAGCCTTTGCAGCGTTGTTGTTGCCCTCTCTTGCACACTGCCATACTGCTCGTGTCATCTCAACCAAACTTTAGATCAACCTACCCACAGAAAAAGGGACTCTGGTGAGGTAGGATTTAGGCTGTCTGACCAGTAGCGATGCCTTGTTTCCAAATTAGAATCCTCAGTAAATCCTCAATGAAAGAAAAACTTCAGCAATACAAAAAAATTTTCAACCAAATATATCAACCCAAGTCAAGGCAAAATATGACCCTTTCAAGCTTTTGTGTCACTCTTGCTTTATCCTGATACTGGCTTTAAAACAGTGTTCATGTCCTGCCAAAAACAAGTTCACATAAACTTTATAAATTGTATTTTTTCTGTACAAAAAAGTTCTGGTATGTCTTATTTTTCTGTTGGAGTGGTGGTAAGCCATTTTGGGCTGTGGGCCACAAACCTAAATGAATGGAAGAGGAAACACAGCTTGTGATGTCCACTTGACAAATTTTGAGTGGCATCAGTTTTTTTACTACAATGAAGTACTCCCAAATCTGTGCTCTATCGTTGTTTAGACCCTCAAATTTTTCTCCATTGATAATTAGCTGTGTTTCTACATGACAAGTCTTCTGTTACATCAGAGAATTTTACCGTAAGGTTGTCTAAATACAAAATAAAGAAATTAAGCTTCAATAATAATACAGAGAACAACAATTCTGTACAAACATTGACTGAATTACTGTGACATCAAGCTTCACCCTCATTCTAATAACAATTACACAAGCCAAGTTAATTACAGGCAAATTAAAAGCTATTGTCAAACTGACGGTACATTCTCTGCATTGTTCCTCTGTAATGTTTTGTCTTTTCCCGTAAAGCCTCATTCTTGGAGCTCAAACAGGAAAGCAGCATGATGTTTACTTCTCTTGATTATTACCTTGTTTATTCACCCTCTGATTACTCTCCTGATGTTCAGATGATAGACGCAGTGAAAATCAACAAAGGTTTTGTAAGATCATCAGCAGTGAGACACAGCATGATTAGACATGATTTATGCAGGTTTTGATTTAACATCATCCAGGGGAATCTTTGTTACGGTACAAATAAAACTCCATGACAAACAATCACACAACCCCTGTTAATCTATTATAACCCCTTATCATAACAAAGATATATAACAGAGGTCATAGACTGTTTACACTGAGCTGCTGTCTGACTCACTGGAATACATTTTACAAGAAAAAGCGGCCTCTGGTGGCACCAACAAGCAACTGCATTTGTATTTCCTTATTCTAAAGTGCGTTTAAATGTAAAGAACTGCAAAACACGGATGGATTAAAGGGTAGGCTGTGCAAGACAGCACATTTCCATAGTCTTAAAAATGAATAAATACATCAATTAATGTAATTCATTAAATACCAATATAATTTAAAAACAAATGCACTGCAAAAAGGTTAAAGCTAGTGGAAAAATATTGATTTAGTTCAGCAATTCTCTCTCATTTCTAAGGCTGTGCATCTTCACTAGTTTCACAAATTAATTCAAATGCAATTATTAGGTTAACAATTCAATCGGATTTGATATCACGATGCACCATGAGGGTAATTTTTTCAACAAAAAATACAAGCAGTCAGGTAATTGTGAACTCCTTTTATTGAAGGAGAAGAAATGACTTTTGAGATCAATTTCAACAAATATGTATTTTCATAGTAAACCTAAATAAATACATTTCATCTTCCGATAGTTGTTTTCTCTTTCCTCAGAAACAAAACCGATGCTGCAGTCTAGCAGCAGCCTCTGCAAGATGTAACAATTATCTGCTGTCTCTGCGTCGATGCATCATCATTTATGTCCGCATCGTGATGCCTCAAACAAATGAATATTTCTGACAGCCCTAGTCATTTCCATCCAGTATTAGATGAAGGCCTATATATAATTATTGTGCCTTTAAAATGTTCCCTGTAGTCAAGAATAGCTGACACTATCAGATATCCAGCTGACTGGAAAAAAAAAAAAAACTTGCTATAGGGATTAAAGGGTTCAGAAGGCGTGTGTCAAACAAAGATAGTTTAAAAACAGACGGAGCTCCAGAGATGCAAAGAAACTTAAAGTTGTAACTGACATGTACTCTTAATTATTTGTTTGTAAAATTATACGTTCTTAACCCTTTTATGCAGGGTGTCCACTACAGTAGACAGATATTTGGGGTAAATTTTACACCCTTTAGGTTGCAGTGCCATGTCCAACTACCAGGTTGTAAATTCCCAAAACCTTGTCTTAAGTTTCATAAAAATATTTTCTTTGCACATTTTTACCATATTGAGATATTGCATCATATATCTAAATAGCCAACGAACGGCAAATTACGTATTACGCCTGTATTGAGATTTCACATAATTTTGTATTTTTTATTTTAAATTGACAAGTGAATAGTTTGATTAAACAGCAACAATACACTTCAGATTTTGCTTTTTCTTTTATTTACTCTTGATAAATGTTTGTCAAAAGCCTGTGTTTGTGGATCTTTATTAAGTTCCACTAAATTACTATTTATAATGTTGATGCATGGTGCCGACTGTAGTGGACAGATGCATAACTCCCTCAAAATATAATATTGAAAAAAAATCACCATGGTTTTTAACTTGCTTGAAAGTAAAACAAACATTCAAAGTATTCATTTGGTTAATAATTCATGCATGAAAGAGTTTAATTGTTGGACTGTTTGCTCACGCAGTTGTTCACAAAACTCCTTTTATGCCCAATCACTGACATCTGTTTTCAGTGAACCTGTTCCCCTGTAAAGGGTGTCAAACTGGTGTTTTTAGTGTTTTTAGTCCCAACTTGTCTGGAATATGTTGCAGGCATCAAATATCAAAATAGATGAATTTTTGCTAAAAAAAAAAAAAACAGCAAATTTTGTCAGTTTGAACATTAAATGCATTGTTTTTAGTGTATTCTACTGGATATGTGGAAAGGAAGGATTTGCAAATCATTTTAATCTGTTTTATTTACTTTTTACACAATGTCCCAACTTCATTAAAAATCAGGGTTTGTCTTCACTGAAGAATCAGCTCCCACTCTCACAGTTTAGAAAAATTTCATTCAGCTTGTTGATAAAAAGGCTGCACGGTGGTGTAGCAGGTAGTACACGTGCCTCAAAGCAAGAAGGTTGCTAGTTTGTCTTCCTGAGTTTCTGTGTGAAGCTTACGTGTTCTCCCTGTGCATGCATGGATTTCCTCTGGGTAGTTTGGCATCCTTCCACAGACCAAAAACATGCCTATCGGATTATTTGATGGCTCTTAATTGCTCTTTTGTGTGAGTGTCTGTGTGAAGGGCTGTATGTCTCTACATGTCAGCACTGTAATTGGCTGGCGACTAGTCTAGGGTGTACACTGCCTCTTGCCCAATGTTAGCCAGAATAGACCCCAGCCCCCACCCCGTTAGTTTGTCCTTTTTGGCCTCTGTTTTGGTTTCACTTCTATAGATCCAGCACTTACGCCATCCATCTTTTTAAACAGTTCCTGGCAAAGTTGGTAGAGTCCTTCTTTCATGGATTGTAACTTCAATATTTTTAAGAAGTAAACCCCAGACAGATGGTATTAACTCTCTCCTTTACTGTATCGCACATTCTAAATCACTTCAAACCACATCCTCAAGTGGCTTGTTGCTGAAATGAAAGCTTAATAGTGAGTTATTTGCTGTCCTAATGAGCTCCAATAAAAAAAGCATGACCTACATAGCACACACACACTCACACTCAGTATTTGCTGCCTCTGCTGCAGTAGAATCCCCTCAGATATCCAGTTTCGGCCCGCCTGTTCGGGCTCTTGCATTAGTGGCGTAGGAGAGCTGTGAACAGGGAGTATCAGATGCTGTAATATGGAAATTCCTCTGTAATGCAGAGGCTGCGGGATTGTGCGATTACTTAATTCATTTAGCTGAGTAAATGTTTCTGATCTGTCTCAGCACCAAGGGGAGGGGGTCAGTGTGTGTGTGAGTGGGGGTAGGTCTGATTTAGGGAGAGACAGTTGCTCTGTTTTGGGCAAATCCAAGTAAGACTGGGGCCTCAGTAGCACCAGGTCGGTTTTTAGGGCTCCGGTTTCATGCACCCAGGGAACAAACCATTAAGAGAGAGCTTAGAGCCCACCACCAGTACCCACATGGCTGATCCCAGACACTGATTTGTGGCTCCTGACACTTTAATTCATTGGAAAACACTAGTCAGGACCCAGGAGTTAAGTAAGTCCATTAACACTGTGCAGAAGTAATGCTCTCCAGTGCAGTGCCAGCGCTGCCACCCAGCGTGATCAAGCACAGAGAGACGCTTATTTCACAGTGGGTGAATATTTCCTGGAAGTTTTACGCTCGGGCCGCTGACAACATAATATAAAACTAAGTTAGAGCGAAGTTTTAAACAATAAATAATCCTATTATCACAGTACTTTTTCCCACATATAATTGCTCCCTAGGCGACTAAAATTTATGGATTACAGGCCACACTTGATGATGTTGCTGGGAGGCTTTTTGAATAAGTTATCTTGTAGGTTTTCACTCAAATAAATGTCTGTTGTAAGTCACTATCTATTGGCACATCAGCTGTTTTTAAATGCTATATAACAAGCTCTAAAAGTCAAATTTTAAATTGTACATTTTTCTCAATTGTGATTTTTATCATTGCATATCTCACACTGTCATAGTTTTGTCTTCTACTTTACTGATTAGGTCTTCCAGCGTGATAACATTAGAATTACTGTGTGATAAACGTCTGGACTTATTGTATCTTAAACCTTTGACCCACAGATAAAACATCTTAGAAAAGACAGACAAACAGACTAACTGACCGACCAGTCAACCCACAGGCCAAACACTAAATAAAATAAATTAAAAATAGATTATAGAAAGAAGTTGAGGTAGCCTTTTGTTCAAAGCATATTTTAACATATTATCTTTTTTTTTAATTGTCAAAACCTGATGGTGCAACACTGCAGTAAAATATGTCCAATTCCATTACCCTCACATCTCCATGTCATTTTCCACTTTTATTGGTTTGTCTGTATTTTTTTTATTTTTGTAATGATGCATTAAAAAACATCAGTCCTGTCGAGCTAAAGACATTTTTCTTGCAGGACAACCTGGGCTATCAGAATATTTATACTGTATTGATACTGTACTGCCAGATTTATGTGTAAAAAGTTTTATGACCAAAGAGAGAAAACAAAAATCAGAATGGGATTCAAATTGACCAGAATTTTTCATACATATCACATTCAGATTTATCAAGAACAAGCCTTTTCACATCTGAATAGAGTTCCCTCAAGCTTTGGCCATTATGGGCTAGAATTAAAAGTATGCAAAGAGACTCATAGCAGAAACTATTTACTTATTTACAATTAGACTTACATGATGTTAACAGACCAATATCGGTACTGGCAGATATTTGCCTAAAAAGCTGATGGTCAGTATCGTCTGATGTGAACATTTTTGCAGATATAAAATTGTCCATAAATATCCCAAATACTGGCAAAATGTACATTGTGCCATGATGTCTTACCTAATCATCACTGAGTTTCAGCTTTTATGCATCAAAAATATAATTTATTAAATAATAAAATGTTTTTCATGCTTCACACCTGTTTCAGACACAAATGGACTGTCATCATGAAAGGATGAGGTCAGTTCTAGATAAGTAGAGACTTTGTGCTCTTGACACAAGAAATCAACGTTGATATCGGTATCAGCAATAATGAGTTTAGGAAAATCGTCATGTAGGTTATCGGCAAAAATCCTAAAATCAAAAAAAAGTCCCAGGCTTTGATTATAAACCATTTGTAAGACACAAAGCCATGTTTAGGGCCTGATAAAGTCGGATACCTCATAAAGCAATGAGACATGAGAACTTGAGAGCTAATTTGCACACTTTACCCAAGGTTGTTAAATTGTCAACACAATATTGAGCAATATCAGCACACTCACAAACAGTATCTTCTTCATATCAAACAGACCTACGGCACATAATGTTTTTTGCCTTCTGATCAAGACTGACCCTGCTTAAACATAAAACCTACACAGCTCTACCAACATCCATCTATTATCTATGCCGCTTATACCTTTTGGGGCGGGAGCCTAAAACAGCTGACACTGGGCGAGAGGCGGAGTACACCTTGGAAAGTACCCAGCCCATCGCAGGGCCACAGAAAAGTATTGACACACTCGCCCACACCGAAGGGCAATTTGTAGTCATCAATTAACCTAACAAGTATGTTTTTTGGTCTTTGGGAGGAAGCCTGAGTGCCTGGAGAGAACCCTTGCTGCACAGGGAGAACATGCAACTCCATACAGAAAGACCCTGACTGACTCCGGGTTCAGACCAGCAACCTTCTTGCTGTGAGGCACACGCACTGACTTCTGTCCCACCGTGCATCCCGCGCTAACAACAGATACACCGTATTGATTTAAAATTGAGCCCTGGGCAAAGAAAACTACAGCTCTGTGTAACCTGATGCAACATATAAACATAGACAACACAAACACCACAACTATAAGTTGAGTTCAGCCTAAAAATACTAGATAAAATTAAATATAATTACATACCTAATAACATGAAATATAACAGATTCAGTTTAAAAGACTTGAAAGGTTCAAGGATAAAGCAGAAATGCTAATAATTTTCCAATTCATGTTTCCAGTCCATGATAACGAAGGCTGATACTCTGACTCTAAAAGCTTCGTGACTTTTATTAATGCAATAAAGATTATATCATTGTTCATTTGTGTCACACGAGATCACATAATGACTAAGTGATGAATGAATTAGGGAATATACAGCCGTGTCAGCATACAATAGATAGCAGTAATTAAACCAAAGGGAAAAAACTAAGTGTTGGATTTCATCACCTTCTTTCCCTCTAATTACACTAAATGAAATAATGAAGATGTGATCATTCCCTCCACTCAGTCCCTGTCTGGACTTTCAACACAACATAAAGTCAAAGATGCATTTTATCAGCTGTTGTATTCACTGAATGCATCATATCCCCACAGATGAGCCTCTAAAAATGATTTCATTGTTCTCTAATCCATTATATGGAGCCGCCATGTCAGCTGAGCTGTAAATGAGTCAAAACACAGCTGCTGCTGGGGGAAGGAAAACACACAGCCAAATTCAACTCCAGAAAAGTGGAAAAAAGGTGGAGTTGAGAAGCTGTGAAAACTATCTGACAGATTTGATACGCTCTGCAATGTGGGACAGAGTTATTAATTTGTGGAGAGGGCCTGTTAAATCTATCTATCCATTATTCTAAGAGAGATCTAAAAGACGTCTGCAGCCTCAGGGTCAGCTGCCAGTGAGCCTGATCTGTTGTTTTTACAGTTTAAACTCGGTTTATCTTCCGTTTTAAGACAAGTATTACTGTTCTCAATGTTTGTAGGGGGAAACTTTGAAATGCCACCCCATGGACATAACGCAGATCCCCTGCATTTCAAGATGCTTTAAGTAATCTCTATCATCTCTCAGATCACATTTTGGGGGTGATCCAAAATCTGAATGCTGTTCCAGGATTTTTTTGGGAGGGTTTATTAACATTGTGAGATAGGACAGTTCTCCACTATTTTGCTAATAATCAATAATTTCTCAATGGATTTTGGTGATATTTTCAGGGATGTTGGTCATGACACACAGGACAGGTGGTTACAGTTTGGTGGTGGATGTGGATCTGAATGTGTCACCAGTGCAAGATGGGACAGTTTTCCACATATTTGACAATAACTCACCTGACAATTTTATAAAAGACTTGGCGGAGGTTTGTGACAATGTCAGACACATGACACTCTTGATGTTCAATGTCATGCTGCGTAAGTAAATGCTTTTGCAATTTGCTGGTGTAAGCCAGGGCAAAATATGGATTAAAGCAATTAATTTGAAATTATTTTTTCGCACAAGATTTAAAAATAAAAAAAAAATCTAGATTTTTTTTCTCAATTTACCCTTACATAAACTGTTGCAATGTTTGAAAATATAATTACTGAAAATGTACAGTTTTCATGATGATATCCCTTGTCAGGTTTTGCAGAAGCACATGTTTAGGCTTTTATTTGTTTCTTAAATGAGATAAAATATTGATCAGATGGTTCAATACTGTGAAAAAAGCTCATCCTTCGGTGTTTATGTAGACAGGCCTCCCTACATTCAAACTACATAATCAACACTATATGACAATTACTTCATGCATTTTATCTATAAGAGGGAAAGTCTATTTAGTTTTGGAACGTATTTTGATAACATAAAGGCAAAACTTAATTCATGTAATTTTTGTGTCACTTGGAGGGTTTTTTGTTTGTTTGTCTTTTTGTTTTTTGTTGCTTTTTTTTGTTTTTTTTGAGAGGGAAAAAAATCAATTAAAATCATAACTCAAGTTTTGTGGGAAAAAAGTAGGGATTTTAGTTTTAGGTCATATTGCTCAGCCCTGTGCTGGTGTTTTTCAGTCTCAAAGTTGTGCAGCAATTAAAACACAGCTCTGGCCACTTCTTCCATCCACCTGACAGGATGGAAGAAGTTCCTTTCACAGAACTAAGTGAAAGGAACTGAAAAAGGAATCGATAAGCAAAATATTAATGATATCAATCCCTGTTGGGAGTTATCAATTCTTAACTGGAATTAGTTTTTCCATCCAAGCAGAGCCAGCCCTACCCAACGTGGCGCCCTAGGCCAGATTTTATATGGCACCCACCTCCATCGGTGATTTACATACACTTACAGAAGGAATCGAACAGCCTTGTTTTACCATTGTCTTTCATTTATAAGATAACATATCGCCCATTTTACATGCTTAAAAAATTACAAATGAATACAAAAAAATCTGAAAAACAATATAAATGCTCTTAACCACAAAACAAAAATCATGTAAATAAGTGAATAACTAATAATAATAATAATAATAATAATAATAAGTTATAAATACAACCATCAACATCAAACAGTTGAAATAACCACACAGTTTGCACGCAATAACCCTTTGCATAAGGGAGACTTCTTTGGTATTTTCATTTACAGTTATGTTAGTTGGGCATTGCTTTACATTTGAATCAATGTGAGCTTTTTCCATTTGAGAGTTAATAGTAATAACTAGTTTTAATGTAATTATATTGAAGGTGAACTTTTTCATGATTTTGGGCGCCCCCTGTAGGCCACAGTGCTCTTAGCGTTTGCCTGTATTGCCTAATGGGTCAGCTGGCACTGATCCCTGTCACTAGCTCCTGCATGTAAAATTAATTTTGACTAACTTTTCAGGGCTTTACTTTTGACCTTAGGGTCTGCTTTCCAGACCTATTTTAGACAACTTTTTTTTCCAGTAAGACCTCTTGACTGTAGTTGAGATTATATAAAATATTGAAAATCAAGAATAAGATATCTTTAACCCACAGCCCTTAATAAAACATTTTTAAAAATTAAATAAAGTGCGTAAGAGCCATGTTTATGAGTAAACTGCTGTGTGTTCATGCTACTCTTAAGCCCCATGGAGCGTCCCATCAGTGGTTCAGTGTGAGAGGTTGTGGGGTCTCACAGCAGTGCCAGTGGGATCTGTTGGGGGGTAGAAGAGCCTTGGAGGTCCTGGTTTTACAGCGCAGCAGTTCACCACGTATACATCAGGCCCCCGCTCTGCCAGGACTGGAGTTTGTCACATGCAGATTTATGTTCCTCTCTATTAAAACTTCTTTACTAGCCCACCGAGGCTCCTGGTGATGTGGAGAGGCCGAGAGAGTGGAAATGTACGCAGAGCCCTGAAATGAAAGGATAAAGGAAGGTAGACTACAGAAACAAAACAGAGTTTAATGAGTGTGAGGGAGTTTGGGAAAGTGTGTGTCAATGCCAGATCACTGAAGTCTGATCCATTTAGTGAGGGTGCAGTTAGTGCACAGCTACATCACTGAGATTTAAAGGAGTATACCACTGATTTTATGTCCCTTTATTCATGTGAACGTGACAGAAACCTCAAGTTGCAGTGCCCCCTTTTCACACAAGAGGGCATTGTTTCCTTGTTACCCTTAAGTATTTGCAGTACATTAAGTCACAGGCTGGTTGTGACTCTGATGGGACATTACTGAAAAAGTATAAAATCACTTTGCTGCCCCCTGTCAGCGCATGTGGAGAGGAAGCAGGGTGGACATATGGAGGGGAGGTGTCTCACTGTCCCTTTCTCTGTCCCTCTTGACCCTTTATGCCGGACACCTGCATTATGACAAAAATATGCACCACTTACCAATAGCTGGGTTATTTTAGACTTGAGGTGAACTTTGCTTTGCTGTTAGTTTAGTTTTTTTAATAGTTGTTAGCATACATCTGGTATGTGGTCTTAAGGCTGAATTAGAGACCAATAAGAGTAACCTTCACAATGAATCATACTATCATATGGTTTATCTTACTTCATGGCTTATTGTATTGTATCATGGAAAAGTGTAAACATTCAATGTATCCTTTTAAATTAAATAACATCCACATCATAAATTGCATCTTATTGTACTTCATATGATATTATTTGATGTATTATGTGGTATCCTGTCTTTGATATATCCCATCGTCTATTATTTGATATTACACTGTATGTTGTGGTGTTGGATGCACCCTTATTCATGGTAATATTATCATTTGACATGTATCTATTAGTTTATTGTATGTATATTGCCTATTTTTGTTCAACTTTTAACAGCTGCATAGTATATTATTTATTGTACTCTATTACAATATGATTACTGTTCCATATGGGATATTGCATTATATTGTGTGGTACACCATAACCATATTCAATGTTAAATCATATCACATTGTATATCGTACTTTTAATAGTGTATGATATACTTTGTGATACTTTGTACCTTAAAGTAGACTTTATTGTATAGTGCCAGCTATAGCTCACAACACTGTAGCTTTTACATCAGGCATATGTGTGTGCTAGGATAGTCACCTTATACTCATGAATATCCATTTGAACTTGGGGGTAAAAATTCATTTTCAAACTGTACTGAAACTGAAAACAGTACAGCTGCACTATAGGGCGCTTGGAGTAGTGAACCACCCCATCCCATGAAGGGCGCTCCCAGCACAGCCTGACCATCCATTGCACTTTTGACCTTAACAAGACAATTTACCTTGAGAAAATGGAGGAAAGGCAAAGCCACTCTTAACCCTCAATAACATTGGACTATTTAAGTGCCACGTGGAAGCACTTTGGGCTCCATGCCCACTGGCAAAATAAAAACTAAGACTGGGCAGTGTGTCAATTATGTGCAAAGCAGCTGGCCCACGCCTCATCCACAACAAATCTGCAAGCCCATTTGTTTTCTTTCCATCAAAGTGCAGCAGCAGAGGAGGAGGCTCGTCAAGTGCTCAGCCTCAAGTGACCTTGTCCTCCTTGGCAGGCCTCCCATCAGAGGCGTGGTAAAAGGCCATCACGGATAAGATTGCAAGATTTATATGCAAGGACATGCAGCCCACTGGTGTGGCCGTAATAAGGCAAGGTTCTAATTTACCATTTCTGCTGAGACAAGGTAAATGTGCCTCTCATTTTTTTTTCAATTCCATGGTGTCATATGATATGTTGTATTATATGGTTGATGGTATTCTGTTCTAATATTCATTATATACTATTGCATAGTTTATTGTGTTATTTATTTGTATGGTATCATATTGTTACAGGTCACAGTTGATTTGCAGATTGCTTTCCTCTTAAAAATACATCTTAATCAGATATCTAGAGAGAACTCTAATTTCTACAATAGCTGCAGTCAGGCATAGCGAATAAAGGTGAATCAAAAGTCAAGTGGAGGAGTGAAAAAGTTCAGCAGCCTGCTCTGCAAAGCTGAAGGCAGACATATGACCGTCCTGTCCTCCTTCCTCAGCCCTCCTGGTGTTTGTCAGAGTAATAAAGCTGTCCCATAACCCCATAACCTCTGTAATATTCATGATGCAAAGTTTGTGCCTCGGCGTCCAAGTCTTAGTCGTCTGTTCCCAGGCTAAACCATAACAAGGACTTTGTCTACCTGGTTACTACGAGACGAGCTAATCCAGACTCCCAACAACACAGCTCTGCTCTTTAAAACACTCTCCTCATTGGTTCACAGAGAGCCGTCCTGCTCTGTTTACTGATGTCACAGGCTAGACGTGGCCCATAATAGGCAATGGCTCATCTCAACATTACGAGCTGTTTATAATGCAAGTGAAAAATGACACTTTTATTGCCTGTTGCTGTGTCCGTCTGTCCCGTATCTCCCCCCAGGTCTGTCCTACCTGCTGCTGTCAAATAAATGAAGCACTTCTGTGAGAAAATAAGTCAACAAGGAGACAGAGAGAGAGAGGAGTATAAACAAAAGGGAGAGGGAGGGAGGAAGAGAGAGGGGGCCGATCTGGACAATGACGGCTTAAACACAGGATCTCATAAACATGCATTAATCAGAGCTGAGGGCTGTTGGAGCTGCTGTGGAAGACAAAAAAGAGACAGGCAGGAAGAGACAAGAGGGTGGAAGGATGATTCACACTTTGCGCTCAGGTCAATTTGTGCCTTCTCTCGGGTCAGAGAGTGACATTTTGACAACTGAGACAACCATGAACAACACAGCAGCAGCAGCAGGCAGTGCCAGCTTCAAGATTATTGTTGCTGCATTGATCCCAGCTAAAGAATGTGGCCTAACCTGTTAGCCATAACCTAATGTGATGTGTTCAATGTGGCAGTGTCACCTAAGCTTCCCTAAATGAGTGTAAGGCTATTCTTTTTCCGACAGTTTGTATCGCTAGACTCACTGCTGTGCAGCTTTGTGCATATTAGGATGTCACTTTGTTCTTAATATTCAAATATCCATTCAGCCTCGGGGGTAAAAATTGGTATTCAAATTGTAAATATTGACTTTTCTAATTAAAAATATACAGAGCCGCAGCACATGGAGGAGCAGGGAAGCATTTGATCCAACAGAGGGCGCTCTCAGCGAAACTTGACTGTCCGTACATCCAGAGAAGAAGAAAAGGCAGCTGCCCTTTGAGCACCGGGCTCCTTGTTTGGGAGCTTGTTCAAACTGAGTGACTCCGGCAAAAAGTAACAGGAGTGCCAAACTTGATGAGAGAGACTGCTCTCGCTTTGCAGGCAGCAACCCCCTCCTGGAGAGACACAGGATGTGCTACATACCCTCTTCAAGTTGACCTGTAAATATTGTTGTGTGGCAGATACCGGTGCTGTTCTCATCAGCAGGTAAATTGTGAATCAAAAGATAGTAGCACTCATTTCAGAGCAAGTTCGTAGGCTTGTGTTTCTGGCAAATAATTTAAGTCAGACAGTCTATGTTTTCCATGTGTCTCAGGGGAAACTTGTTTGCAAGATGGCATTTTAAGGCTGAAAACTCCGCTGTGCTTTGTTACTGAGAGGTAACCCAAATAAATATTAAACAATATACTCGAAATGCCTTATGTCTGTTTTGCATCCAGGCCAGCCAGCAGGTGAGGGTTGGAGGTTTAAATGTTTTTATATACCAGCGTGCATGTTCAAAAAACATTGGCATTTGATTTTTGGGAAGTGGCAGCTCTAGTGCATGTGGTGATCAGCTTGTTCTCTTAGAGACCTGGCATGGCAGAGGTCCTTAGGCTACTCTAACATTGTCATTTGTTATTGAGGTTTGGGAGGTGCAACATACACAATGGGATGTGTTGAAAATACAGGAACTTAGTCTTATTGTCTCCAGTGTCTTGCATCTTGAGGCATCCTCCTCACATGAGGCCTTTCTTTGACTCAAACTCAGCACTGGAATCTACTGCTCATTCCCAAGTCAAGCCAAAAAACCCTTATGTGTCAAAAAACACACTCCAAGTATTTGACACCAGTTCCTGACCCCTTTTTTAAGCCTTATGCCACATGACACTCACCCGTAATTAAACTCCAAAGCTCCATCACAACAATTATCAATATCGTTTGGTCAATATCTGAGTCTCAACTGCAAGTTACACATTCAGCATAAAGGAGAAACAACATTACACAATTTGTTTTGTGTTGATTTTGGACTGGCACTCCCCTGTAGATAAATCTGTAACTCTTCTCTCTCTTTTTGTTCTTTAGCTAATGTTTAAGTAAACAAAGTCTCATTCTGCTTTTCTTTTTTTACTAATTCAGTGATTCTTTGACGGATAAAATATGACAAGTGCTGCTCCTCACAGGAGCTTCAAAAACATTCACCTTGCTGTCATTCATAATGAAAGCACCACCAAGGCTGCGATATTAAGGATGAACATGCCAATATAACTATCTTTTGTTTTTGATTTTTTTTAGGCAGTATTCTGACACATACGCCACCCCAGCACGACCTTGCTAACAGTCCAAAAGAAAAGCAAATTTTTTGAAAGATGTTACCATTGTGCACTTCATTTATGTCAGCAGATTTCAAGGATCTTTTACGTATCTTTGCTGTCAGATTCATCTAGTTAAGAAAAAGGTTTCCAAATGTCAGCATTGTGCATCCAGCAGCATCCCACCACTTCTATGCATTTTTTTTACATTGTCATTGTACCTGAATTATCAATATTTCTGATGATGTTTCATTCTGTTAAGAAAGATGATATTCTTGTATTGATATATTGTTTCACTTTTAGTTAATAACAAAGTGCAGCAAGGTTATATCTGAAAAATGTCAACAATTCAATTTTAATCACCAGCATTATGTATTATTTTGTGGCAAACCAGTATTTAAAATGATGAACAGCACTTTTGTATTGCTCCAATTTTTTTTATCACTGTATTTAATATCAAATCTCTAGGAGTAATTTTTTTAAGTTAATCACAATTATTTTCCATTCTAAAATGTTTGTTTATAGTCATGGTATGCTGCACTAAGAAAACTGTTGCTAAACACCATTAGTCAGTATCTAAATGTGATTCTGAATACATTAATATTTGATGGAGAAATACGCAGTAACTTTCAAATGTTTTCATGCCACTACATTAGCTTGAAAGCACATGCTTATGTCAAACAGAACATGATTGTAAATATAAGATTTTCCCTGTAATCTAATTACATCACATCAGATATTCAAAAGAAAAGGTTAAATGGTAGTAGAGCCTCATGAATCCAGCAGAGGGCGGCATCCAATCATTGATTCATCTCCTCACGTCTCTTCAGTCTGAGAGCTCCTGCAGGGATCTCAGTGTTCCTCTGAGCTCCTCTCCTCTCTTATCACAGTCTGAGCTATTTATAAAAGTCCTGATTCAGCTGCACTCATATTTCCATTATAAAAAAAATACAGAGAGAGCCTAAAGGAACAATGCATGCTTAAAGTCACTCCTGGAGCAGATTACAGATTAGATTTGTTTTTACAGACGTGCGTGCACACTTGGCACGTGCATGATCATCAGAATGTAAAACACCATTGTATTAGCAGTAATTACAGTTGATGGTTATCTAAAGACAAGCAGCATTTCTTTTTTTGTCTGTATCTCTTGTATGTTGAATTCAGTGCTGTATTTCATGCATTATGCCCTCACAATCCTGCATTTGTTGATACAAAGGATACAAAGAGCACTGATATTCTGGGGAGAGCATTTCTATCTGGAGTCTGCATGTTCTCCCTGAGCATACAAGGCTTTTCTCCAGGTACACAGAAAATCGAAAAGAGTTAAAATTTTGGTGTTGGTATAATTTATGGAAGTGCAGAGTGAGTTTTACTCTGGATGGAGTCAAACCTCTGAAATTTTACTCTCAATGGAAAAAGAGTTTGAGTCATTAAAAAGATTAAATATTTTGTTTCAGTAAATGAAATATGTAGGCGTCACTGCAGTGTCTTAAACTCTCAGGTGTTCACTCTGAATGCTGATCAGGAATTAACACTTCTAGTGTCAATCATCGGGCCTACCCCATATCGACAAACGCTTCGTGGCTTGAACAGGAAGTTGTTGTCGGTGCATTACCTCTGGATTTTGTGACACCTTTTCAGGGAAATTACAGCGCTGAGTATCAGATTGATCTTTTTGTATGCAGTGAAACATTCAAACATTGCTGTGTTTTAAAAAACCTCTTATAACCAAACACTGTAAGAGTTTATGAGCAAAATATTTCAGTAAATATAAGCGAAAACTGGAGGGCAGATCAAAACACTGAACTTAAAGATATATAATGTAATAAGAGTGAAACACATCAGTTATAAATAAATGTATGGTACATAAAACAGAAAAGAGTAAACTACTAGACCAACAAAAGGTAAAAATAGAACGAGATATAAACTGAAAAAAAGGCCCAACCCACAAAATTATTTCTGGTTGATTAAATTAAAAACAAGAAACAAAATACTGAAACATTATCCAGAATAAAAAGACAATGTAGATTTAAAAATATAGTCCAATAAAACAAAAATATAACTAGTTAAATAATTAAAAAGTAACCTAACATATCCTTAAACTCAATCAAAAGTGAGACCAAAAGTGTTGAGCTTGAGGTTGCTTTTTAAACTCTGTGTTGTCTTCAGGTCTGCAGGTAGGCCATGCCACAGATATGGACAGTTGATGGTTATAATTATTATGGGCCATAATAAATAAAAGCTGCATTTCTGTGGGTCTTTGTTCTGACTTTTGGCACTACTAAAAAAACACTACCTATAGACCTGAAGGCTCTCATAGGCTCATTTGATCAAAGCAATCAAAAAAATAAGGTGTAGCAAAACAAATAACTTATTTATGAACCAATAAAAGAACCCTCAAGTCAATTCTTATAGATGTTGATAGTCCAGGGTGTACCTCAACGAGGGATGGGAATCAAAAAACAATTCCAATTGAGAATTGATAACAACACCCTCAACACTCCAAAATGTAATAACTATTTTACTTAAATTACATTTGTGCACTTTACTTAAATCTTAATAACCTGTTGATTCAACTCAATCAATATGAGTAAGGAGCCCATTTAGCTTGAGAAAATTATACAACTTAATTCCTGTGTGTAAGCTGGACTTGAAACTTTTTATCACAGTGAATGAACACTGAGTTCAGGATTGCACATGTGCAGTAAAACCAGGTGGGAGACTACTCTGTAGATTGATGCAAATGATAAGTTCTTGGGCAAGACACTTAACCCTAAGTTGATTCCACTGCTGCATCAGGGGTGTGTAAATGGGCATGAAAGGGTGTGAATGTGTGAGTTGACACTGGTGGATAACTTACATAGGAAGTTGAAATAACTTTCCTAATTCAAGTTAAAATCACTTAATAAAATTAAGTAAATACAACAGGGTTCTGAGTACTCAAAACAAGTAAATATAAAGTAAGTGTAATATAAGACTATTAATCATGTATACTTAACTTTTTTAAGGCAATTGGTTTCCAATTTTTTTTTTAAGTAAGGCCAACTTGTTAGATTTTAGAGTGAAGGAATTGATATCATTAGTCTTTTTGCTCAACAGTTCCTTTATCAGTTCCTTCCACTTTGTTCTGCATGCTTTGCAAAAATCAAAAATTGTGGCAGACAGGGGGCAGAAGTGGTCAAACTTGTGGCGTAATTTTCAACCAAAACAACTTACTGCAATATTGAATATCAGGAGTGACATGTGTTTGATGTTGTTGTCACTGAAACATTTGCCCACAGAGGAAATCAGCAGGAATTGATAAGGGAATCTTTAAAGAATCAGACCGTTAAGCAGAAACTTTAATGGCATTGGTAATAAATCTTATCAGTTCCTCACCCTTAAACTCAACTTGTGCCCATTGTGAACTCACTTAGGTTCCTGGCCCCCATGACTCAAAATGTGCCAGTGTTCATTTTAGCCAAACCAAACATGAAAGATGTTTCAGAATCCATTCATGTTTTTTTTTTACATGACAGATGTTTATTTTGGTTTGCAGAGGTCAGGACCATAGAGGAGTTTACTCTGTGCCATCTCTTGCTCCAAATGACATCAGGAGCCCAGTATACTGTATCAGGACCCATCGTGGGGGTATTTTAGCTTCAACTAGAGGAGGTGGAGACATGCCATTCATCTTCATATACAGTCAATGGTTTAAACAGATACTACTTTTATTTTGGAAACAGTCTCTTCTTCCTGTCCACTCTATCATAGACTGTCCTCAATACCTGCTTGAAGCCTCATTCTCTTTTAATCCTCACAGTTGGAGGTATGCATCCATCAATTCAGAAATCCCATTATTGGCCATTTGTTTGTTTTTCCAAATATTATTCTCCCTCTTGCCTGTCCCATTTTTGACCCCTCATTTAATGGTCCCCATGAAGGACCCACTTGTGTGTCCGTCCTGACCCACCACACCTGTCTAATCTTTATTTTTATACTTTTTTCCATGCAGATAAATAAAGTAAATAAAGACCTGAGCTGGCACACGTGTGGTGACTCAAATTCAGTCTAAAAGAGGAGAGTCGCTCTCATATCTATTCAAGGACGAGGTTTTGAATGAGGTTCCAGTTACCATGGAAAAAATTTACCTCTGTCCCACAACCAAAAATGAAGCCTGAGGCAACTTAATACAGCAACAACATGCCTCCACGCAGAGAGACATGCAACATTACACCATGTCATATCGGAAAACAGGAGATAAATTAAACCAAAAGAGTGAACGCTGCCTCTGAATCTTCCAGTATGTCTGCTTATGAAAGGGTGCTTGTGTTGTGAAGATTGATAGATGACAACAAAAGGGACCTACTTTCATCATCCTGCTGCTTTTCAGGCTTCATGATATTTTAGCCGTGTGATTGAGTTGCATGGCTAGTTTATTAAACTCTGCAGCTGTTGTTTGTGAGGGCACCTAGGAAACAGAGGTAATTGATGGACCTATTGGGTTTCACTCGCTGCATATGAAACCTCCTCGTCCGTGAAAGTCAAGGATACTAAAACGAGCTCAACTTTGCACCCCGGCTCACAGTATACACACAAAACAGTTAGTGACAGGCTGAGTAACTACGAGCTGTTGTGAGTTATTGCATGTGTGTTCTGCACATACATGCACACATGGACTCTCCTGTATGTCTGTTTTAAAGGTCAGAGTCTATTTATAGAGCAGCAGTAGGACATGGATTTTATTTTTACGATCTGGGATTAGTATAAAAGATGCGATGCCCACCTGGGATGCTGTGTTCACAATTTTGTATTACTTAACCCCCATAAGGATGTGTTAAAATAGCACCATATTGGAATATAATAACAACCATAAGCCATCAACATATGACAGTGAGAAATGTACTATTACCTCTGCCAAGGAGGTTGTGTTTTTGCCAACATTTGATTGTTTGTTTGTGATCAGGCTAACTTCAGAAGTAACTAGAAAGCACTGAGAGAGCCCAAACCTCTCATGGCACAAGGAAGAAGTAATATGGTTTTAGTGGTGATCCGAATCCTGATATGGATCCAGGACTTTTTTTAAAGATTTGTTAACACTGCAAGATAGGGCAGTCTCCACATCGTCACTGTTTACTCTGAGTAGTTAACAGATTTTCATTACATTTTCAGGGAGTGTTATAAATATATATATTTTTTATATATTTTTATATATTTTTTGTTTGTTTGTTTGTTTGTTTTTTTTTGTTTTTTTTGTTTGTTTTTTGGTACATTGACCTGGATTAATTCAGAAGGAGGGGATAGGAAGTGGGGAGATGCGAGTTAGGGCAGTTTTCCTCATTTTTGACAATTACTTCCTTGTCAGTGTTGGAAATGCCTTGATTGAAATTTGTGATCTTGGATCATTTCCATTGTAGGCCAAAGATTTTTTTGTGTGGATATCAGACTAATGAACACTGTATCCCGAAGATTTTCTGAGCCAGAGGCCATATACAACATTGGCGTGTTTGCAGTGATGTCGTAAGTTTCTGAAGAGTCATGAAGGGCAACAACTGCAGAAGCCATATTGGTTATCCTGAAGCCTACTAACTTTTTAATTAACTTAATTAACTGAGAGGCAGGTAAAGAGGCAGAGCTTAATCGGACCAAGTAAATGTCTGAATTACTGAAAAAGGACCATCGTGCGTGAAAATATAGTAATCTCGGGGGAGGGAGGTGCTCAACAGCAAGCAAAATGATTAACTGTGATTCCATCTAGTAGTCTGGTTCAGCTTGGTATGGCATGTGTTAACTGGTGTTTCCACTGCCGGATAAGGAGAAAAGGTACCCAAATAAACAACCTGTGCTGTCCCACTTTCTAGCACCCTGAACCTACCCTAAAAGGCGGAGCTAGAAGTGCTGTTGTTCACTGCTGTTGCTGTAAAGAATGTCCACACCAAACAATGCCCGATGGAGGACTGGAGAGCTGGAGGTCCTCCATTGTTGCTCTTTGTTAAGAATTGTGCTGTACTGGAGACCACTGCACAGTGTTGCACAGCTGTGACATCACGCATTGCATAGCCAGCGCAACCCTGTCCTCCCGGCTCACATCCCCAGTTGGAAGTCAATCCAAACAAGTTCAGGGCTTTCTGCTCCAAACTGCTCTGCACCAAAGCTGACCAATCGACCAACAGAAACGAGGCAGTTGCGTTCCTTCTGAACAATAGTTCTCAACTAGGGCAAAAATCGTAGTCACGGTTACTTTAATAGATATTGAGATCATGATTATATAACTGTATTAATGTCCCAGCTCTATTCTCAACACTGTCCATCTGCCCTTTTTGGGTTAAACATTTCCAAACAGAACTCAGAGCTTAATCAGTCTCAGCATCAATCTCAGTCAACCCAGCGTGACTTTAACGTCTTCTCTGAGCACTTAGCAGATAAGTGTTTCACCCAAAAATGGGGTCTGAATTATTGTTTTGACTTCACTCGCCCCCCACAGTGACATATAAGAGGTGGGTTGAATGTGTCATTTAGACTGTGGCAAGGGGGTTTCCCAGAGTCCAAAAAAACTGATGGAAAGATGAGGAGGAAGAAGGGAGGGGGGCTATCTTCTGTCTGTGGTGGTAAGGGGAGAAGATGAAGAGGCGGCCAAGTAGGACCAGACTGTGTTTATAATACCAACAGACAGTAACTGATTCACATGGAAGGAGGGTGCAAAAGCCAAGTGTTGTATGGAAGCCCTGAGAGGACATATTAATCCATATGTTTTCTTCACTTCATTTTTCTTTATCATTGTGTATTTTCTAGTTGTTTTCCCAGAGTTGTGACCTTTAATTCTAGCCATTTTGGAAAGAAGAAGCTGATTATTTCTCAACAACCACAACCAAGATGCAGTTTTATACACTGAAAAAAAAGAAATAATAATACTTAAGTTGTAGCTGAGTGGCTTGTTTGCTTCTGAAGGTCATAAAAAGTCTTGGTACTAATTTGAGTCAATTTATGAACCTGTTTAAAACTTCTTAAAGAAGCTTTGTTCCTCTATTCTTAAAAATAGCTCCTGATGTAATGGAGGAAATAGCTTCATGGATTCCCCCATAATGCCTAAATTTAAACCAGGAAGATCTTTTATAATACAGAGCTCTCTAAGTGAAAGGGTTTTATCAGTGTTTTTAGGTAACCTTTAGTTATCTCCCTTCCATAATTCCCCCTCAGGTGCTGGTCTGACCTGCCCAGTCTCCATTCTTCATGTGTGAGGTTTTTTGGAGGGTGTATATGAAAAAAAACGAGGGCAGTGATTAAAAGAACTCATCTGGAGCAGAAGAACGAAGATGGGGAAGCAGTGTGTAAATAAAGGACCTGCTCGGCTACACACGTCACACAGAGTCTTTGGTGTGTCCTCAGATTTTGGGACACACTCTGTTCGTGTTTCAGCAGCAATATCAATATTTCAGGAAGCAAAGGCAGATTCACTCTGAGAGCTTTTATAGCTGCAAAAAAGACAGGGCACTATTGAGGAAACTACAGGCTGATGGCAGGTTTTCTTCTTTATTGGTTTATTTTTGAAGGATGTGGACATTCACATCCCGCTCTTTTTAGAATGGCTAAATGAAGTTTTCATTATTAACCATCATTTCCTCATTAGACTTGTCTTTAAAGCTTGGGTCTGTAATTTGGATGAGACTGGAATGGAAGCAACTCTATTCCCCCCTCCATTTCCGGTTTGCGCACCAAGCAGCGCATCGCCACTTCATCGTTAGTATTGGCTATGTTATATATGTTACTTAGTATAGCTATGTAACACCTGCCTTTTTAACACCACAATTTCAACAGACTTACCCTGACAATCAGCACAACCTGGCCTCATGGCAGGAGAAAATGCGCAACTTTAAGGTCCGTAAGACGATGTGCAACAATATCCGTAAACAACTTCCATGACAAGCCTATGCATTATGCCCGTTGCTAATCAACGGTAGAAAATACGGTTTATGTACCACTTTCTTTTGTTATATTCTGTTTCTTTGTTGGCATAGTCTCTCATTTTGGTAAAATTTATGTTATTTAATTTTTGTTTGCTTGCTTTTCTTTGACAACTAAGATTTAATGTATTTTTTTCTGCTAATTTTATTTGTATTTACTCTTAGGTGAGATTTGTAAATAAGGCCACATTGGGTTTCTACCTCAGCTGCACATGTTCTTGGTCCTGCTTCAAACCAATGCCATTGCACAGCTGTCGACCTCTTTTGAACACCGTACAGATGTTTATCCTCGTTTAACTCCTCCACTCTTGAGCTGCCTCTGTCTTCCTTTTCTTTGGTTGTTCAGTTGTGTAGGCAGTCGTTGCTAATGCTGTTCTAGACACTTTGCCGACAAGTTTCTCCACCATTGCTTACATTTACCAGCAGGCACAACCCCCCCAGTAGAGCAGCAACTCTTTGATTATTGAAATTGGATTTGTTGGTTTAGTTTTTTATCTGAAGAATCTGGTTTCTTTCATTTTGATTATTTTTTTTTCTTTGTTGTTGTTTTGGATTGTTTAATTATTATTCCATTTGTAGAGTTTAGGTTCTTTTTGTTTTGTTTTGTTTTTTTCAGAGATGCATAAAATCATTGGATCAATATCCAAAATTGACAGACATTTGCCTTAAAGTGGGATTATCTGTGTCAGCAGATATGAACATTTTTGCTGATATTAACAGCCAATATTTTAACCATAAAAACTGGCCAAATATTTCCCATTTATTGGCGTTAATATTTTCAGAGCATACAAATGTACCATCCTGGTTCGCCTCAGCATCACTTAATGTCCGCTTTTATAAATCCAAAGAATAATTTATCAAAGAACAGAATGTTGATTTTCTTACCTTACATCTGTTTACAACACACATTGACTAAAATAAAGAGGTTTATTTTAGTTGAATGAAGGCATTGTGCTCATGACAAAAAATGTCTGTATCAATATCGTCGGAAGTGATTGTGGATATATTGTCATATCACATATCAAAAATCCAGTATTGTGCGTCCGTATTTTATTGTTTTTATTTTTCATTTTTGTTTTTTTGGAATTGTTTAATTTTTTATTAAATGTGTAAAGTTTAGATTCTTTTTGTTTGATTTTCTTTTTTTTTACTTTAGAGTAGTAGGTTTATTTCTTTTTTATTGGTTGAATTGTTTTTTATGCATGTTGGGCTGGGATTTGTTTGTTTGTTTTTCTTTATTTGGTGAGTTTTAATTTGTTTTACGTTCTTTTTTGCAACTTAGATGTTTAATTTCTTTCACTTTTATTTGTTGAGTTTGTATTTATTCAATTTTGGGTTAGATTTGCTCGTTTTTGATTTTGTTTTGTTTCCTGATTTTCTGGGGTTTTCTTTAAACTAGTTTCTTCGATGATTATAATGTTTATTTATGTCTTTGCTTGATTGTTTTGTTTTTATTTGTTGCGAATGGAGGGTTTTTTTTAGCTGGTTGCTTTATTTTGTCATGTTACATCAAAATGCTTCATAAAACTGTATTTCTAAGAAATACATTTTTGAACATCAACGTAGAAAAGATTAAATTTGTGTTTTACTTTATGGTGCCTGTTATATTTTGGGGTCGTTTTTGTGTGTCTGTTTTAAAGGGCATCCTTCTATAACTCTTAAAACTGAACTATAGTTACTCGTATTATTAAACTGGTTCTTTCCTGTTTTAACAAGTCTGACTGACAGCCTACATGTATGGGGTGGAAACAGAGAGATGTGTCATTAGGTCAGTGGGTGTACAGAAATATCCCTCATCATGAACTCATGCTCACTTGACACATAGATTATTTTTAAATTCCCTCACATTCGTCATATCTGAATGTATTTAGGGCATATTTGTACTTAAGTGTAACTGACTTTATAATGTAGTTATGCACATGGCTTGACAGATATTTTAATTTCTACAGTATGTTCCCCGGTGATTCAGACATCCATGAATACATTAAAACATCACTGTGTTTGAATCATGAGGCAAATTGGTGCAATGACTCTTGTATAACATGACTTCACATGACAAGTTGGCGGTGGTTTTAAGAAGGAGGCTAATGTTCTGTGCTTTAACCCGTCAGGTTTTCTAAGATGACTGTGGCTAACTAAACTTGTGACGAAGGTCTGATTGCTTTAAACCAGTTAAGACATACCAGGCATGTCATTTAAACTGGTTTTAGTTGACTTAATACCACCTTTTCAAGAATTTTTTATATGAATGGAAGTTTGGTAATCTGTCTGTAAATCTGTGGCAGAACCTGATCGAGGATCTTTTTTGAAATAATTAGGGACATGACCAAAGGGGAGAGAACAATTAATCATGTCATGAAGGGATGCAAATCATAAAACAATTCCAATTGAAAATAGATAACAACACCCTCAATGAAATGTTATCATTCGTCTTTTTGCTCTTTTGTCTCTTTGTATTGCATGCTTTGCTAATCAAGAACGTCACCCATCAGAGGCAATCAGCAGAAAAGATTACGATGAAGTCAAAAATCATGGCAGACAGAGGGCAGAAGTGGTCAAAACTGTTGCTTAATTTTTTGCAACTTCTAGTAAGTGGAAACACCAGACACAAGCAGAAGCATTTATCTACAGTAAGCAGCACGGCATTGAATATCAGGAGTGTCTTTTGTTTGACATTGTTACCACTGAAAACCTCTGGAGACCATTTTTTTCTACACAGAAGATCATCAGGAATCGATAAGAGAATTGTTAAATTGTTAAGGATGGATAAGCAGAATCATTGATTGCATTGAGATCAATAAAATCTTATCAAATCCCATCCCTAATGTCAAGTAAGCTTGGGCCAATAGTATCCTTTACTTCTTTTAAAAGTGAGGTGGGAAAATGTCAAGAGGGCTTGAAGTCCTTCCATCTCTGTGGGGTATGCCTAAATTCCACCATAAACATACTTATTTAGGAAATTGCAGGGTGTCCCCATGAGATCACACTTCCCTTACAACAACACATACAATAGACTTTGACCTTTAACCAGTCACCACGTGTTTGTCATGTCATTGCGGGGATCACGTTACAGTCATGACGGTGGGCAGTTCCCAGTGTGTTCCAGTCAGGGACCAGTCAAGACTCAGTCAAGGAAAGTAGGAAGAGTTTAAGTGGCTCTGTCTAGCCCAGGAAGAGAAATTGGGTTAAAATAGCTGAGCAACTTTGAACAAGCAGGATAATCATCAGCATGTGCTCTGGATGTTGGTTTGATTTTTGCAATAATTTTTTGCTGAAAAAAGGTTAATACTTTTCCCAGTAAGCAACTGAAGAGGCTGGCAGGGCTGGGGGTCAGAACTGATGAGATGATTAATAGTATTAGACAAAAATTTAGGGTTGTGCAGACCCTAAATTGGTAAGCTGTTTGGAGAGGTATTTGGCCAGTGCATCTTTCAGTTGTGTGTTAAAGAACGTCAGAAGCTCTTCCATGTACAAATAGCAAACTAGCAGTCTTGTCTTTTTCTACTGCCTTTCCGCTCGTCTACAGAGTCTTTTTAAACCCAATAAATTCTTATTTAATCACAGCAAGATTTTTGTCAAGAGTTTGATCTGTATTTGAGTTAAGCAATAGCACCTAATGGCATCCAAGATAGTTTGACGATGACTGTTAAAACTGTGGAGTGTTAAAACTGGGGCTTTGGTGTCGCAGTCTGATCGAGCACAGCTCTGGATGCCACATGGCGATGTGTCCTTGGGCAAGACATTTAACCCCAAGTTGCTCCCACTGCTGGGACAATGATGTGTAAATGGGTATGGAAGAGTGTGAATGTGTTTGCTGAGAGTGAATGGGTGTGAGTGGGTAGATGTGACCTGGGGTATGTAGCTGTTTTGAGTAGTCAAAGTTACTAGAAAAGTGCTTTATAAGCTCAAGTCCCTTTTGCCATTTACCATTTGACCAAATCATTGGGTTGAAATAGTACAGAAGGTGTTTGCTTAAGTAAGCCAAGTGCAACGATTGTTGGAATTTAGAGGCACTGTGCTCAACATGGTGGACAATGAGCAGGGGGAGTGGGGGAAGATGTGGCCAGGCGTTAGCTACCTGGTGTATCCATTTTGTTCCATCTCCTCTTTTTGTCAGTTTGGTTGTTATTTTTTACCTGACACAAAGACTGAGTACTGACTGTTCTGACCTCCATCTAACTTTATTCTTGCCTGTGTTGATGGTTCTTTCTCTTTCTTTTATTTTGAGCTATTTGTATTATGTGCAGCGATGGTTCCTGTAAAAGTCTTTTGTAAAGCAATATGAATGCTTTCGGGGAAAAAAGAAGGTCAAATGAACTTAAACAACCATCAACAACCAAAATTATCACTGCCACCTTGGCTAACTTACTTTTGTGAACACATCTGGTGACACTTTCTGTTCAGCTCCTCTTTCTAATGCAGTATATACATATTACAAACATGGTTATAATGCATCAGCAGCAGTAATTCTTTTGGCCAAAATTCCTTGTTGATACCAGAGGTCAAAGGAAAATGGTGAGGGGTTCAGTATGATATAAAGCAGTGGTTCCCAACCTTTTTTGGTCCGTGACCCCATTTTGGCATCACAAATTTCTGGGGACCCCAGAGACATTTTTTATTCTAGAATTAGTTTTTCATCATGTTTATTATACTGTACAAACCATGGAGGTTTGTTATGCTGTTTTTTCCTACTGACTGCAAGTTTGTGTGTTAAGTTGAAGTGAGGGAACTGAAGCAGCGGTAACTGTAAAGTCACGTTATTGCGTGACTTCAATCAAGTTGCGCCAGCTCAGATATATTTAAATGCTGTATTTTATTTGAACTACATTTATATTTGAGGAAGTGAAAGTATAGAATACAGTTGTTTAAGATTGTGTGTGGTGTTTTAATTTTAACAAGAATAATAATTAGTTAAGTTAGTTAGTTTTTTTTTTTTTTTTTTTTAATCAATTACTAGATATTTCAGGCGACACCAATTTGAATTCCAGGCGACCCCACTTGGGGTCCTGACCCCAGGGTTGAAAAACACTGATATAAAGGCAACAATCACTGAAATAACTACTCATTAAAACCAAGGCGAATCAGACAAAAATACCAAAATAAGAGATCAAAGATAAAAATCTTCCATTTTGGTATTTTAGTCTGATTCGCCTCTATGACACAATGAACACAAGCAAAACGGCATTACAACATGAAAAATGAGAATGAATTCTATTGAAGTCTGAAAATAGTTCACAAACAGATGTGCAAGATTTATAATTGGATCTTTTAATGAGTGTTTTGGACCAGCACAAACAAAACTGGCATTTTATTTTGACTGAGCCACCCTCCTGGTGAAGAACAAGCTTTGCTGCAAGCCGCCAAATCCCAAACATGGCCACTGCAGCTCCGTGAGAGACTTAGTGGCATATGGCTGGGTGTCTCCACACTGAGCCCAGTCCTGTCGCTTCTGCCTTGGTCAGCATGTGGCGTACATGTAACGAACCATGACACCTCAAAAGTCCAACATGTGCCACAAGCGATAACAAACTGCCGCATCGCTCACACTGCTAGCTCAGCAGCTCTGGATGGCAGTGTTTCTTTTATCTCTTCTCCTCGCTGCGGAGCCGCCATCGTCCTTGATATCATTTTAATCTTGCAGAATAAAACAGTTCTTCATTTGCATCCTCTCCCTAAAATCCTCGTCCTTCTCTGTCCTCGGCTCTTGGGCAGGTGGCGTATTTGCATCCACTGATTTGCAGAGACGGGCTGTGTCATGCTTTGAGACCTTCTATGATCTTCTTTGTCCGCTGTGTGAAATGGGCCGTGACCTCTTCTTCCTCTCTTCCTGTCTGTCTGTCTGCATCCCTAATTTCTCTGCTGTTCCTCCTCCTCCTGTCTCCCTCTTTCTTTCTGTGTGTGTCTGTGATGCAGGAAGATAACTCATTCTCAACAACTAAGAGCTGACTGCACAGAATCACAGGCCAGAACTCATTTACAGCAAGAATACATTACACTGAGGGGGACGGTGGATCCAGCTCATCCTGAACAGTATGACTGAATGCACCGGGGTGACAAAATATTTTAACTGTAAAATCACAGCATTATGATCCAGTGCTGCCTCAAGTGGAGTGTACAAAGTGTGTTAAGGTGGTAGCCTGCAGTATTTTATGGGCATACTCTCCATGTGACTGAAAAGTCAAGAAGAGATTTGATTTACACATTAAATACATTTAACTAGTGAGGCATTACAAACGCACAGTAGAGGCCTTTTATGTCTCAAAATTATGGAGCATGTACTCATGGGAGTGATTCAGTTCAGTTCTGCTTATTTTTTGTCGTCAACAGCATTTAATTGAACCAGCTAACCTGACACGTCAGATACACAGTTCAGTGTATACTCCTCAGAAGGGGTCACCAATAAGGCCATCACTTATCCCTGAAATCAGACTTTTCTAACATACACTCAAACAACCGTAGATATTTGGTTAATTTGCACCTGCCCTCTCCCTCGGTAGTAAGGGAGAGTCTTATCTTTTGATATAATCCCAATGTTTGCCCACATAGCGTCGTACAGTTTTTCAATGCCTCGGAATAGTGTATCGGGGCTCCAGTTCTATCGTTAAATCCCAAAAACACTCTCCTGTAATCACACCAATGGGCCACATATCCTTGCATATGAATCTTCCCATGATGGCTTTTTTCCACGCCTCTGGCAAAGACCCTGCCAACAAAACTGTAGCACACGTGGCTGAACACTTGACGAAGCACCGCTGCACTTTGGTGCCTCCTCCTCGACTGCATGGCTTGAGTGAAAAGCAGACAGGTGAGTTTTTTGCGGAGGTCAAGTAAATAAGCTGCTTTGCACATAACCAACACACAGCCCGGTCTTTGATTTTGATTTTGCCATCAACGGTGTAGAACCCAAAGTACTTCCACACAGTGCTTCTCAGATAATTCAGTGTTGTTATTGTCTGCCTGGAGTGGCTTTGTGTGTCCTCCATTTTTTAAAAATATACATCACTCTCTGTTTACGGAGGTCCAGAGAGCGGTGTATGTGGCTGACGGTTGTGCTGCTACACTTAATATTTTACATTCCAATATTTATTTACAGTTTGAGTACGAACGTTCATCCCCATGCTTGAACGGATATATGAATATCGAGTATAAGGTGACAAAGCTAGTCACCAACCTGTACATATTGTTTAACTGGTAGACCTTTTGGTAGGTTTAAGTTTAGGAGTACACATATTTTCAGAGACAATGATCTCATAGCCCCACCTCTGACTTAAACCACCTGTTCTGTTATGTTGTCAGCATAGTTAGGACATCCTTATTGGTCAGGTGACTGGATACTTCACCTGAAATGCCTTCATTATCGACAGGACAGCCGGTCAACATTCTCCAGCTGTGTAGTAGTCTTCTGCATCTTCTTGTTTTTGACATCACATGTTTTATTTGCATGCTCCATGTCTTCTTCTCTGGTTTTGATGTACTATGTCTGTGGCAGAGTTACAGTGCCGCTTACAGGCCTAGCATACATACTACAGCATTTTCAGTGTTTTTGTGTGGATGAGAACATTTCATTTTATCTGATTGGTCTGTAATAAATGTGATTGACAGATCGGTCATCCAGTCACCTGCTGGATGTGCTTTGAAAGGTTCTGCCCATCCCCAAACACTTTCTGTGAGCTTTTTCCCAGATGGACTAGTGAAATATATTGAACAGTCCATCTGGTGGGTCAGGGTACTCATGGCAGTAAGTCCATGAAAATATTGTCAATGGTCCCAAACTTTCACACTGATAAATCTAAATATGCTGAATAAAGGCGTGTGCTTCTGTTTACTTTAATCTCTGTCCCCTGTTTCTCTTTCAAAGCAGAATCAGTGTCATCCTTTGGCATATTTTGTTTTGATGTTGTTTTATCATGACAGGGTAATCACTGAATGCATGAGCTGCACAGAGCTGCTCTGGTTCTTTGGTGGATGACGTGCAAGTGTGTCTCTGTGACAAAAGCAGCAGCAGTTTGATGGTAACCAGTGCAGCCGTCCTCAGGCTCTCAGATCCTCTCTGCTTTATTTCACCGCCTCCTCTGACTGGACAGTATACACACGCACTTCAGTCTGTGTGTGTGTTGGGGGGGGTGTGTAAAGAGTAAATCCTCCTCTCCTCTCCTGCTTTGCCTAATACGTCCATGCTGCAGAGCAGTGTGGAGCAGCACAAAGATCAGGGCTATTCCTGTGCTGCCAGGCGGCCCGCTGCTGATAGGAAAGGATTAATGAGGCGGGGCACTCATCACTCGTAATTAGAAACAACGCTAAAAACTATTTTAGGGCCTGTTCCTATGGAGAGATCTTGACCCCCACACACACCCCTTCGCTGCCAGCCATGAGGCGGGAGACGCCCGTGAAGGGGAGTAAAAATAGGCCCATAACTCCTGCAGCTATGTGACACATGGTTCAATGGAGGGGAGAGCAGATCATTCACAACTCGGGCTGTGAGCTCCACTGGACGCTCAAATGTCAAGAGGCTGAGAAGTCCGTCTGCTCAGATGTTTAGACTGTTTGTTGTTATTGATCCTGATAGTTAGACAGGCTCAGAGCGGCTGTTGTCTCCTGGCTGCCACCGAATCAAGTATAACTTCATCCTGCAATATTTACTCCAACACTTAATCCCTCAACCTGTTCAGTAGCTTTTAATATCAGCATGTTTTTGTCCCAAATGTTGTTGAACATTTGTGTGTTTTTTGGTGAGAGCAGCATTTAGAATGTTGGATTTGTTTTTTTTTTTTCTTTTGTTTTAGAGAAATATAGATTCTAAGATATAATATATCTTAATATTCAGACGCCTTCCACTTTATCGTTAGACGTTTCTAGTACCTGGTTACTGCCTTTGCCTGCAGAGCTGCCTTTAATTATTTGTGACATAAATTCATCAAGGTGCTAGAATCATTTCTCAGAAACTTTGGTCCATATTGACATGATGGCATCATACAGTTGCTGCAGATTTCTCGGCTGCACCTCCATGATGTAAATTTCTCATTCACCATATCCCTAAAATGCTCCATTGGACTGAGATCTGGTGACTGTGGAGGCCACAGGAGTGCAGTGAACTTGTTCAAATGTTCAGTAAACCGTTTTGATACTTTTTGTGCTTCGTGGAATGGGGTTTTATTCTGCTCAAAGTAGCTATCAGAGGATTGATACAGCGTGGTCATAAAGGGGTGGACATGGTCATCAACAATACTCAGATAGGCTGTGGCATCTAAATGATGCTCATTTTGTGCTAATGGGCCCAAAATGTGCCAAAAAAATATCCCACACACCATTACACCAGCAGCAGCAGCAGCCTGAATTGTTGATACGAAACAGGATGGATCCATGCTTTCATGTTGTTTACAACAGATCCTGAACCTACCGTCTGAATGTCACAGTAAAAATCAAGACTCATCAGACCAGGCGATATTTTTCCTGTCTGTCCAATACTGCTGAGTCCATGCCAAATGTACTCCCTTTTCTGTTCTTAGCTGATAGGAGTGACACCACATGTGGTCTTCTGCTGCTGTGGCCCATCTTCCTCAAGATTCAGTGTGTTGTGTGTTCAGAAATGATCTTCTGCATACCTTGGTTTTAATGAGTAGTTATTTCAGTATTTGTTGCCTATATATAATACTGACCCCACTCTGGGCATTTTCCTTTGACCTCTGGTGTCAACAAGGAATTTTGGCCAAAAGAATTACTGCTGATGATGCATTATAACCATGTTTATAGTATGTATGTACTGCATTAGAAGGAGGAGCTGAACAGAAAGTCTTACCAAATGTGTTCACAAAAGTAATTTTGCCAAGGTGGCAGTTATATTTTGTTTGTTGATGGTTGTTTAAGTTCTTTTGACCTCCTTATTTCCCCAAAAGTTTTAATATTGCTTTACAAAAGACCTTTACAGAAACCATCTTTGCACATAATATCTAATAGCTCCTGTAAGAATTCAAATAAAAGAAGTTATTAAAGAGTTCTGTAGAACTCATTCTCATTTTTCATGTTGTAATGCATTATGCTTGTGTTCATGGTGTCATGGTGGCAAATCAGACTAAAACACCAAATGGCTGATTTTTTTATCTTTATGGTTACAGTTTTTGGAAATTTGAAATTGACCTGCAGGCAGCATTTGGTGAAGAGGGGGCCCTCAGTTGCCCACCACTGTCACAACAGGTGAGCTATTCACGTAAGACACACTACATGAGTCAATAGTTAGTATGCAAAAGAGATTTTGTAGCTCCTGGAGTCTAAATATGACATAAAACATCTGATGTTTTTCACCAAATCAAGTCAACAAAACACTTTAGGAACTATTTTCTGTCTTATTCTTATGGTGTCATCGAGAATACTTCTTCCATGTAAGTGGAAAACCACAAAAAAAATAAAGTTCAGGACGCCAAAGTAAACTTGCCTCCCTGTTTATTTCAAAGCTCACAAGTAGGGATTACAAAATTACAGTGCTTCAATTTGCAACAGTTGGAGGAGGAGTAGGAGAGATGACAGACCATTTGAGGATTTTTTGTTTATTTTTTTAGCAAGTCATGCAAAAAGGTGTGGGAGAAGGCCTCCGTTATTATAGCACCCTTTGTGGAAAAAATAAATCCATCTGTCCGTAGGTCAGTGCAAAAATAGTAATGAATATATGCATACAAAGAAAATAGATATATATTTATATATATATATATATATATACTGTATATACTTGACTTTGACTACAGACACAGAGATACAGAGACTTTGTAGAGCGCAGCCCGTTTTTCCACCGGAGCCTCTGAGCAGAGACTCTTAATCAAGTCTGAAGAGTGCACGTCAATATGACAGCTTGATACTGTTCGAAAACAGAGCGGACACCTCATGGAGCTCTCAGGCTGTGACCTCTACACAAAGAGCAGTGTGGGAAAGACGGACAGCACCATCATGACCGAGAGTTTTTACCCCCTCCCACTCAGGCCAGGAGCACACAGCATGCTTCATTTTCCAACCAGAGAGAGTAATGTACAGTACAGCGGTTACATTGTTAAGATACATACAAAAGCAGTGACGCAGATGTAGAAACCAGCAGATGGGATGAAAAAGTTCTTGGTTTATAACACTGGAACATTGGCTCAGATGGTTAGCACTCTTTGTTTTCTTTTTGCAAATAGAAACGCACAAGCTACAAACGTGTGTTAGATGATCATCATATTATACCTTTTACAATATTCAAATATACCGTGGAGCACCAGTAGACATCAATGACGACAGCAACATAAAAACAACTGAGGACACTTTGACACTTTTTTTTTCAAAAACATCTCTGTCCCACTTTAAAAAACTCCCTTCAATCTTTATTTCATGCTCAAAATATTCAGAAAAAACACCCCAACACGACCTGTTTCATTGTATTTGCATAGCATGAATCTTCACATGAGGGATTTTCAAAGCTTATTGTCATAGATGTTGGTGTTGTAAAGTCTGAGTACTCATTTCTGCTGTTTTATGAAAACTGGTCACATTCTCCTTTGTCTTTCTTAGGGGCTCAAAAGTAGGATAAGACAGTTCACAGACGGTGCATTAGGAGGAAAAATCTTTTTTTTTGGTGCATTAACATGGATGTTTTTAGCCCTGTGCTTCATTTTGTGATTTTTTTTTAATCCATGCAAACAATGAAGAACTGAATGCACACTTTCAAAAATGGAAAAAGGAACCATGACGTGAGGAAGCTACATCTTCTGAATAAGAAGCAGAAAAATAGCCCAATAAAGGGCAGTGGTAACAGAAAAAAGTACAAGAAAGCAAATTTCCCTTGCTCATTAGAAGCTAACCCGAGCTCATAGGGAAGTTTTCACCAGTTTGCATTGTTGTAACCTCTAGCGTGCACAAGACAGTTCCTTAGAGCCCACATTATAACCTCCAGTTCACACAAGAAACTGTTTTCTGACTATGTTCACTTAGTGAAACATATCCACTCATGATGTCAACTTGGCTCACCTCAAATCTACTCTTTTTACAACTCTTCAATCTAGCAGGACACACTTGGTTAAGAATTTTTTTCTTCTCGGTGTGGATAGGAATCAAAAACCAATTTCAGCTGAGGATAGATAACACATAGCTCAAGGAGTCGATTTTGTTTTTATTCTTCATAATTCCTCTCTCAATTCATTCCACTTTTTCTGCATGTCTTGCCAATCAAGGAGGTCAGAGGCAGTCAGCAGAGACGACAACAAAGAAGTCAAAGATGTAATCATGGCAGACAGGCGACAGAAGTGGTCAATGTTGTGACTTTATTTACACAAATCACCCTAAATGCCCAAATTTTGTGGCTGTGTGATTTCAAACAAGAATGGAAACACTGGCAGATGGAGGCATGTAGCTTGGTATTTATAATCTTAAGCGCCATGTATTTGACATTTGAAAAATCTGTTTAAAGAAAATCCACAGGAATCAATAAAGCCTTGGATCAATAAGTAGAATTGATTAATGCATTGGTGTAAATAAAATCCAATCAATTCCCATCCTTATTCTCTGGCGAAGTTTCCGCAAGTTGAACCAAGACTATAATTTGATGAGAAGACACTGCTGACCACTGAACAGTCAAAGTATCGCCATAGTAGAGCTGGATATCCAACACAGCTCCACTACTTTTAATAGTTGGTTGTTTTGGTTCTTGCCATCATCACTTTGACAAAAGTCGTCTCATTACTGTGGCAGTAAGCCCACAGACCACGAGCCAGCCACCCTAGCGCTTCGATTTTCTCCTTTGTTGTTGTGCTAGACATCAAAACAGTTTCACACTGCCAAGTCATGATGTCCCTGACTGCATTTTGTGGAAGTACAAATATACTCTGTAATAGAAAATACAGCACCCAATACTAGGGCTGGGCAGTTAATCAAATTTTAATCTTAAATAGAATTACTGTCTCATACAATTATGAAAACTGAGAAATTGAGATTGAAAGATCACTGTGCCACACAAACTGTTGCACCTATTTTGTCTTTTTCCATCTATCATTATTTTTTAGTGTTTGTTGTTTCCGTTTTCCTTTCATTTACTGCTTGATCTTTAATGTTCAAAATGATGGTGTTTAGCGCCTCAAAGCTTACTGTCTGCATGTTGTACATGTAAAATCAATAAGTAATCATGTTTTATAATCATGATCTCAATATATATCAAAATAATGTAGATCATGATTTTTTCTAGAATCAAGCAGCCCTACCTAATACTTACGACAAGCAGGGTCGAAATAAGTTAATACCACAAATTGGAAAATGGTAGTATTAGGGACACCGTAAATGCAGCTACAACCATTGTGGATTGTGTTGGCTAAAATAATTCTGAATTTATGAAAGGTCTAAAGAACTGAAAACTGAAAAACATTTCTAGCCTTCTTTTAGTTCACATTGTTTGTATTGTTGTTCGGGGTTGAAACAGTTAGCTACTGTAAAGTTTTTTTTTTCATTAAACTTATTAGGAAAATACGTCGAGCGGTATTTAACTGGACTGATGGAAGTGACTGGAAGTTTGATGCTTGGTCACAATGAATGTTGATAATTTAACATGTTCCTTAGTATAACTTTTTCACAGTTGACTCGTGACTGTTTAAAGAAAGCAATGATTTCAAGCAACTGTTATCAAGATTTAAAACTCTGTTTTTCCATGATTTTTCCCAGAATCTGTTATTACGTGCTGTTCATAAGCATGACTTTATGTTAATTTCCCTCAAATGCGCACCCATAATGTTGGTGTTGATCAAAAGAATGCTCTCCAACTTGGGAATTTGTACTACTTAATGGTCCAATTTCCTGTTGTGTTTATCATGTCTTGGGTGTCTGTTAAGCAAGAATTTGAGGCCAGAGCAGACCTCAAAGCAGTCATGGCGTCTGCCTGTGTTGGGAAAAAAACACGAGCAGGTGGAGGCTGTATAGCTATTACATCATAACCCCAGGAAGTACAAACAGAGACTTTTAAGGGGCATTTTCCTTAAAGAGGGATAACGCATTGCTCTGTGAACTGAGAAATTAGTAAAAGGGGTCATGTTCTTTAGCTCCTCAAGACCTTTCTCGCAACATTAAAGCAAAGAAAATGCATGGCATGGGAGCTTTAACTCGATGTAAAAGATGCATTAGGCATTTTTTTAAATTAAGAAGGACTTATGAATGTTTAGGGATTTTAATCAAACACACCAGTCTGTTACAATAATGTATAATGCATAATAAACCGTCTTTCTAATGTGCGGTGCAGTGGTTACATGAAGGTTTGACTCCACATCTATGTAGTAAGAGTGGTTCAGTGAAAGTTTCAGAAGAATGAATGTGTAAATGGGCATCTATCTACATGTTTGATTTTATATGTGACTCAGAGGTGAGTCAGATGCAACAGGATGTGGAAAATCTCTGTCCAGGGATTGACTCTTTATTCTCTGTAGACTAGTTTTTAGTGCAGTTATTCTACAGTTCACCATGGTGCTCAGGCTCCATCCTATGCTGCCACGAGATCAGAGTTACATAATGAACGTTTTTCACCTCAAGGCTTTTTACCATCTCTGAATGCAATCTTCTCAAGCTCTGCGTGTGAATCAAAGACATCAGAAACCGTCTTTGAAAGTGAAATGAGGATGTCAAACAGAACAAAAAGGAGCAGGTTGCTTCAGTCCGAGAGTTAAAATTTTGACCTCGTTCTGCATCCGTCTGCACGTGATGCCGTAGCATGCGCAGGCCCAGTGGTGACACATGAATTAAGGCATTGATAGAGGCACTAGAACAGCACGTGACGGCAGCGCTTTGCCTTTGCGAGGCAGAGGAGCTCACTTAACTGTAGCTCAGTGTCAGCGACGGGGACTGGCAAAAGATCAGACAAGGGGTCACGCTGCTCTACTGTACCACCCTGTGCCACACCGCACTGTGGCGTACAGGGGGAGATGAATGTTTGAAGTCTGTACCTCCACTCTGCTACCTTTTGATGGATTAAATTAAAGCTCAGTATTACAGGCTTTGATAACAAATGTGTAGCTACAAAGGGACACCGCAAAGTGCATTATAACAAGGCTGTGTCATGGATGAAAGGGGATGAAAGGGGAGAAAAAGAGTCAAAAGGACATTTGTTAAAAATAAGGCTGTGTTATGGTTGATTTGGAGGTAATGGGTGGGCAAAACAGGATCAGGAGGAGTAAATACTACAAAAAGAAGGCTGTCCATGAATGACTGGGGACAAGGGTGGTCTAAAACAGTATGTTTCAAAAAGGAGGTTGAGATATGGTGGAATAAGGTCAAAAAGGGGGCAAACAGGGTTAAAGGGTACAAATACAACTACAAAATTAGCTGTATCATACAAAAAGTGGTAAAATAGGGCAAATGCTACAAAAGACAAGGTTGTGTCGTATATATGGAGGTAAAACAGGGTCAAAAAGAAGTAAAAAAGGGGGGTCTATTTACTTGGCAGGTAATTTGGGGGCAAAGTGGCAGCAAACATGGGCAAAAAGAACAAATATCAAAAAAAAAAAAAAAGTGCTGTTTTATTGAGGAAATGGGGCAAAACAGGGTAATTACATAGCCAAAAAGAAAATGTTAAAGAGTGTGGCAAAACAGGCTAACATTATAATACAAGGGGGCAAAACAGGAGCAGACAAAGCAAAAAAGAGGGCAAATGTACAAAATAACAGTATGTGTCATGAATGAAACGGGACAAAATAAGGGGTAAAAACAAATGCTAGAAAAGTGGGGCAAAGAAGAGGAAAACAAGGTATAAAAAATTCTGCATAAACAAACACATGGCCCAAAGATGAATGCTTCATGGAAAGATAGTGTCATGGTAGAAAAAGACAAAATGAGAGCAGAACAGGGTCAAAAAGAGCAGAATTAAAAAACAGGCCGAATAGGAGCAAACAGTAAAAAAAAATACAAGGTGAAAATAACAGTATGTGTCATGAATGATTGAGCGCACAATCAGTAGGGAAGAACATATACCACAGAAGACAAGGCTGTGTTACAGATGTAGGGGCACAGTAATATGAAAAGAACAAATAATGTGGAAAATGGCCGTCTCCTTGTTGGAAGGGGGAGCAAAACCAGGGCCTAACAGGGCCAAAAAGAACAAACATTGCTAAAACTAGACTGTGTCAAGGATGGAAGGGTGCAATAGAGTAAAGTAAAACTACTGCATAAAAGACAAAGCTGTGCTGTGAGAATGAACTATAGTCAATTCAAAATAAAAGCAAGGTTGTAAAAGGCATAATGACCCTAAATTGGGGCAAAACTGACTAAGAAATGATGCAAAACAACGGAGTATCACTGACTTTTAGGGGCAAAATGGGGTCAAACCCAAAATCCCCTCCATAAAAAAAATGTAAAGTGGCAAAAGGGGTCAAAGTGGGGATAAATGATACAATAGATAAGGCTATGTCATTGATTTACTGAAGCAAATAGGCAAAATAAATGGGTTAAAGAAGAAACTAGGATGAATGATAGGTGTGTCCTGATAGAGTAGGGTCAATAGATGCAAAATCAACAAATTCTTTGAGGCTTTGACAGACAGTGGCAAAAAGGAGGTAAAAAGAGAAAAGCAGCAAATCAAGACTGTGTCATGGTCAATCTGGGACATAAGGGGTGCAAAACATGGTAAAAACAAATCAAATGCTGCAAAAGGCAAGGTTGTGTCATGGATGGTGGTAGGCGGAGAGGGCTGAACAGAATCAAAAAGGAAAAAAATATGGCAAAAATCCAGGTCAAAGTCATGTTTGAGAAGGGCCAAAAAGGAGGCAAAAGGGTAAAGTACAACAAATGTTGCAAATAACTTTATCTGGGAATAAAATTTGGTCAAAAAGAACAAAGCTGCAAAAACAGAGGAGAGTTCATGGATTTAAAGTGGTGAAGTAAGGGCAAAAAGAGGCAGTGCAACCAAAAAACAAGGCTTTGTTACAGGGCAAAACAGGGTTAAGGAAAAGCTGATGTGTAAAAACAAGGCTGTACAGTGGATAAGTTGGGGATTAATGGAGGCAAACAAGGGTCAAAAACAACAAATGCTAAGAAAGAAGGGCTGCTGACTGGATTAAAGAGGACAAAGTAAGGTAAATACGGAGATCAAGTGATGAACGTGAGAGGCAAGTTGAGGAAAAAGCAGAGTAACATGAACAAATGCTTCTAACACCAAAAGGCTGAGTCATGGATAAATGAGGGCAAAATGGAGGCAAAAAAGAAGAAATGCTTCAAAAGAAGCAGGCAGTGAAATTTGTCCATTTTATTACATTAACAATATGTTGTAGCCCTATTTAGAATATTCTGATACTGTTTTAAAGTTTCATTTTCTCTGCTCGCAGCCATGCATTTAAAGAAAGCTCTCATGGCTGTTTAGTAACAGAAATATATATTGCTGAAAGTAATGTACCAGTAAATATGGTTGCAGGAATGGCAAAATCAAACACTCAGCATACACAAGACATGTGAACATGTGGTTTTGACAGACATAAAAAACAAGCTGCACTCAAAAATTTAAAATAAAATAAAACCCAGCTTTTTTTTCCAACTTGTATACACCTGCACCAAACATTACAGCCAAACAAAAACATACAGAACTGAACGACGCTCTCACATTAACATCAGAATGGCATCTCAGCAAAGAGCTGGAAATGTTTTGTAATCATTACCGATATATACACATAGGATCAAGGTCTCAGTTGCATTCCACTCTGAATTTATTGCACAGTAAGCCGCTGCGGGCTTGTCATGGTCAACCCCATAAACCCCGTATAAAAATAGAACAACAACATTAACACACCAAACATGTCTTCTTTTTTTTTTTTTTTTTTTTTTTTGACAGGCACTGCCGTGGCCAACCCCGCCTGAATCTGCAAACAGAAACCGTGAGCCACAGTGTGAGCGCTAAGAGTTCCTCCTCTCAGTAATTGCCTCTAAGCACATAGAGTATCTTTCCCAAACTGAATTTTCTTTCTCTCTGCGGTCACAAATGGAAAGCATCCAACCGACCGCTTCGTCTTCTCTCTCTATCGCTCTAACTTGCTCTCTCCTCCGGGACTGCGGCCAGGTCCAAAGAGTAGAGATTTTTGGCATTTCTTATCACCACTGACCCAGAGCTTTGCTACTCCAGGGAGCCCAAGACGAGTATGAGGAGATTCTAGAAGAACACTCTCCCTCATACTCTCCAAAGCAGCTCATAGAGCAGTCGCACCTCTCACACAAAGCAGTGAGAGCGAGTAAAAATGTGAACATCCGTACAAAGGTTTCATTTTAAACAACCGTTTCTACACCCGACAGCTTTGGCGTGAGGATTCTTGGCGTTATTCCATTGTTGAGGTCCTCCTCAAACTCTAGCAGCTGGCCCATGAAGTTGAGATTTGGGGAGATGATGGGCCTCCTGGTCTTAACGAACTTGTAGGCGTCCGTCATGGTCATCCAGGTGTGCTTCATCAGGTAGGCGATCACGATGGTGGCTGATCGGGACACACCTGCCTGGCAGTGGATCAGAAGGCCCATACCCGCTTGATGTGCTTCCTCTGTAGAGAAACATAAAAACAACCAAAACATAGTTAAGGTCACACCGGGTTCCCACAAAGGTTTAAAGGAAAGATTCAAATCTTTTCTTCTGTTTGTGAAGTTTGATTTTTTCCCTTCAAATGTGCTTTTTGGGACTCAATTTAAGTCAAAATTTGTGTGAGAGCTATCACTGTAATGTGTAAAAGTAGTAGCTGTCATTTCAAAAATGTAAGAAATAAATCTTATATACCATAATTTATCGATTATAACACGCACCCCATATTTTTACGATTTTTGCCTGGAAAACAACTGTACTCAAATACAACACACACCCAAATTCTGCCCAAACCTTACTCTCTCAGACAACTCAAAAATGACCTTTATTCACCATTTTAATCAATGTAATTTCAGTATTTTCACAACAAATACCATACACGATTTTCTCTCTCAAACAGATGCGGAAATACCCTCTGCTTCACGCATGCGCAGTTTACTCGATTTTTGCCCGAGCATGCGTAGTCGTAGTGTACCAGCCAATCAGAGAGCAGCTATCAACATGCCAATGTCTTCAACCAATCACAGTGTAGCTATTTTGCGTCCCCTTGCTCACAAGATGGCGGCGTCTGTGTTTGCATGTGTTTTCCCAGAGAAAGAGAATATTTCTGCTTTTTCCACCAGATGTGTTGCAATTGTGATGTTGGCAAGACAAAATATGTTAAGTATTTTGCTTGTATTCTTGTAATACGCACCCGTAAATTAGACCTTGTTTAAGAGCAAAAAAATTTGTGTTGTAGTCGAGAAATTACGGTACAGTAATACAAATGAAGCAAAATAATAATACAAAAGTAAGCAAACAAAGATCATCTTAAAAGAAAACAACACCAGTTGATTTCATTTACATGTTCGAAAAGGAGTGGGAAGAAGTACAAACTTATTAAACCCCACCCTTCTCCATTAGGTATAAAAAGTCAATTAATCCATTTCCTAAGTGATATGTATCCAATTAATAAATCTCATAAAAAATAATCATATTTGCATTATGAATAGATATATATATCTTTCCCAAAATGTCTTATTGTAATTAAATAAAAATTTCTATCAAAAATAAGCTCTTAAGATTCTTTTGAAATCATATAGACAAAAAATAAACAACAGAACACCTGGTGAAAGTCAAACCTTATTCCTCCTTGTACCTTGTGAAAATAAGTACTTTGTACTTTTTCTCAAATTGATCGATGTCTGGACATTCCTTAAAGGTGCAGTGTGTAGAAATTGGCATTTTAGCGACATCTAGCGTTCAGATTTTGGAATGAGCCCGTCCTTTACTAAAACATCACTAAGCGACAAGAGCCGGTAAGACCAAAAAGGTTCATGAACAGAGCATCATTTACAACAGTTACAAACATCGCGCCGTCTTCTTCTCTTGTAATACCCGCTCCCTCTCTCCTTCTTCTTCGCATGCCATCCAGGTAGATTTCAGGACCGGTGGCCAGACTCGTATTCAAAAATCGCGTTTCGCTGTATTTGTCCCCAAAACCTGCCAGTAGACAACATGGCGGATCATTATGTCAGCCTCCACAAAGGGGAGACCTGCGGTACATAAATGTAAAAAGCTTTTTCTAACTTAATAAAAAGAAAACGAAAGTTTTATGGGGATGATTGTACACCTATTTCGATGGACTTTACATACAAATAGAAAACACTATATCCTATATTCACCGTTTCTGTTCAGCGAAATGCTGCCAACTTCTACACACTGCACCTTTAAGCTCCACATTCAGACTATTCCACAGTTTCACACCACAGACAGAAATACAAAAACTTCTCCTTGTTTTACACACCCTCGTGACTGTAAAACTAAATTTACCCCTCAAAGTAACATACCAATGAACTCAAAAGCCTCCTCAAAGTACTGGCGCAGGTTCTGCTTGTTGCTGTCTGTTGCGGGGAGGCGTTTGTAGACGAACAGGCCCGTGTCATAGTGGTAGAGCGGCAGGTGGGTGGTCACGTTGAGGATGTAGCCGATGTTGTAGCGCTGCAGCATGTTGATGTCCTGAGCGTCTTGCTCGTTCCCCAGATAAAGGAAGGGCAGGATGGGTGTCAGCTCTGCGTTCTCTATGTCCGGGGTGGAGGGCAGAGAGTGAGGTAGCGCCCCCGTGAGGCCAGCGGCTGCACCAGAGTCCAAGCCCTCGTGAAGGTGCAGCGAGTGATCACACAGGTTCTCGTGGCTCTGCCTGAAGCAGCTAAGGCCTCCTGTGGACACAAAAACACAGACCGTGATTAATAATATGACAGGAGGTCAATTTAATCAGGCTAAAGAAACTAAAAAGCCATTGAGCAAATTCTAGGTAGGCTGCTCAGTCTTTCTTTTTATGAGTGTTTCTGGGCTGATACAGATCATCTTCTTGTGATTTTAGCTGATTCTGTTCCTGATCATATTTCCGTTTTCTTTTTAGTTATTTTTGTAGCAGCTGGATGGTCTACTGGATAGCTCAGTGGGTTGCACTGCTTATCCACCAAGCAGGAGGTTAGAGGTTTAAATCCTTGTCAACCCTAGTGCCCTTAGGCAGGATCCTTTGTGCCATCAAGCCTACCTCAGACTTAAGTTGCTTCAGATAGAAAGGCGTCTGCTAAATGAATTGTAAAATTGTACTTTGTAGTGTACATACAATGCATCAATTGTCACTAAGAAAATAAAACAATGTGATGATTTATTGTTTCATGTGTTAATTGAAGTAAAATAATGAGCAAAATTATCAATCACCTGAAAAAAAGCAAAAAAAGCAATAAAAGGAGCCTTAACTGTGTAAATAATATAAAAATTAAAGGCAACAAGTCCCAGAACACTAATTCAGTTGCACTCTGCAACCAATGCAATCATTTATATTGATAAGAAAAACACATTTCACTTTCAAAAAGCTGTATGAATTTAAGGGTTTTGTTTTTTTTTAGCTCCATTTAAACAAATAAGCATTACATTTTATAAGTTTTTACCAACTGGACCTTGAACACATCACAAAGTCATGATGGACCTTTAACACTTAAATGTTGTAACACCTTTTTAGCTTCTTTATTAAATTTTATGCTGTCAGTGTCAACAGGTATTATAACATTAAATGACTTATTTTAACTTTTAAGACTCACAAGAAGTTTTGGGGACATTACCATGGCTGTTTCAAGTGTTTTGAGATGTGTGACAGCAGCAGCAGTGGAAAGCATGATGGAGTTGTTATCAAGCTAACAGTAGAGGTCCCTGCCTTTTAGTTTATTGTTATACACAATGCTGATCTCCTCGTTCTAGCATAGGTTCACTACAATAATTTAGGTTTACAACCATGTCGACCTTTTTTCTCTTTGTGGCCATTTCACTACTGCGCCAAGAAAAAAAGCCATCAATAGTTTTGATGCGTTACTTGTTTTCTTGCTGCACTAATCGCAACAATGGATGCAATATTTAAAAAAATATACTGACCTCCACCAAACAATTAAGTGGGGAGTTTCTGGTTAAAATAAAAATGACATTTGATTATATAAAAGGCTTATTCAGCTAAACTGTAAAGTGGATCTTTTTTTTCGATGTAAACGTGTTTCTGTCGTATTAATATAACTGTGGTGAGTCAGGATTCTCATGTTATGTGTTAATTATTCCATCCAACCTCTGAAAGTTTTGCCAGACAAGCTCACATGATGGTGATTTTATTAAGTTATTGATTTCCTGTTTGGAGGGAGGGTGGCACAGTGGCACAGCAGGTTAGTGCGCGTGCCCCACACCAAAAAGATTGCTGGTTCAACTCCCTGTGTTGACCAGGGTCTTTCTATGTGGAGTTTACATAGTCTCCTCTATGCCTGCATGGGTCTTCTCCGGGTTTCTCCCACGGACCAAAATCATGTTCGTCAGGCTAATGGGTGACTCTTGACTGATGACAGGTATGAGTGTGAGCGTGAATGAATGTTGTGTCTCTATCTTGAGTTGAGGGTGTGCCCTGCCTCTAGCCCAGTGACAGCTGGGATAGGTTACAGCACCCTGCAACCTCGACAGGAACAAGCAGTACAGATGATGGATGGCTGGGGACACATAAAAGTTTTAGACTTTTTTGAACAGTGAAAACTAGTGGTTTCTCTCAGCACTGCATACCACTGACAGGAGGTTTGCACCATGACTCAAAGTGTAGTCTACGATAGGCTAGGGGTTGGAATCTTCCGATAGGTTGAGGTTCGATTCAATTCTGATTGTAGGGGTCACAATCAGGACAGACTCATGATTTACAACACATACCCTGATGCGTTTATAGCACTATCGGCCTCTGCCTGCAGTGCACTAAGAAGCTAAATAATGTACAATAGCACAATAAAATGCTTTCAAGATACACAGGTCATGTCTTTGAAATGTTTGTATCATCTTATTTACAACAATTTAGATACACTACAGAATGAAGTTTGTTTAAAAAAATGCATATAAAAATCAATCCATGGATGATTAGGATCAATTCTGAATCTTTTGAACAATACGATTCAATTTCAATGCAAAACCATTTTTTGCACACCTATACTAAAGGGTTGAGCTGGAATTTAAAGGGTTGAATCATTTTTCCAGGTTATGATGCTAACTTTGCTTTGGTTCAGTTCCTGCAACATGATAAAAATACTACAACCTTGTTTCCATTCCCAACAAGGTTGTAATATTACACATTACAACTATCCAGGACAAATTCCCTTTGCATGCGTTCCTAATCAAACTCCCTTTATAGAGCTTTAAAGCACTAAAACACAAGAGAAATCTCCAATCACTGGACTACACTGTTACATTTAGTTGCCATTTAAATGTCTCTCTTTGAATATAAAATCAATATTATGGGATTGTGAAGTGTTTCCATTTACAACAATGGACAGTCGAATCTATTTTGAGCAGACCAAAATAGCCACTAAGTCAGTTTCCACCACCCAAACGGTCTGAGAAATTCCCTGGTTAATGTGCAGGTAAATCGCCATGCTGAATATTTCATGTATACTTCTCACTGGACATCTGCACTTCTCCAAATAAACTGGCTTGCACCTGTCGCTGATGATGCCAAAGTTTCCCTTCAGCAGAGCAGTGGGGAGGGGTGGAAAGAGGCGCACACACACACAGTATCAGTGTATTGTTCAGAAGACATCATGCCATGTGAAGTCATGGTTTAACTTCCCTCTTTGTGAGCACACAGACAGGTGGGGATCTCCTGTCCCCTGTATGAAGGTTTTCACCATAAAAGAGACGACTGTCCACTGAGGACAAAGACATGAACCTGCTGATACAGTAACCACCCTCACTGTGGTAGGTTTTTATGATAACAAATCAAATATAGCAAATCAAAAAGGGAAGTATTTACAGGCACTGTGACAAATAAGTCAACTAAATGTTAAGAGGGAAATTCCACTGCTATTTTATGACATGCTTTTTATGTACTCGGAGAAACCTGTAGAGCAGTTTCAATAGAAACAACAAAAAACATCTATAGTTAAAACAATTATAATAAAAATCGAAAGGAATATCCACAATGATAACATTTCCTAATATGCACACTTCTTTAATAAATGCTGCAGACAGCATTACAAGTACTGTATCTGTATAATCCAAACGTAGCGCAAAAGTAAGGATAGACATCAGCAATCTTTAAATTGTGTCAAACCAATTTAATACTGACATCTAGCAATCCTAACTGCTGATACAGATAAGATATTTTCTATTGGGTTTTAAAAATTACCTCTAGGACAAACTGATTATTTTTCATGGTCGAACATGAGCCAAAGCATTGGCATTGTTGAAGAATTAAGCCAAAAAAGGTAATGAGAGAATTGGTATCGGCTAAAATTCTTAAATATCAGCATCAGCATCAGCCCTGAATTTCAATCGATGCATCTCTAACAAAAAGTAAGGAAATTAGTGTTTGATAGATTATTTCTTTGTTGTAACGATACTTCTTGGCAATAAATCTTATATCTTACATTTTAAATCTTATATCTTTGGAAAGCCTGTTACATGCATTTGCATTACCTGACACACCAGATGGACAGTTCAATATTTTTCACTAGTCCATCTGGGAAAGAGAATAAAGAAAGTGTTTGGGGAGGGCAAAATCTTTCAAAAACATACCAGCAGATGATTGGACGATGGTTCCTTCAATCACAATCAATATAGGCCAATAAGATAATGTAGTAGGCAGGAGCTACTGAAGGACAGAACAAAAGCCACTTCATAAAACAAACTACCGGCAAAACATGTTGGAGGTGGAGCTAAAATATATTTTTTCTATAGAGAAGTTTGTAGTTTTATTTTTTGTTTTTAATTTAATAAAGAAATGTGGTATCTGATTAACTGCAACTGAAGCTGTTAGCATCTAGGCTAATCTCTGTATGAACAGTCTCTTCCTGCTGTTGTCTTGCTCGTAGCTCCCACCTCTAAAGGACGCTGATTGGGCCGTCCGGCTTTGTGCTGATTACAGTCATTGTGCATTAGAGTTTGGCAAGATGAATCTGTCTGATTACAGACATTGAATCAGGCAGATCCATCTGCACTGCATGGCACGTCAAAATGATCTCTTGGGCAAACTGATCATGATCAAACGTGTGATAAATTTATTTTTGGTATTGTGGGAGAATTAAGACAGAGGAGGTAAAGAGAGAATTGGTATAGGCTAAAATGATCATTTTAAGCATCGGTATCTGCATCAGCCCTGAATTACTCCATTGGTGCATCTCTAACAAAAAGTAAGGACATTTGTGTTAGGCAGATTTTTTCTTTGTTGTAACAATATTTCTTGGCAATAATTCTTATCCTGTTGGAATGGTTTATTTCCCTTTCAAATGCTGCCACATTTGTAAATAACATGCATTTGTGGGACGACCAGCAGAGTATGTGGGTTGCACCCATTAAAAATTTGCCAAATCTTGAAGCAGACACCAACTGACTACTGAAGGAAGCCAGGTGCCAAGATTGTCAGCACCTAGAAGTACCAGAATCTCACCTTTGACTTCGACCTCCATTTTAAAATTGAGGTATATAGTGCATTATCACTCAATCAAAAAAATATTGAGATTCAATTTTTGGACCAAAACACCAAGGTCTGATTGGAAGCCAACGTCTTTGGCACAATCAACAAACTCTCAACGACTAAAGCGTGAAAACTCTGCGTCTTGTTTTGGCTCAAACTAAACCAGCGTCTTCTGTCCATTCAAGTCAAACTCAGCTGTTAATTAAAAGTTTGAGAGTAAACTGAGAACAACAGACTCTCCAGAAGAAGAGGCAGACTGCTGATGGTGAAATCTGTGAAGCGTGACTGTCAGTCATGAGCAAACTGAACTGTGAGAGGAAAACTGTCTATCACTTCTATGAGCCACAGGACAAGCTCCTGCCTCAGCTCAGGCCTCTCACACCACAGAGCTGCTGTTTCCATCACTGCTGACACCGTCTTTATGACACTTCTGATGCTTTAAATGTTAACAAGTTACTACTCTGAGCTGCAGCAGGGACGGGAGGGAACATTTTGTGTTTTCACTGAAGCACATTTGGATAAATCATGACTAAGACATGCTGGTAAATTATTCAACAGGCATACAAGCATGGTCAGAATCTGTCACTATCACAACTGTTATGTAAGGCTGAGAAATGTACAGAGTTTTGCAAATATGGGAATATATTTTAAAGGCCATACATGGGTAATATACTGCTGTTCATGTTAGTGTAGTTATGTTGTGTTAAAATACCTTCATTAGTCATGACACTTTATCATTTGCTTGTCCAATGTTGAATGAAGTGATTCAAAAACAAAATACAAGCCAAGCCTAATGCACTGTTAAACACTTTTTTTACAGAATGATTATTGACTTTATTATATTCATGTGATTTCCAAAGTGTTGCCAACATAGTTTAGTAGAAATGGAAATTGATATGTTTTTTCTGATGCCAATGCCATTATTCATTCTGCTTATCAATCCAGTTCTTCAGCAGTTCCCTTATTGATTCATGCTGATTTTCTATGTGGAGACAAAGTTGACCTTCACAGGCTTTACATAACAACAATGTCAAACACATGGCACTCCTGATATTCACTGCTGTGCTGCATAAATGCCTCTGCAAGTTGCAGGTGTTTCGACTTCGTGAAAGTTGTGTCATAAGCATCTTTTTGTCCAAAAATTAGCAACAGTTTTGCCCCCTGTCTGTGAGGATTTTTCATGTTTTTATTATCATTTCTGCTGATTGCCTCTATTCCCACTGTATTACAAAGTATACAGGACAAAGTGGAAGGAATTGATAAGGGAACCGTTATGCAAAAAAGGCAAATAATTTCAATTCTTTAAGGCAGTTGTTATCAATTCTCAACCAAAATTGGTTTTCGATCCCCATCCCTATAGTTAAAGTATTGGACGCCTAGCAAGACTGATGCCTTGTTTCGACTTCTGTCCATTTACTGAGGCAAGTCAACTATTAGTTTCTATGGGACTCTATGTGATACCCACTGTGCCAGCAAAACTCCTCCTCTCTATGATATTTTTGTACATTGAAAACTGAACTTCTGCGGTGAATTTCAGAGGCCATACAGCAGCGTCTTGACCACAACTACAATGTTATTTCATTCAACTGATACATTATATTGATTTTTGTGTGATTTTGCATGAATGAAATAAACTTTTAGATCTAGTTTTACCACATGGTGAATCTGAGACACTATACTATTCTGCTAAATTACCTTTAAATGCTATAAATAGTTTATTAAAGGTATATTTCAGTATTTCTGAAGTTGTAATGGACGAAATGAAAGGAACAAATGAGCCAGAAACCTATGTTAGGTCAAATGTACGACTGGTCAAAAAAACTCAATGTGCTTTATTTTTGCTCCAGAAAGTCTCTGTGTTTGGCACTATTTTACAATGCAGCAAATGGCTTGGTGTTCTTCCGCCTGCTGAATCTCATTCTGAAGAATTTCTTCTTCTGTATTCTTCAGTTCATAAAGCTTACCCTGTGCATCCACAGTAAAAGGAACCTCATCATGAGTTGAGTCAAAATCACTCATATTTGGCTCAGTATTGTTTTCCTTCCATTGCTGTGTCTTCCTATGTCAACAGAGCGAAACAGCAGATGCACACAGGCGGAAGAACACAGTCATCTTCTTCATCAAAAAATAGTGCCAAACTTCGTGGAGGAAAAACGAAGCGCTCTGAGGTTTTTCACCCAATCATACATTTGACCCAACAGGGTTTCATGGCTCATTTTTACATAAAACTCACAGTTACATGAAATAACTCCACCTTCCAACAGCAGTGTTTGCTTTTGAAAGGTTCTGCCCATTCTCAAACAATTTTTATGGGCTGCTGCCCAAACATATTAATGAAATATACTGACAGTTCAACTGGTGTTACAGGTTATAAAGTGCTACAATTCCAAGGAATGTTTGTGCAACTGTGTAAATAATGGTTGGACATCCCAGGTGGAAGCAGGTATTTTTTAAAACAGAAGATTGCTTCCTCATTTGAAAAAAATGTTTTCACATGTGAAGAGTTTTCAAAAATTTCTTTGTCTACATGAAAATGCATAAACACAATGTTAAATGCGGTCTACTGCACACAACATGGTCAGTAACAGGTGAGATTTTCCTGTCATTCCTCTGACCGTTTCCTTTTTCAATTTATTCCACCAACCTAGATTTTGACAGGTGTTCCAGTTCAACTTATGACCATGTTAACTAGTGTCAGGATGTGTCTTTCCAAATGTTTCTTCTTTAGTTTCCAGTCACAAATGTATATAAAAAAATAGAAAGCATCCTTGTGTACTCTAGCCAGTTTCAACTTTTGTTGTAACTAAGGCAACCACAGATACAGGCGCCTAAAGGTTGCCTTAGTTACAGGCACATCCATTTGTTTAGTCATTTACATAAAGTACAAATGTATAGTAAATAAACATTCAACTAAAAAATGTAGGAAAGATTTTTAGTCCATATCGCCCTGCCCTACTCTTATGTAATGCTCACCATCTAGTGCCTTCTGAGAAATCTCTCATTTTAATCAAGAACTGAAGATAAATCAGCACTAAATTGCCACTGAAATGAAAAATAAATGAGAAGTCTAAATTATAATGTGACCAAGACCCTTCCAGTTTGTGCTTAAGGCTGGTTGAGTTCATGTTTTATTAAATCATCCACAGAATTGGATTATGTAAGCTGGAGTATAGGCTGCAATCAAACATGTAAACAGGGACACATGGGACATACAGCCCAGTCTCTCTGTGAGGACTTGTCTCAGCAGAGTGCACCTCCTGCATTTTGCAAGCCAGCGGAAGAATAAACGAGACAGTGTGTGTGTTCCTCCCACTGAGGCGAGCATCAGACACACACATACACACACACACACACACACACCCACACACACACCGCTGCAGGATGAGAGACTGGAGCGCAGCCTCGTCCATCAAAGTACCCAGGAGGACCAGAGGACCGAGAGCGGAGAGGAGAGATCAAGGAGCTGTGATCTTCTGGCTAGACGTTGACTCGCAGGCATTCATGAAACACTCGCAGCCCAGCCCCCCACACGACACGCCGCTTCAAACACACACACCAAAGGTAGCAAACATGGCAGCGACCCAAGGACTGCTATCTCTAAAGGCTGTCTTATTTACTAACAGCTGCTTCTGCAAAATGTTTGAAATGTGTCGCGTACAGAGCTGCTCAGGAGTGTGTGCATATGTTTTCTTGAGCTGTTTGTACATCTGAAAGTCTGTGTTTTAACCCATTTCACTCTGACTGCCTCTGCTTCTATACAAACTTCTCTGCCTGTCCCCTCGCATTGGATGGCTCTACACCAATCAGTCTGGTTCTGTTTGAGAAACAGCCCTGTGATTGGCTGGGGACCAGTCCAGGATGTTTCCCTGTCTCTTGACCAGTGTTGGCTAGGATGGGCTCCTGCCCACGCAACCCTGAAAGGGATAAATGGTACAGAAAATGCTTCTTCTTTATCATGTATATGCTGTTAAAGAAGTATTTTCTTGCCACTGTAGCAAAAGTTTGGTGGTTTGTTGTCGTGTCTTAATAATAAGTGACTGAACTGAGAGCTATCAATGTCAGAAAATGAACATGTTTCATTTCATAAAATGCATTATCCATGTGCTGCATTGTTGTTCCAAGTGAACCATGCTGAAACTTATGTAGTGGGGCAAGGTCGCCCATAAGGGGGATAAATGCTAAAGCTTTTTAGGGCCCGGGGTCATGGAGGGGCCCACAATGTGTAAGCAAAGAAATAGGCCAATCTGAGTTCAAGCAGTATTTATCTTTTACTGTTGCCTGTTTTTAGAATTATGAGCCTTTACTTTTGTAGTATTGATGTTGTTTGGGGGCCTTGAGAAATCAGACAATTCATTCAAGCCAAAAAGTAAGCAGTCTGCCAAACCATGTATACATTTTGTAAAGATAATCAACAGGAGTTTGTCAGGGACGATGAATAAATAGTTGATACACTAACAAAGATGCTCACGGGAAATGGCACCCTCATTTGGCCCTCTTAATAAAAACTCACAAAACAGACATTTCTGACACAACTGGGTGCAACCTTACTTTTGGGTCAGTAACCAAGGGACAGTCACCATGCTATAGGTGTGCTAAAACCAGCCTGGTGCCCAGCCATGTCTCTAAGCAGCAACTGGATGCTATTCCCCTTTGTGTCTTCCTGCTCCCACAGTGATAAAAACTGATGCAGTGCACCTTTAAATGTCATAGTTCACTTCAAAACTTAAGTCAAAGTAATATCTACCATGTTATAGTGATGATTTCACTTTTTCTATTCCCCTTCACTGTTTTTATCTAATTTTCTATCATTATTAAGTCCTTTTCTATGAAATTGTTCTTGTTTTTATTGAAAAGAAATTCTCTCTAAATGAGGTAAAACCTAAACAGTAAAGTGTTCTGAAAGATGTCTGTGTCTAGGTCACTTACATTAAGAAAGCAATTAAACTGGATGTGATAATAAAACGCATGCACCGTCACATTAGATAGGTTCATTGAACAAAGTTGAGTCATTCAGTACATGCACTCCTGCATTTTTCTTAATGATAACAGTTTCAAACAATGTAGTTCGTCGAATGAGCACCTCTAAGACAGACTCTGAGCCGGTGCTACTGGTGAAGCCCTGCAACACATTTAATTAATAATTATAGCAGTTAAGGTTGTAACGTTCATTCAGGTATATTAATTTGATTCCTAACTTAAGCTACACAGTGCATCAGGTAGTGCTGCTGCCTCACAGCAAGAAATTTAGACAGATCTGTCCACATGTTTGAATTTATATACTCTATTTTGGTCATTTAGTGAGTCCTGATATTGCTGTTGTAAATCTTTATCATAAAACATCTAATAGCTTGCACAACGTACTGTTTTTTTTTTCACCTAAAGTTTAGTTAATACACAGAGCTCTTGGCCCCATCTGCAGCAATGTATAACCTAGCTTCCTTGCCAGTTCCTTCTTCTCAGGAGCAAAGCTGATCAAAACAGTTGTGGCCAATGTATTCATTATTGAAATCAAACTCAGAACCCCAATCCTCAAAAATACTGAACTAACCCTTTAAAGTAGTAGTGCACCTTCCGATGTGTTTGTGGGAAATCAGCTGACTGAAACACTAAAAGTAAAAGCTTAACCATCTTATTATGCCACCTACATTGTTTCCAGTGTTGTAAAGCTTCTACCACTGCTGAATTTCACTTTCAGTGAATATAATGATCATAATATATTTACCTTAGTAGTGCTAAAAGCACAACAGTTAACCCATTTTAACTCCAAAAGAACATATTATAAAGTATGAATTCAAGGAACAACTTCCCTAACAAGCAAAGACAGTAAGCAGGACCAGACCATCGGTTGGAAAATCAAATGCAAAGGCCTGCTGGGCAATAAAGTGTGTCGGAGATAAAAATAATTATAATAATAATAATATTCAGAATTCACATGTGCAAATAGTTTTAGTCCCTACAGCATCTAAGTGAGCTGTTTAGTTGTAGTTTTCATCCCTACTCTACATTTAGCACCTTATTTCCTCTTGTTTCAAATGTCAATCATTAATTATTTCTGTTTACAAGGTCTCAAATTTAAGAAAAAAAAAGTTATGTCATGATACTTTCAACAAGAGCGGGACTCGAACACACTCTTTGTTTTTCTATTTGCATAAAAACAACTTGACTTTATCAGCAGTAGTACTTGTAAAACTTCCTTCTTACAGGCAGAAACCCAGACTTTTTGGTGGAGGACCATTCGCATGTCATGTCAGAAGTGTTTCACTCTAAGAAATATAACTATGGTCCACGAGTCAGTTTTCTTTCCCCTTCAGAAGCCTGTTTTTGTCCCCTTATGCCCTGACAGATCCACTTGTGTATTACCTTTAAGGACGATGGGGTCCTTGCCCTCCCTCCTCAGGGAATCCAGGACGACGTGCAGCGGCTGAGAGAAGGTGAGGCGGTTGGGGTCCATGGTGCTCTCATCATAAACCACAATCTCTTTGGAGAAGATGCCCTTAAAAGAGTCCTTGCCCTCGCGGCAGGAGATGAGGTCCAGCACAGTGATCTTGCCCTGCTGCAGCCGCCGCCGGCTGATCTTATCGGAGCAGTTGATGTGCACTGCCCCTCGAATGTGGCTCTTGTTGTACTCCATGAAGGGCCGGCAGTCGATGATGACTGGCAGGGGTCCTATGGGGTGCCCCATAGGGCAGCAGGTCATCCGTTTGGCCAGCTCATTGGGGTGAATGACTCTCACAGCTGCCTTTGGGGTGCCTGGAGTTAGACTGGGGGCGCTTATCGCTTCATGGTTGCTGACCATTGGGGTGGGGGTGCCAGCATAGCTGAGGTTGGGGCTGCTGGCGCTCACCGGGCTGTGGCTGAGGCTCGGGCTGTCCCTCTCATAGGTGGTCACAGAGCAGCAGCTGGCACTGCTACATCCACACGACAACGAGCGCGTGGAGCCCTTGGATGAGGGCATATACGTCACAAGATTGGCCGTCGCCCGGATCTTCACCACGGTGGTGCCGATGACTGTGCTGCTGCTGCTGCTGCTGGAGATGGAGTCCAGGTAGCTGGTGTCCAGGCGCAGTTGGAGTTCCTGAGGTCGGATCGGCCTTGGCAGCGCCACCACAATTCTGTCGTCAAGAGGAGATGGAGGCATGGGGAGGCCGAGGGCTGGACGCTTACGGAGAACTCAACAAGCTGCTCTGTGAGGACGGAGAGGAGAGAAAGTGTGATGTTTGCTGACAGTTCAGTGAGCCCTGCTTCCAGAGACTGAGATGAAGGCTGTGAATGAAATAAACAGGGAGCACAAAGAGCGACCTCCCGTCTGTTTGATCAACACACAAACTAGAAAACGGCTGCTGAAGCCAAATATTAGTAGTGTCAACACCTGCAGGGCGACACCCAACATGGTGAGAAAATATAGGCGTGACAGAGCGAGCGGCCACTAATAATAAACAGTGAAATCATGACAGTCTGCTGTAACTGAACCACTTTGAGTGTAATCAATATGAATCATCCTCACATACTGTACACTGTATGTCTGAGTGAATGTGTGTCAAGGCTGAGTGTGTTTGTGTGTGTGCTGTTGAATTTTTCATCCCAACTGAGCTCTCTCTGATCCAAAGCTTTTATAACAAGGGAGAGAGAGAGAAAAAAGATAAAATACTGCATCAGCGCCGCAGTTTGGTCTCTCCCCCAGATGGAAAGTAGGGGTCCAAAAAATAAATAAATAAATAAAAATATAACAAAAGGGTGGCAATGTCTTTTGATCAGCAGCATTCTGAGAGCATGTCATGCTGGCATGTTATGTAAAAACACCCGCCGAGCATTGCCTGTCCCGGCCATTGCCATCCTTCTTTCTGAGCACGGTGCAGCTTCAGCAGGAATCATTCATGGCCAAATTCATTGAGGAAACCGGCATGGGAACGTGCCGTGAATTTGATATGGCTCTAAACAAGAGAGAGGCTGAAAATGTCAGTTTAACGCCACTGTATAATTAAAAAAATAAACCTTTAAAAGCTTATTGTTACTACTTATAGGTAGGGTTTGTAACTTTGCCGCAGCAGGGGGATATTGTGAATATCAAAGCTGTAATATCACAAATAAATCGCACAATTAAATGAATAAAACCGCAAAAATAACCTCACAAGCTTGAAATGGTTGCAGTTACTATATATTCCTATTCATTAATAATAAAACAGCGTGACAGCTCTGCCTGTGCATTCAAACATCTACTCATGCTTTGGAGACTAATTTCACAAACTTGCCTTTTTTAATTTATGCTTACCGATGTGTCGCGTGCACCGTAGAGGGGTTTATCAAGCTCCGCTCGCGCACAACGTCGCCTCCATTCAGTCCGTCCCGTGGTTGTGGAGCGGCAACATTTTTGAGTACTTTTACCCTGCTCCCTGCTCCCCAGAAATAATATTGAAGGAAGTCTGCCAGCCTACACAAGTTGCGCAGCGGGATTGACGCGAGCGGGAGCCAATGCGCGACTTCATTAATATTAAATTGTGGTTCCGTTTTTTGTACCGTGAGGTCCGGCCCTGCGCGTGGGAGGGGTTTGACTCGAGTTGTCTGCATCTGTGGCTCGCGAGGAGGAGGGAGGGTTTTTGGGGAGGGGGGAGGAGGAAGAGGAGGAGGGGAGGAGGTTTGTCGCTTGAACTGCCTTCAGTCTCACGTACAAGCCGCGATGATGTCACTGGCAGCCAATCAAAAGTCTCTCAAGGAGGCTCGCGGAAGAAGACGCGGTGCATTCACGGGCTGCTCGAAAACCCTGGAACGTAAAGAGAAACTCAACTTGTAACTTATTTTTCAGCATAAGTTTGGTGTGTGTGTGTCTGGGGGGGGTGTAGCCGCCTTAAACCTCTTGAATTACTCTAATCTTAAATCAACTTAAGATCCAAGATTTTATTTTAATTGGATATTCTGTATTAATTTGATTTTTTTTTTACTTAGTATGAATTATTTTGTATGGTAGAGGATTAGGGCAGCTAAAAGAAATATAAAGGTCTATTTGTTTAGTCAGAATTCTGATTTTAAAAAATCACTTTAGTTTCAGGAGTTGTACTTTATACTCAGTGTTGTGAGTTTTTTAACAGACTGTTTGAAAATGTTCAACTTCTGAATGTTTTTTTATTCAGTTGTCCTCTTCCATAATTTAACATTTTTGAATTCTTTAGAGGAGTAGGTATGCATATTTAAGTGTAGTCTGCTAATTCGGTTAGGAAAAAATACTGATTTTTTAAGTGGTCTGGAGACAAGAAGGAAAAATGTTATTCTAAGGTTGAAGATTATCGTACATTTTTTTACTTTTTCTGGCTGCAGTAATGTTACAGTCCTCTTTGGTCTTTAAACCATGTTGCTTGAAGTATTTTTTTAATTTTTAAAATTGAAATGTCTGATTCTCGACAAAAATGCTCAAAAGGAACAATATGATTTAGAAAGCAACATGTAATAAAGCCACCCATTGTTGCTTACTGTTTATCTGCCTATAGGGACCATAGATGGAAATAATTAGATACACTGAATCTAAAGTGAATGTCATTTTATTCATAGTCCTTAATATAAATAGACTTAATAGATTAAGCCAAACAAACAGCGACATTGAAATAAGACCATAAAATAATAAAAAAGAGTGTGGTAAATTATTTTTTCACTTGAATTTTGTGTGAGGTGGCCTAGTGTTACAGTAGTTAGTGCTGTTGTCTCAAAGCAAGAAGGTTATTGGTATGAATACTGGCCAAACAGTGCCCTGTTATGTAGGGACTGCATGGGATCTATCTGATTTTTTTTCCTACAGTCCAAATATCTCCCCACTCCAGGACCCTAAAAGGCATATAAAGCCCTGTTCACACAGAGACAAATCTATTTCATTTTTGTTTTTGAAAAGTTTTTCATGAACATTGCATAATTAAAAAAAAAATGTCTGTCCAAATTACAACACTGAAAACACTGTTGTATACAGGCCAGGCCTGTAAATGGCACTGTAATTTGTCCACAGGCATACACCAAAACCAGAGAAGAAGACATGGGGCATGTGCAATGTAAACAAACACAACTGGTTGTTCTCTGTGCTGTATTTGAGAATTTGTGGTATATGCTGTTCCCCATGTCCACTTGTAGCTCACGTTGGTAGTAGATGGGCAAAAGATTTAGCTGTAAAAGCCATGACAAGCTCAGTAGCTTCTGCAGCACAAACGCAACACAGTCTTCCATCATTGATTCCGTTTTTGCCAGGGTTAGTGTCAGGATCTGACTTCTTCTGTATTTGTTTGTATTTGTTCCCCTTTTAGACCTCCTGCTGTTCCCTGTTTTACTGTCTTGTCCCTGTTTCTTATCCTAGTTAAGTTACCTGTTTTGTGAACTGTTTTTCCTTGTCTCTCTTGTTTCCTGTTTAATTTGAAAACCCTGTGTTCCTCGTGGTGTTTTCCTGCCCTCCCTTCTGTGTCTCTCTAATGATGATTCCCTTCACCTGTGTGATTGTTTCACCTGTGTTTGATTGTTTTCCCCAGTGTATTTAGTCTCTGTTTTCCCTGTTCTCTTTGTTGGGTCATTCGTCTTCCTTCTCACCATGTCTCCTGTGATTTCCTCGTGTTTTCCCAGCGTTTAAGGTAGTTTCTTTTCGGGCTTGGCTTTTTGTTGCAAGTTGGTTTTGTATTTTTTGGAGCTTCTGTTTTGGACTTGTTTTTTCTGGACTGTGATCCCTTCGAGTTTAAAATAAAGCCTTTTTGGTTATTTTCTGCAATTGGGTCCTACATCTTTGTTTTCTGTTAGTTTCTTTTGGGTTTATTTCTTGACAGTTAGCACATACTATAGGATCACCATTTCCTTAAATATTCATTTCATTGTAAGGACGGAAGGCTTTAGGGTAAGGGCAGCATTATGGGATTCATTCACTAGACCAAGTTTTTAAAATGTGTGATATAGAATTCCCATAACACTTTCTCCATGTGGATGTTTATCTCTCTCTGTAATTTACAGGCAGAACTGAGAAAGAATCCAGCCCCCATGCAATCCTAAGTTATTAATATAAGCGTGATAGACAATGGAGGGATGTGTTATGTAAGTTTTCTTCTCACCGGTCTCTTGCTCCAGTGTCATAGCCTCTCCCTTTCTTAATCATTAAAAAAACAAACATTCAGGCTTACCCAGTGTTTAAGGATGGTTACTATAATTTTTAAAGAATTGTGGCAGTCAGACTGGTAATGCTGACTTAGTGGCAACCTTTGTAGTTGTAAAATGACTCTAATGTGGAAGATTAAAAAAGCTGCAGTAACTTGAGTGTCCACTTGAGGCAGGCTGCAGAAACGGCAGAAGTCTTATGCACACTCTATGTAAAAATGCTAATTCTTTACATTTAAAATAAACACAATCACCGCCTGGTTACAAAAAAATATATATTTAGTAAAAATAGTTTCTGATTTTCTGGGCACGGGTGGCATGGTGGCGCAGCAGGCAATGCACGTGCCTCACAGCAAGAGGGTTGCTGGTTCAATCCCGGTGTCAGTCAGGAGTGTTCCTCCCACAGACCAAAAACATGCTCATGAAGCTAATTGCTGACTCAAATTTGGCCTTTAGTGTGAGTGTGAGCATGAATAGTTGTCTGACTTGCTATGTGGCCCTGTGATTGGCTGGCAGTCAGTCCAGGGTGTACCTGTCTCTCGCCCAATGTCAGCTGGGACAGGCTCCAGCCCCCTGCGACCCCGAAGGGATAAGCGGTATAAATGATGATTGGATGGATTGATTTTCTGAGCCGTATGAAGAGTGCCTTTTTTCCTAACTTTGGTTAAGTTTTGGTTTTATGAAGAATACGAGTGTTTCATGCGACCTTCCTTCTCTTTCTGTGTCTCTCTGGTATCCCTCTTCCTTCTGCCTGCTACGCAATCTGTTCTCAGGGAGGGGGATAGTTGTTGAGAGGAGAGGCGGGAGAAGCAAGGTTAAGCACATAAGCCCGGATGTGTGTGGAGGGCTCTGCTCTGACCTCGTTCTTTCTTGTGTCTTCGTTTTCAAAGTATTTTTCCCCTTTACTCATTTTTGTTCCTTAGCAATGCTAGGTTGCAGGGTTTGTTATTTTACTTTGGGCTGGAGGTTGCCAGTTATCCAGGTTTCCTCCTTCCTTTTACTTGATTATCCTTTGGTTTAGTTAGTTTTATTTGAAAGTTTAGGGGATGAATGTCAGGTACAACGGCCTTGTATGGGTTGGCCTGGTCATTCCTCCCATTTTTGTCAATTTTTGCTGGAAACTCCAGCCCCTATTGGTTCATTCAGTTGTTTTCCTTTTTGCATTTACCTAAATACAATCCTTGTCAACCTTTGATTTTTTGTGGTGTCCTTTTATATGTTTTCAGTCTCCTTTTGTTTGAGCCTGGTTGTTGTGTACAGAGGCCATAACAAGTTTTCATTTTTGGGGACATGGCTGAAGGTACTTGAAGCATGTTGTAGCTGTCAGGCCCCACCTCTTTTTAGTTTGACCAAAGTTAGTCTGGTAGCTTTTTTCACCTCCACACACTGTCAGTAACCAAATATTTGATTTCATTCAGACTTTGTTTAAAATTCACCACAACCTATAGGAGAAACAGCCTAGTTTTATAGCTGTAGAGCTGAGCTTCTGTGCTTGTGCTAATGCTGGTCTCTCTATAAAGGGATCACACTGGCTTACTCTTCCGTAGCTTTACTATTTGGGACATCATAAAATCTACAGTGATAAACTCTCTCCTTACTTTGAATGTTGATATGTCCCACTTGACCTAAAGGCAGTTTATCATAAGAATTACCATGATTAGGATTTAATATGAAAAAAACAGATGTAATGCTTAACTGATTAGTTTCTTCTATCTCTCCCAATTAAAACTAAACCATTACACAGTTTAAGGCAGCTATCAATGCTGTTTGGTTAGATATTGTTGGATACTGTTTTTGTGTAACTACACTCTTTAAATCACTTTGTATATTTGACGTGAGTCACACCTGTCTGACAGACTGCAGAAGTTTGTTGCATCATTATCTCCAAACTAATAATGATATCAATATGATGGCGAGTGCTAGGTGTGAGTTTTCAGGGTCAAGGAATCATGTTATGATGGTAACTTTATCATGGAACTATTGCTTATAGATGTAACAGCAATATTTGAGCTGCCTTGGTGGAGGTTTGAGCTCTCCGAGTGCTTTCTAGTTTTATCACTTTCTCTCTTCTACATTGTAAAAATATCAACTGACCCTCCCCCACAACAAAAGGTGTACCTGCTTTAACTGCAGCACAGTGAAAGCATAAAAGTGCACATGCTGTCTTGTTTATATCAGACAGTAGCACTGACCTGCGTGTGAGACAGAAAGGTAACATCATTGGTGGTTATAAGTGGGTGCCTTTGGCAGGAGTTGCCATTAATCGAGTGCCAAGTTGGCTGACAGTTGGCTCCCATATGACAGCAGTCATGTTGCAGTGAAAAGGTCTCACCGGCTTCAAACCCCCAAATACAATCAGAGCTCTCTATTTATCCTCACTGGCAGCTTGAAACAATGCAGGGCATGTTTTATTGCTGCTATTATTAGCCTGCTGTACAGTTATTTATAAATGGACACAGCTGATCAAAGCCTGTTCGGATCAGATTCAGCAACTCCTGTTACACTTGTGATGAAGGTGAACAAACAGCTTCTGATTCAGAGGAGACACTCAGGTTTGTTTGTTTTGCAGGACTTCAAAGTGTGAATATTTAAATGTCCTCTGTTCATGTTTTTGTTTTAGTCTAATTACATTTGCAAATGAGGTTATATTTTTTGTTACATATCTATTTTGTTTGTTTCTTCACTGCAGCATGTATTAACGTGGACATAGTCTCAGTGATGGCACCCTATGGTTTATAATAAAGCATTCTGAGGCCCAGAGATGGTTCAAGCCATATTAGAACTTTAGTAAAGTCAAGAAGTAGAAAAAGTGTTGTGATGGAGCTGAATAAATATCACAATTGTGGAAAAACACTAAATACATACATTTATCTTCCAATTCATCGCACAAGCCATCCAGTCATATATAGATGGATTAATCCATCAATCATCTGTCTACTTCTCTTTCTATCCATCATCCACCCAATTCATTCATTCAATCTTTCATCCGTCCAATAGTTTATCAAGTTATCCAATAAGCCGTCAACCATGTATTGAGCTCTTGATTCATCCATCTATCTGTTCCTTTATTGATTTATCCCTCTATCCATCATTGATTCATTTATCCACATATCAATCCATTAATTTAGTCAAATCATCCAATTAGCCATTTAACCGTGTATTGATCTCTTGATTCATCATTCTATCCATTATTATTATATTTCTATCCATAATTCATTCATTTATCCACTCATCCATCAAATAATATTCAAATTATCTGTTCAGCCATCCAACCATGTGTCGATCAATTGATCCATCAGTCTATCCATCTAACCATCAATCAATCCATCCAATCTTTTTTTCCATAAACCGGCCATTCATTCAGCTAATGGATTATTTTTAATCTTAGTTGATTAAGAAATGCAAAAGCTAAAATCAGTTCATGTATAAAAAGTTCTTATCAGTTATTTTACATTCATAATAATTAGGAGGGGGCATAGTCTAAGTCTATGTAGATCTAAGGGTTTTAATTAGTCATGTCTCATTTAATCTCACAATCCCTTAATTTCCTTAATCTCATGTTATACAATATAAAATTGTTTCAAATGTTGATGCATCAGTAAATCATATAATTTAAACATTATTTACCATGAATATTATTACATAAACTCCTTAACGTTAGGAAACCTCATCTGTAAACTGCTGATATTTCTTCACCACACAGCTCGAAAGGAGTTAGAGCTCAAAGAGAAATCGTTTCCGCAAAACCATTTGACACGATGACATGACGTGAGCGATAAAAACAGTCATGTAACTGGACCTGTAAGTTGCATCAGACAGGTCTTGGGCAACAGTAACAACAACAACAACAACAACAACAACAACAACAAAAACAAGAGTTTTAAGAGGAAAACACAAAAACAGTTTGACCAATAGTTCATTTGATGTTTCACCGTAGTTATGGTATAAATAAATCTTTGAAACAACAGGCAGGTGTTTTCTGTCCAACAGATCTGTTGGCAGTTTAAACAGTGGATGCGGCGTGACCTGATCAGTTATGTAAATTAAACCAGCTGTTCCTGTGTGTCTGGTTTGATTTGGACACGTTTGCTAAGCTGACATCATGATTATCTGTCTTATGGTGTCAGAGTTTGAGGTTCTTATTTTACATAGGGCTGTTCAGTTTTTCTAAAGAATGTATTTATTTAAAGATAAGAGGAAATCACAAGACTACAAGATTATCACCCATAAGTGTTTCCTCCCTTCGTCAAGACACCTGTTTATCCATCCAAAAACTATCTATTCATCTTCCCATCCTTCTGTTCTTCATTGAACCATCATCCTATTTATCAATCAATCAAAAAAATAACCATTTCATCCATCCATCCGCCCAATAATCTATCCACAATGTATCAACTGATTGATTATGCTTATCCATCTATCAATCAATTTACAAGGTGTGTCAGAAAAGTTCCAGGACTGGTGTCACAAAAGATTTATTTCAAACCTAAACTTCAAACTTCTTGCCACAGGGCCAGACGATCAACCAGCATGTCTACAAAGAGATACTGCAGCGTTTGCTTTGTTCGGTGTGTGAGAAGAGGCGAAAGTTGTGGCAGGACAAGTCGTGGCTGCTTCACCATGACAACGCACCTGCTCACAATGCCCTGAGCGTCCGACAGTTCCTGGCCGAGAAGAACATCCCCGTGCTGGAGTAACCTCCCAACTCACCCGACTTGGCTCTGTGTGATTTTTTTCCTCTTCACCAAGCTCAAGGGGGTCATCAAGGGACCCGTTTTGAAGACGGGGACGACATCAAAAAGGCCGTGATGAAGGAACTGCGGAGGATCCCGGAAGAATCCTTCCAGGAGTGCATGAAAGTGTGGCAGAGAAGGATGGGAAAGTGCATTAGACTCCAGGGGGATTAGTTTGGATTCTAAATAAATCTTTTGTGACACCAGTCCTGGAACTTTTCTGATGCACCTTGTATCTGGACCCCATTAATCCACTTATCAATCACTTTTTTGATCCATCCATTCTGTACAGTCATACATGATCCCTCCTACCATAATTCTTTCTATATATTCACCTATTTATCCATCATTTCATCCATCTGTACATCCATCTGCCTATTTATCCATCAATCCATCCAGTAACTCATCATACATTACCTGTCCATTCGTTCACTTATCCATCATTCATACACTTATCTTCCAGTCCATTTGTTCATTCATTTACTCTTAATCTATCCATTAAACCATCTTTGCAATATATGCATTCAGCTATCCATCAATCCATATTTCTATTGATCCTTCAAACTTTCAGTCCATTTACTTTCACATAAATCTTTAATTGTTAAATCCAGCCAGCCAGCCATCTATTCAACCATCATTTCATTCATCTGTCTATCCATTTATCTGTCATCTACCCATATATACATCAGTCCATCTATCAATCGACTCATCCATCTGTCCAGTTGTCCGTCTACTCATCCACGCATCCAAACATGAAATCATTTAACCATTCACCCTTCTATGTGTCCATTAACTATCCATAAACCATCCATCCATCCATTCATTCATCAACCCCTCTATCCATGCATCCATCCATTGATTTATATATTTATCATCCATCATCATTTTTTTAATTTATCAATCTGTCTTCCTCATTATCTGTTTATCATCCATCCTTCCATTAATCCATCATCATCCATCTGTCCATCATTTTATCCATCTATTAGTTCAATCTATCTATCATATATCTATAGATCCATTCATTCATGTATCCATTTTCATACATTCATCCACATCCATTCATCTTAATCAATCCATCTTGTTCCATCCAGCCATCCATCCACTGATCCAGCCATCATTTCATTTTTCCATTGACCCATCCATTCATTCATCCATCCTTTATTTTAACTATCCAGCAACCCTCCAGTCACGCATTAATCCATCCAAACAGCCATCCAACTTTTATCTATTTTCAAGCTCAGTTATGACTCTATTTGTCTGTGTGTTCATTCATCCCTTCATCTATTAACATATCCACTGCCTCTCATTTTATCCCCATATTCATGCATAGTTTATCTATTATTGTCTATATTTTTACAGCTTATGGTCTCATGATGTAAAGACAAGAGCAATAACCTAGAACAGGGGTCACCAACCTTTTTGAATGTGGGAGCTACCCAAATGCAAGGCATTTTATGGAGGGCTACTTGTTTCATTTATTGTTTCAGAGTCATATAAATTTATAAAGTTTACCTTAAAATAATGAGCGGCTAATTAATTTGTATTGAGTAGGTTACATATTACACTGTAAGTTTGCTTTTTACAGTTAATGATCCCTCACAGTCATTTTTAGTATGATTAATAAATGATATAAGACCATTTAGTCACGTGCATCTTTAATAATTTATTTGTCTTTTAAACTTAACTGATATGTAAAACGTCCACACTTCAGTGTTTTTTTTTCCTGTATAAGTGGCACCATAAGGGTTCTAGCTGGCTTCAGTGGGGATAAAGGTGTGCCATCAACCTGTCAATTTAAACTTTGACCCCCGACAGGTCAAAGTTTAAGAGACAACAGACATTTTAAAAATGTAACACACCTTACATTTACTCTTCTTGTGTATCAATTGTATTGATTTATCTGCAAAGCATACACTTTTAAATTATAAAATGGTTTATTTAACGTAAGCTCTATGGTGGTAACACACTTTTTTTGGAGTGTCCCTGTGGGCACCTCCAAGGCTCCCTGTGGGCTACCAGATGCTCATGGGCACCCAGTCTTCTGTGAAAACAGTCGGATGAATATGTTGTTTTGATCAGAGGTTTGTGGTTGTAATTGATGACATGATAGAGATAATGAAATGTATTTAGAGGCTAACACATTACCTGGAAGAGATGCTGATTCCTAGAAACTTGCTGTGTTAATTTTACTATGAATGAAACATTTCCCAACCACGTCGACCTTGTGTTCTGGACAGTGAATTGTTATAATGCTAATTTAATTTTCTGTGCCAGGGCCCAGGGAATGAAATTACTGCCTGAATTATGTAAAAAGAAACAGTGATAGGTGTAGGAAGGGTTTTATTTATGTACAGGTCTGTAGGTTTTTTGGACAACTCTCAAGAGATGGTGGGTGTTTGAAGTGAGTGGTAGGGTTAAGACAACAGGAACACTTTGGTAGAGGCCAGTGTATTTTAGAAGTATTTACGTTTGTTATTTAGATGAATAAGTTATACAAAAATATAAAAAGGCAAAGGTGAAGGATTAAAAGTTAAAACATAAAAATAATAATTCAAAAAAGGATTCAGAATATATAGATTATTGGGATGTCAATGCCGAAAGGAATTCAGTTTGAGGTTAGTGTGTTGTAGTGCTGGGAATGGTTGGTAGGCTGAATGAGGCAGGGTCAGTACAGATTTAACACCTTGCGGGAATTATGTCACATCCAGCTAGAAGCATTCACTTCATAAAACAAACTCTCTGTAGTGTTGTTATTGACACTGAATCAGGCTGATCCATCTGCATTACAATGTTACAAAATATGAGCTAGACCAGAAACATTTTTATAAGTATTTACAGACCTATTTACTGCAGACCAGTTTTTTGGCCAGTTATTGCAGCCTAACACTGACATACCAGTGCACCAGTATGAATGCTAAAGACTAGGCAGTAGCTAGAGAATATATAGCTTTGACACGGAAGTATAAACCAGGCTTTAGTCACTTCATTTGAACCTACTTCATGGCAAAGGGAAGAGGGCAACAACAAGAATAATATAAAAATAATCATGTCACTGGTGACCATTTTTCTTTTTAGGTGATAAAGAGGCATTAATATTAACTTCAGTTTGTTTCATGGAATTTTTTTATCTTTCATCCATCCACTTAAATTGCAATTTAAAATTGATGATTTAGCTGATTTATAGATAATATCAGACATTTTTTTATCTAATTAAATATGCCTAACAGGATGAAACACCTCATTTACAATCTTTTTTTTTTTTTCTTTTTCATGAGATTCTGAGTCAGAGTGGGTCGACTATCAGCCTGTACAAATGTCAGCGGGTGGAAAACATGACGAGGTGTGTGGCTTTGTGTATCTGTGTAAAGATCACATACATGATATGAGATAATGTCACATTTTGAAGCGACACTCAGTCAAAGTGGTTAACCTTTTGAGTCACCCAGGATGGAAAACATGAGTGAATGTGGTGCGGTGTGCGCTAGCCCTGTTGAAAGACCCAAACCACTTCCTGTCTACAGCAAGGTGCATGTTAAACCTCACATTTTAAAGTGAGACAGAAAGAGCTCAGCCTTACATAATCTCGAGAATCGTCAGTCATACGTATATTTATTCATAAACAAACCAGAGACAGTTTGAATTGCAAATCAGCAGGTTTACTAACTGATGTTTTAGACTTAAATATGCAAAACACTGCCCTGTCGCTCCCATCTGGCTATAGATTTGAGTTCTTTCATAAGGCTGAGGATTTAGGAGATGGAAAAATGTTGCTGTGGATAGTTTCTGAGAGGGAACAGCACAGATGGGACGACTGCAGGCTGAACAGCTTGAAAAGCAACATGTCCTGAGACAGCGAGGAGGGACTGTGCCAAAGATCCAGCAGCCCTTATGACCTTTAACTCTTCACTTTGTATGTTCATCTCTTCTAATTCTTTAGTTGGCTACTAAAGCCAAAGTGTTGAAGCTAACTCACTCTCTTAGCTGGGCTTAACACTTGATCTCAAAACATTCTGGAAGATTTCAGGACAGCTCAACCCTGAAATCTTGGCATGCTTCGGCCCCATTCTGAAAACACTCACCATGTGTTGCATTTTGGCTGTTTAGTGCATGAAAACAGCATCTGTGTGCCTGAAAATGAAAAGTTTTGAGAACAGGTGCTTTAATGAAAAATTTTGATCGAGATCTCTATCCTCATGTAAACTGGCAGTACTATGTGGGCTCCATAGGGTGGAGGAAATCAGGGGCTGTATTCCTAAAGATTCTTAGTGTAAAGAGTTGCTCCTAGTGGCCAAATTCTAAGAAAATTCTTAGAATCATGATTTTTTTTCTCAGAATTTCCCCTAAAAGTGAAAAATAGATCCCAGTAAAGGTAAAAGCTATTCCTAAAGAATCCTAGCTCTTAAGAGAGCTCCTTAGGTGAGATCTTTTAAGAGCAGGGAAGAGGACTTTCAAGCAGCTTAGGAGATCCCTAAGCAGAGAATAAAATGGCGGATGGAAGAGACAGGAGAGATATTCTCCAAACGCTGGATGACAGTGAATTAATGAAACGCTACAGATTGGATCGTGAAAGAATCATGTTTGTGGTTGATCTCGTTATAGATGCACTTACTCCTCCAACCCAACGCCACAATGCAATACCACCTGAAATGAAAGTAAATAAAAAAATGAAATAAATATAACTATCACTATATGAATACAGTGCAAGTGGGCCTAAGTTTTTACACATTTTGTAGGATAATTTTAAAGTATAGCTTACTATTCATTTAACAGATATTTTCTTTTATGTGAAATATTATTTACAATTACACATTCTTCTTAAGACTAGACTCTATGATTAGGTTTATCGATTTGAGGGTCCATCCTTTGCCCATTATCACCAAAAGTATATTTTTTATCTAGCTTTTAGGATCAACCAATCACAGCTTTTGAAATGATGACTCATACCAAGCAACGGGGTCAACCACACCTCCTCACTAAGATAAGAGTTTCTGTCCTTTCCTTTGCTCAGAGTTCTCCGAGTATGTTCTGGAATCTGGAATTTTAAGGTTAAGTTAGGAGCTCTCTGAGAGGATTCTCAGACTCTTTAGGAACCTGAGAAGGATCTGCAAGCAGCCACCATGTTGAAAATGCTGTTTTAAATAACTTTGGATCAGCCTCATAACAGACAAAGAGGCTAGATTCAGGTGGGTCTTTAGGTCATCTGGCAAATAGTGACAGGGCCCAGACTTGTGGCCAACTTATTTATTATGTATGAGTAAGTGTATATTCATACAGTGCTTAACATATTTTTTGGACCACCACCTAATAAGGTTTATCAGTGAAAATTGACGAGATCATGAGCCGGAATATCTTAGAGCATCATGAAATCCTTTCTGGACTGAATGCGATCAAATACTTTAACTATTTCCTTATCGATTCCTGTAGAATATCCATTTGGTAAAAAGTTGACCTACAGAGCAACAATGTCAAACACGTCAGTCCTCAGTCCTATTCAGTGTACAGATAAAGGCTTCTGCAAGTTGCTGTTTCCACCCACTAACTTTTGTGCAGTAAATAAAGCCCCAATTTCAATCAATCCGGTCTCCTGTCTGCCATGATCACGTTTTTTTATTTCTTTGATATCATTTCCCCAGACTGCCTCTTATGAGAATGTGACATTCTTGATTTACAAAGCAGAACAAAGTGGAAAGAAAGACTAATGATATATAACATAACATTATTTAACAACATCCACTGGAAAAGTCTGGCCAGAAGTGGTCTTTGCAGAAGAATTGTTGCCTAAAAGTAAATATAATAAAGTAAACATTGCAGAATTGGAAACAAAGCCAAGTTTCTTAATATGAATGAAAACATAGGAGCTAGGGAGAGGATAATCGGTAGTAGGTGCTCCAGACTGATGAGTCAAACTCTGAAATATTTTGCTGTAGCACTTTGTCTTGCCAAAGGGTTTGAGAGTGGTCCATTATTGAGTGCAATAATAGAGGTTTCTAGCAACTTTGGGGTGCATTTCTGCAAATAAAGTTGGGATTTGGTCAGGACTAATTGTGTCCTCAATGCTTAGAAATACAAACCGATACTTACCCATCATGCTTTCCATCAGGGAGGCATTTGATTGGCTCCAGATTTATTCTGTAGCAGGAGAACAACCAAAAACACAGCCAGTGTCAATAAAAACTATCTTAAACACGAGGGAAAGGAGTCCTAGAGGTTATAACATGGCCCCTGGGAAGCCTGATCTCAACAACATCGAGTGTGTCTGGTTTTACATAAAGAGACAGAAGGATTTGAGACAGACCACATCCACACAAGCTCTATGGTTTAGTTCTCCAAGATGGTTGAAACAACTAACATGCTGAGTTCCTTCAAAAACTAAGCACATGTACCATGCTGTTTTTAAGGCAAAAGGTGGTCAGACTGCATCATGATTTGATTCAGATTTTTCATCTGTTCATTTTGCGTTTGTTCATTGATTTAAAATTTTTTTTTATCAAACTTCTATTCATGGAAACACTTTACAGAATTAACTTCAGCACAGTCCTGTTTATGTCCCGAAATTCATCCATTTACTTGCTCTGAATTTTTATTTATTACTGCTGCTTTTACACATTGACTCTCTTTAACTCAGTGCAGAGATTTTACCAGATTCTGGCTTGAGGAAGAATGGTTTAATTGGAAAGGAAATACACTCATTGCTAACCCAAATATTTAAGGACATTTTCAGGAGATTTATCAACCATATTGTCGTTTTCAACCCATTTTTCAGCTTTATTAGATTATATAATTGAAGGGACAAGACCATGGCAGAGGAGTGACATAGCCCTGCAGAATATCGCTCCCTGTTCATCGTTAATGCTCGAGCTGTGTGACAGTCTGTCTGAGCTTCAAAACAGTAGAAAAAAAAACTGTCAGTCCAGTCTGTCGCTGCATTCTGCTCCCTCCCTCTGAAAGACTGTCACAGTGTGACTGCATGTCTTTGTTTATTTCTTGATTTGCTGGTTTGAAAGTCGATTTCTTGTCTAAAGTTTTGTAAGCACCAACAGCATGTGGTTAACAGGAGATTAAGAGTTGGAGATTAGATTTCCAATAAGACACAGGGAGAAAACACTGTTTCAATACCTGAATATGATTGATCTCAGCTGCTTTTACTGAGGTAAATATACACAGTTTACAATGTGCAGTATAGACATAGCCTGTCCTAAATTTAGACTGCAGTTTTCTTTTATTTTTTTAATCTAAATACTTCATTATAATAGCAAAAAAATCACTTTGACTATGACTGTTTCAAAGTGTAAAATCTCTCCTCCTGAAATGGTACCCACTGGTCCAGCTATACATTTCATTTCAGGATATTTAAGCAAAATAAACAGATACATAAATAAGTCCTGAATTGTTTCAGGTTTAAAAAAAAATCTCTGAAGTAATGTGACGTGTTTCTTGAAATTTCTTGAAATTAGATGTTAGTCTTTACTCGACCATTGAATATGACCTAAAATAAGAACAGTGAGATTATCAGGTCTAGAAAAGAATTACACTGCTCATATTTCAGCTTTTACAGGATTCTGAATAGATGTTAAAATTCCAGCTGATATGTCCCTGTCATGGAGAGCTTCTGAAATAACTTCCTTTTTGGATCAAATTTCTTCCTCTTTTTATAATAAACCATAATCCACTGACATTTTAACACCTTCTCCTTCAACGGCTGATATTTCAACTGTTCTTTCCGCCTCGGTTCCTGTAGTGTTTTACTTCCACCTATAACTCTAGCCACTCTTCTACAGTTCATGCTTTTTCCATTGTGCACTTTGACCAAAATTTTTGCTTTTTTCAAGGACAAACTTGAACTGACACATCAAATTCTTTGAAGCAAAAGAAAAATCATTTTCTTACCTTTACTTTTCAGAAAGTGTTGACCCCGCTGCTTTCAGTTTTTACAATTACTGGACTTGTTTTAGCTTCTATTATGACTCTTTGCAAACAGTTTCTCATTTTGGTTGTACCTGCACTTTGGCAATTAATTTAAACAAATTTTTTGTCCTTCTGTTTTTGGGAATAATCCTGTCTACACACATATGGTTTTAAAAGACATCTTTGTTCAAATGCCAAAGCACAGAATGATTTTTTGTGGGACAGAGGACCTATCAGAGCCAACAAAGCATCAGCTGATTGCTTACAGTCATTGACCAGGGCGGAGGCGAGAGAACAAAAAGAGTGTCAGCTAGCCTTGACCAATGGACTTGACTCCAGCTTATAAAGCACTTTTTTAACAAAAGTATTATTCTGATCAAGTTAACACATAATGTCAGGATGAGAAAGTTTGTTTGGTACTATTGTCTCTGAACACATAGAGCCACTTAGATTTTCCCCAATGTCCTTGGCAAAGTCTTGGCTGGTCCATGACTGGAAAGTGCTCCAACCTGCCTACCCTAATGGTTGTTAGGAGGTCACCTGCAATTACATGATTAAGGTGAAACCCTTACTAAATATTTTATAGGATATATAAATTAAAATTTTGCTTAGCAAGGACAATGCCACTATAAACGGAAAAGGAGTGCTACCTGGACTAAAAAAACAGTTTGTTTGAGGTGCTTTTTGGAATGGGATTCACAAAGTCATTGAAGCATAAAGAAAAGACTCCAATGTACTCTCTTTATACAATTAAAATGCCTTTATTTTAACAGCATGGTCATGTAGACCTTAAAAACAAACTTCGATGCATTCTGGCATCAAGCCTTCATCAGGAAGTCATGCAAACAGATGCTAGGTTGCAGTAGACTTTTTGCAACTTTTTAAACTTGAACTATAATATGCTTTCAGCCATTTTATCTGTTGTGGGTCATGTCATGCATGGTTTTGAGATGAAACTGTTGGTGCCTCTATTGGCCTGAATAACACTATCTGCCGGAGGGTTTGTATGTTGTCAACCAGCTGCAGTCTAAGCCTGGAAGCTCAAGTGGCAATTTCCTGTTGGTGGGGTGACCCTTTAAAAGGGCCCACTGCAGCCTAGCACCTGTTTGCATGACTTCCTGATGAAGGCTTGATGTCGAAACGTGCCAAAGTTTGCTTTAAAGGTCTACATGACCATACCATTTAAATAAAAGCATTTTAATTACATAAACAGAGTGCCTTGGAGTCTTTTTGTTTTTGCTTCAACAACAAAAAAATCCTTGATTAGACTCCCAGTGACTGGAAGTTGGCTGGTAACTGGCTGGAAGTTGGCTGGCATTTGGCTGGGCGGGGAATATTGAAGCAGCTGCATTTGTAACTTACATTAAGGAGCAATCAACAGCATTAATTCACTATTTGGTCCTCTCTTGGTGGTTGTAAATGGGGCTCTATAGAGTTATAAAGTCACTATTTGGTGCATCCGCTTGAAAATCTTTTAATCAAAAATAAAGGTTAACCTGGTTAAAACACCTAGTCAGAAACTGAGACTGTCACCTTCTCCATGGTGTAAAGCAGAGGTAAACATTTCTTGTCTGTGAGATGACACATGAAGCTATCAGTTTGATCTTAGACCATCTAAAAACATAATCAAATGTAATGTTTTACCACATTAATGTGGTCAGAAAGAGACTTCATTAACATATTTTATAAGTCATCTTCTGATCTTGACCTCCTTTCAGACCTTCACACAACCCTGAGGGGCTTTCCAAAACTGAGGACTACAGAAGCTGCCTCATGATTTCAGGCAGTAAAAATCAGAAAATATCATCTTCTGAAAGGACCAGTGTCTCCTTTAAGTGTCTGCTGTGTATAGAGGCCCTGCGGCTATGACGGATCACCAGGAGCAGTACAGTTTACATCTAACAATAACATCTACCTCACTAAACTCATAACAGCGCTGTTTCCTCTGAGGTGGACTCGTCTGCTCAGTATTATTCATTCAGGTCGGCATGTCCCCTCGCCTAAAGAGGGGTGAATCATCCTCACGGTCACTTAGCAACAACCAAATATTGTCTCTTAAAAAATGTAAACGTTAGCTCTCACTTGTTAGCATATACACTCAGACATATGGTGAATAAAGTCGGTAATAAAGCCTTTCTAAAAATAAATGTTAGAATTTGTGGGTATATTTTCTGTTTTTGCGCTTTTACGTCACACTTTGATGAAATTTGAGTTAATGAGCTCAAAAATAGCAAATACCGCTCCCTCCCTGCGGCATATAGAGCCCAATTTAATCCTGACCTTCTCCCAGAATGGAAGCATATCACACACATGGATGCATTTACACAACCAGGGGTATTACATGATGTCCCCTGATATTTATATCCACTGTGATGGTCTGTTTATTAAATGTTTGGGTCTTCTCGCAGGTTGTAGCACAAACTCTTTCAGCTGTTTGACCCTCGGAGTGGAGCAACTTATTAGCAAAACTGAGTGCGCTCGACCTCTGAAACAAACAAAATATAAATAACAATGACTCCCTCTGCCCCTGCTGTTAACCACAGCCAAATAGCAACTGTTTCTAGGACAGGGAGGTCACCTGCTGAAGGCTGTGGAAGAGCCACAGGGCGTTTTAGGTGCTCCCAGAGGAGGCTAACATTTAGCCTCTGCTCTGGGATTTAACCTTAGCCAAAACACTGTAAATCACTAGAGAAATAGGGCTGGGGGATAGAAATGTACTGCTCACAAAAAGTCTGGAAACATTGTTCACTTGATTATTCCTCCCCTTTAATAATACCAATTATATTTTATGTTATATTGTTGGTAAGCCTGATTAGTCACCTGTGCAACGAGGTACAAATTGTAAGGATCATGCATTAATGGAATGACCACCCACAAAAATGTGCCAAAATCCCTTTTTACCCCTGAAGGAAAACCTGCGGTTCTTCAGTTAAGCAAAGGTGAGGACACGGTCTTCTTAGAGTGCTGCTGTCCTCCTGGGAAGCCCACTTCGCGGTCTGTCTTTGACTTCACCCATCACGCTGAATTTGGTCTTAAGTTTTGAAATGGTACCAGGACTGACACCAAATAATGCTGCTACTCTAACACCAGCTTCCAGTTGAAGGGGATTTGGGCCCATTTTTTTGGGGTGCTTCCCACGTGTTTAACTGTATTGCTTATTCAAAAAATGCAAGATCCTTACAAGTTGTACCTCGCTGTAAAGGTGATGAATCAGGCTTTCCAATGATATTAAAAAATAATACCATCTGGTATTGTTAAAAGGTAGAAATAATCGACTGACATAACATTTTCAAACTTTTTTTTGAGTATATTTCAAGATTTTAGGAACAACTTCTTACTTTTGCTTTAGTCTTTGGGAAACCTTGTGGGGTCTGAGATTAGATTTTAGTGTAACTGTGTTTGGAGTCACATAGGCTGTAGTAGGGCTGGGCGATATTACCTAATCTCAGTATCACGATTTATTGAAGCTCTTACCTCGATTACGATTAATGAACAATTATTTCATGCAATGCTGGAACGAATTGGTGGTGTTACCAGCGGTCGTCGAAATGGTCTTCCTGCAGTATTAACACTTAACTTCTTTCTGCTCGATGTCCTCTCCACAGAATCCAACATGTGCCCAAACAACGGAGACGGCATTTTTCTTGGCTACACAGTCCTCTGATAAATTGGCACTTGTCTCCTCCATATTGGCAGCGCGTCCTTCGCTCTTGGTGAAAGTGAACGCAGACTGTATGGAGGGGGCGCGGTCACATGACTTACACAGGAAAAATAATTAAAATAATCGACATGAGTAAAATTACTTGGATTAGAGGGTCCAAATGTCAGTTTCAATTATTTTTGATTAATTGCCCAGTCCTAGGCTGTAGTGTATCACACTTGTCATTGGGTCCCAGTCATCACAGGGATGACATATAGAGACAGACCACCAAGACAAAAAGTCTTTTTTTTTTTTTTTTTTGGAGTCTTTTTTGCCCCATCTTGGATCTAAGCGTGTCAGAAAGGGGGTGAGGGAGACAGTAGATGTGCGATTTCAACCGACACTGGCCACAGAGTTCTGTCTATGGGAGAAGCTGGCTGTCCTCTCAACTATATAAGCCCCAACCAGATAGTCTTATGTTCATATCTATGGGCAACTAAGAGTCATAAATTAACCCATTAAGAATGCTTGAGTGCAGAAGTAGGCTTAAGATATGCCAAATGTTCAAGATGCTACAGTAACTGGGACTCCTCTTGCTGTGTTTCATCATTTTTACCATTTTGAATTGAAGTTGTTAAATGGCACAGTCTTTTAGTTTGCATGGTCAAATGTCAAATTTTCCATCCAAATAGCCAACTTCTGATGACAGGGGGAGAGTTGCTTCAGATGTTATATTTGAAACAATAAGCTGTTTGAAGCCAGGTAAAGGAGGTAAATGACCCAGAGCAAAAGTTTACATAACTAAATCACATTTGAAAAGGGCCCCGACTGGATCTTTCAGGGGCCCAGCCATTTCATTGTGCAGCCCTGACTTTGTATCTTGACTTTGAAAAATGTGTATTCGGATATGGTTCTTGGTTTGTGTTGCCCACCCCTACTATAATGTTCTTGACGTCAGTATCCTTAATTTGTTTTGATACCAGACTTAAAGATTTGTGCTCTTCCTTTGGAAATGATTTTCAAAACAGTTTTCTTATCTAGCAGTCTTGTCATTCACACCTAATGCTAATTCCTCACTTTCCTTTCATTTCTTGCACAGGCGGTTGGTTTGTCAGAAATGTAAAATGCTTCACTTCCTCTTTGACACTTTGCAGTTGGATTTTGTCAGAAAATGAATCAGATTCCAGGAGTTTAGAATATCAATGATAATAGCGTTTCTGAGATTCTTCTGTTGCATAGGAGATGTTTTATCCAGTGAAAAGAAATCAGTCTTTAACACTCCTGTGAGGAGTTTTTAGCTGTTTATGAAAAAACTGAAATTCTCATTTACATCTCTATGACCTAAAAAACACACTAGAGCCTCAGAGCAAGACTGATTTTGTCCTGATTGTTATTTTTGATGTGTGTAAATGCTGCTTCAGGGTATGACCAAGGAGATGAGTCAGCCTTTAGTTTACATTTTCCTCAGCAAGCGTTATTGATTAATTTGACATTTGAGGCCTTAAAGATTGCAACATTACATTTTTTTGTTCAAACATTCAGATTTAAAGAATGAATCAGCAATAAGAAATAAGTATCATTTTGTCCAATCTACAAAAGCAGTATGTTTCCTACATGAGTTTTGGAAACAGCTTGAAGGCTTACTCTTCATTTAAACTGTAGATTTTGTGTTTTTCTAACCATCACCTGCCTTTACAAGAATATATATAAATATAACATTCAGCAATATAAGTGTACATGATGTATTTGATATCTGCTTTTATTATTGCTTAAAATGTTGCACATTATACCTTTGAAACACTTTAATGGCCTTTTATTGTAACTAAACACCAACCTGGAGTTACTCCAACATTCAACAGAAGTTATTTGAATGTGCATCATATAAAACAGAGGGGCAAGCCTGCTCAGGCCATGTTTGTGTTTCATTCAAGTTAATTTGCCTGTAAAACTGTGTCCATGTTTTAGAATTTCCACCTGATACTGATTATCATTTTATCTGCTTTTCATACACTGAACCAGAAGGACAAGTAGTAGCAGCAGTTAAAGTTGAGCGAGAACAAACTTGTCATATCAGTTTTATATTTAGAGAGTGATGACATGCTGTGGCTTCTCTTTATTTGCCTGTGTGACTGTCCGTTATTGCTGATATGCAAACAGGAAGTGATAAACAGGATGTGATGGGGAACGAAACAAAGACAAGAAGGGAAAAAGAAACTGACGAGTCATAATTGCCAAGAATAGAAAAATAAATGTCACATCTCTGTCTCTTGAAAAATATTCCTTGTAGTTTCTTAGTATTGAGCATTATTCTCTATCAGTGCTTTAAAAAAGGTTTTCTACAAACTGTCTTGCCAAGAAAGCCGTGCAATATGTGACTGACCTGAGAGCACAAGAGTTTCCTAACTGGAAAAAAAACAGTTCTGCCATTTCTATGCACCCACTATTGGGTCACATAAAAATGAAACTGATAAGGTCCATGAAAAGTGGCTGGCAACTATTAAAAAGGCAACATTAAAATTTTCCAAAAATTAATGAATTAATGATTATTTCTCTTTTTCCCTGTGAGCAAATGGAATCAATGAAAGCCTTTAACAGAACTAAATAACCGAGATGTTCACCAAGTTATTACATTTTTAGGGTATTAACAAGACCTAGAAGAAGCATCACTTTTTTGGCTACATTTCTGCTTATGCAACTTTAAAACATTAATAATTAACATTATATTTTTGTTGTACATAAAGTCAAACCTCAGTCCTTTTTTGTTTGTTCATTCTGTTGTATCCTGCTCACAAAGTAATCTTGGACTGCCCTCATCTTCTTTGTTTTTCTGCCATTTCAACCGTGTTCACGAACAGTAAAGATGCTCATGCTACATAACCGGGTTTTGACATGAACTTAAGATTCTGTGATATTCTGTTCTCACAGCAGGTGAGCAACAACAGTGGATGCTTATTGATGATGAGGAAACAATTATTTAGCACCGCTGGAGATCAGGGTAATACCTGCAGCTAGTAGGTGTAGAAAATTCTTTGAACAGAGTGGTATAGGGATGACGGATTTTTGTAGGCCAACGTGGAAGTTAGCATTGTTCCCGCGACTGGAAGCCTGCTAAAAGCCTAGGGGATTTTTCACTGTGTTTTGGATCATTACTGATAATAAGTTCTGTGGAGAAAATAAAATTATAAACATATATTTTCTGTTCTTTGTGATAATCTTAACAAACAAACCAACTTTTTACAATTTTTCAAGCTTAAATGTACTTGGCTATTATTGATGGAACAACATAACGGTGGTTCTACTTAGAAGCAACTACAGTATTTCCAGTGTATGATAATCCATTGTGACCTCTTGTTAGTTTCCTCTTAATTGAGTGACCTGATCAAGTTGGTCCTCATTGCTGTAGCAATAGTTAATGACCATCTTTGTAAACACACAATAATGGATATTGATAAGCAACTTCAGATGCATTTGATTATTTCCCATTAAACATTAAAATCTCGTGTGTGTTCACCATGAACCTTATTTCAGGCATTTTATACAAAACCTGTAATCTAAATCCCATGTAGTTTCCCATAGAGTTTAACGGTAATAACTAATGTTTCACATAAAGAGGTTGCAGCTATTGCTAGTTCCCATCTCCAGTTCCCAGTCAGGCTTTTAGTAGAAGAAAGAAAGAGAGAGAAGGAAAGGAAAATATTAAGATTGCATAGAATTACATACTATAATCACAAATGTTAAAATAACTACATAAGAAGAAAACATAAAAACACAATCGAAGTTACATAAAATTACAGCAAATACAGAACAGTTACAAATGTTTGCTTTAGCCACCCTTTGACACTTTTGTTAAAAGTTTGTATATTTTGTGTTAATTTATTTTTGTCGGCAGTGTGTTCCACATTTTATAGAGAAAGCTGAGGCCATAGAGGTCTTACGATGTGCATTTTAGCATCAAAAACATCATTTTGGTTAAAGAAATTCTACATCCTGGAGTATTAACCATCACAGAAATATAAAAATGATTTTAGTCATTACCAATGATGTTAATTTAGGACATCTGTGTCATAAACCTGTTACCTGGATGGACTATCTAAGTGTCACCTGTGTGCTTGTGGGGACGGTGACCTGAAATTAAAACTTTAATCTAATTTAAAATGATGTAACTGATTACCCTCTTAAACCACAGCACATGTGTGTCAGACCGTCTAAAGCTGTCATCTTATTCAAAAAAGGCTTTGTCTCTTTTCAGTATGCCCTCTCGAGAGCTCATCACTGGACCAAACATCTTTTTTCTCTGATTTTCTGTCTTTATCCGAGTCTACTTGTAAAATGAAGTCCTTTCACACTGTGCTGTGGCTCCACACACTGACACAGAGGAAGCCGACAAAGCAGGAAAGCTGATGAGTATGCAAATGACAGAGAAAGAAAGAGACACACACAAAAAATAAAGCAGAGTGATACATGTCATTTGGTGATGTCATGCGTCCTAACGTCCAGGGTGACAGCGGCGGCGGTAACGGCCTGAGTCAGAGGGTGACATCAACGCTACGAGCTGTCAGACAGGTTGTGAAAGGGCTTAGTGCCACACTCCCATTGTTCCCCTCTTAATGCTGTCATTCAGCCCGCCACCGGCCTTACTATTTGTTAATCTGACCTAACACACAGTTTTTAACGCAACACAAAGACACAAACAGCAAACTTTAAAGGCCAGCGGGCTGTAATACAGCATCGCGGCTTTTTGAATAGAAAAGAAGAAAAGCAGAGTTTAAGTGAGGTCAGGCTGTGAACATTTACCAGCACACACTTTTACAGAGCTCCCATTCATTAGACCTCTGTTTGTTTGTTACATCATGTCAACTAAGGAAGAATTTGAAAGTTATTTATCTAGACATATAATTCATTAAACATCTGTTCTTGTTTTATATTTGTTTTGATGTAAAACAATATTTTACCCTTGTTCATCCCTCTGATTAACTACCTCTGGGGACCCTCGAGCCAAAAGAGTACAAGCACAAAAAACTGCTATAAAATCATAATTCATCAATATTTTTTCTGCTTTTTTCCTGCATTAATCTCTTAAACCACTTCAGTTCTGAGCAAAACTACCAAATATAAAAAAAAAAATATCAGGACTTTAACCCTTCAAATGCCAGTTTGAATAGATGTTGCCACTTGTTTTATGAAAAGAGAGAGAGAGATTTCATAAAATAAATTGTAGGGAGGCATTGCTGGTGATTAAAGTCTTGGATATATCAAAAAGTAGCAACATTAATGTCATCGCATCAGCTTCTTACGTGATTTCAGATTCCTATTTCGCGCCCATGATGTGTCTGCTTCATCTAAAGCTGTATTTCCACCAAGCAGTCTGGTTCAGTTTGGCTCGGTACAGCATGCGATTACAGGCGTTTCCACTGACAGAAGAAGAGGAAAGATACCCAAATAATTAACCCCTGCATCCCACATTTTGGCAACCCTCTGAAGGTATGCCAAGTGTACCAAACCAGTAATAAAAGTGTGGCGCTCAAAGCGTGGCCTCAGAAATTGTCAAATATTATGCAAAAGCAGCAAAAATGGAAACAGTCATCGCGTGAAAATAAGCCATGGATTTAGAGTGGCTTGTTCTCTGCTGTTGCTGTAAATACTGTCCACACGACACAATGCTCCAAAGAGTACCAGAGTGCAGAAGTCCTCCATTGTTGCCCTTTGTTTACAATCGCACTTTACTTAAGACTGCCTCACTGTGTCGCGTGGCTGTGACGTCACATATTTACATAACTGCCTGGAGCCTCTCCTCCCAGCCAACATCCCCGCTCTCATGTGGAGGTACAGCTGGCAGTGGAAGCACAAACAAGATCAGGGTTTACCCCTCTAAACCATACAGAACTGCACTGAACCAAACCAGACCTCTCAGTGGAAATTAGGCATAACGTTGCTGCCCCAGAACACTGACTGAAAGAGATTTTAACAGTATTGTAACGCTATTGTTAGCTAACGTTCACTAGCTGAAGTAAGCTAATCTGGTACTGCACCCTTTGTTGATGAGGAAGCCAAACAGACCTTGTGATCTTGCCCCATCATAATACATAAAGCTGCCTGTACTTTGGTGAACCTTCATCAGGGCAGCAGTGAAGGGGGAAGGATTCTCCACTAGGAATACCAGTCTGTAAACATCACCTAAAGCTGTATTCACGCACTGACATTTTATTGGAAAATGTTGAGCAGCGTCAAGCTGAGTCAGGCCCCACAGAGCTAAGTTAACATCAGTTGGACAACGCTGATGTTACTGGGTATGTCCAAAGATTTTACATACGATCACTGTCTTGCACAAACCTTTTATCTCCATTTTTTGTGATTCTCTTTTTTTCATAAAACAGTGCTGTTGGTCACCTTTATGTTGGTGACAGGGTTGTACAAACTTTTAACCAAATTAAATTACATAAAAACAATAACCAGGACAATACAACATTCATTAGTACAACGTTTTTTCCTCATTTCCTGAAAAGTAGCAATTTTAGAGATGTGAGGTTTGTGCCCAACAGCGATAATATGCTTAAAAACTTATGACACTTGTAAACACCAAATCTGACTACAATTAGTCAGAGGGCCAAAGGGGAACGTCATACTTCATCATCACAACATTTCTGTCCTTCAGATACGTCAACCTGTGTTGAGCACAGCAAAATTGACTCAGGTAATGCACTTTCACAGAAATTTTGCTGATTTCTCAACTTTGGTCAACATCTTCCAATAGAGTAGATTTCGAATGGGCCTTAAGTAAGGCTCGATCAAGTATTCTGATGTTTTTTACTGATTTAAATAATTTACTGGGTGCTCTACAGAAGGGTCACATGTGCTTGAAACTCTCTTTTTATCTTGTTATCTCTGATGTCTGTCATGGTTTATAAACAGTGGTCAAGATGGATGTGAAAAGGCCTGTGCGGCAGCTCCACACAGGGTTTAGTTACACTCTCTGAATGGCTTTTTAACCCCCAGGCCTCTGCACTGATCATAGAACCAAAAGCTAAGAGTATACCTAGATGAAAATAAGTGATTTTATTAGACCAATTTTTGTATCTGTTTCCTTGATGGCTGGCAGATAACTTCACAGTCCAGTTTGGCTAATTTGCTGTTGTCAGACCTTAACATTGTTATTTTATTTGAGTCCTCAACTAGCTGGACAAAGTTTAAGAAAATGCTCCCTCTGTTGTGAAACTGTTTTAAAGTTAATCATTTATACTTTATATAGGAACTTACACCTGCAAGAACCTCTGTTTACAGTTGAAATTTTAATAAAAAATTGAGTTTATATTTTTTTCGAGTACATACATGTGTGTTTGCACACTTCACACTTTAGCCCACCCCTTAAGAATTTAGCGGCCCTGTTTGACCACAAAGTCTGGCTCTGCCACAGATTGTTGCTCTATCAAAACTGAGGCCAGCTCATGTTTATGCAGGCTGGCTTAGTGTCAACACCCACACACACCCACACACACACACACACACAGAGGGCCAGTGTGGCAGTTTAACTGGCGTTGGATTAACCGGTCATGGTCGCAGATGTTCAGAGGGTGTGGCATTTTAGGACTTCCAAATAAGGTCAAACGTGCAAATATGTTGTTCACTTCCCCAAGATAAAAGTCTACCAGAGGTAATAAGTAAATGACTGTACAGATGCCTTTTCAAAACAATTTAAATTTATGTGACACCCTAAAAAAGGTTTATATAATAATATTCTTGTTTAGTATCATCGTTCTCATAAATTGATGATTATGTTCTTAGTCTGATATGGACACAGCAAAAAGGGTCCAACTCAGTACTAGCATGGTGTACCTAATAAAGTTGCCCCTACATGTGTACAATACAGGTGAAGTCTTTTTTATGATCAATGCTACAGACATGTAAGTGCAAATTCTACTTATTGTACTTTAAAAAAATTATATTTATCATAGACACATTAAGAACATATGAAAAAAAAGTTGTATAAAAGATAAATCAGGATTAACATACCATAACACAACACAGAACCAGTGCCATATCAAGAGATACTGCATCTGCTTTTGTAACGTAAACTAACTGTGTTTACAAATACACACTTTTTTCCACACCTGAAGAAGAAAAACCTTCCAATCTCCTTCCAAAACCCCCATCTAGAAACATGTAGGTAATAGGAAAATGAAGGGAAAAACAGGGATACAAGAAATGTTAACAAGAATGTTAATAATGGAAAAAAATAATTATAAAATAGAATAAAAAATAATTAAATTAAACAGTTAAAATAAAAAAATAATGGTAAAGGATTTTATATCTGTATATTTGTTGTTGTTATTAATTATTATTATTAATTTATATTGTTTGTAAAGCAGCCATGTACAACAATAAACAGAACTGTTTCAATTTGATGCATTTTACCATAGTTATCTCAAAGCTAAGTTACACTGCAGTCCCTCAGCATGTCACAATTAAAACAAAAACATCACAAAAACACTAAAAAACATCATAATCATTAAAAACACATTATAATGATACCTCGAGTTTTCCTCTAATAGAGTAGGTTACATTATGAGTTTACTTTATTGATCCGATGAGTTATATTTGGGGGTCTTCATTATTCCATTTTAGGGACAATCCAGTTTTAATAGGATCCAACCTCTCAGGTCTAAAGAAGGTCCCATATGTAATTTCAGAATTACACAGTTTAGTGTTAATAAATATACTGTCTGATTGTTTATTGATTTAACTCCACTGCTCCTCTGTGATTTGTATTTTCAGATCATTCTCATATTTAACTTTCACATATTGTACCTTAAGTGTGTCCCGTCATAAAATGGCTGTCTTGTTGGCATGCTGACTCAACAACCAAAGAGGCATCCTGATGCATTACTAAGTCACTGGGAAGCATGGATAGTGTTTCCCAATGAGGATGGAAAATAACAGTGTTGGGCCTCAGTAGATGGTTGAAAGCTTTTATCACTGATGCATTAAATAACCTTTGACCCTTTTTAACAATAAACATCCAAATGATGCATTCAAGTGATGTTAGAGCTACACATTGCTGTAAAGTTCATCTACATTATCACAGTTTAGAAATGCAGGCTGTGAGAAGACGTGTTGACAGACAGACAGACAGACAGACAGCTCCCACATTTATTCAAATTGCCCCGGCTTTGTTATATTTTCCAACCACATAACTGCTGCAATACAGACCCTATTCACTGACACACAGATGCTTCAAGGTCAAGTATCCTGTTATTTGTTCGTTGCACTCGCATAGCTACAAAAACGTGGGAACAAAGTGAGACAGTGGGCACATATAGACTCCCATGAGTCACTGTGTGGTTAAACATGCCGGTTTAAGAAAAAACATTAAACAGAATCAGCCTTCTCTTCCTGGGTTTTGCACCTGTTGTCTTTCAGAAGACTGGCCCAAGTATAAAGGTTCAAATGTGTGTTAGATTAGTAAGCATGAGGGTGTGTTTGGGGATGATTTCACCATAATGACATCATCTCTGAATGGGTGTATATACCCATTATTATGTCTTCATGTTTAAAAATCTAAGATTACATGTTTACTGACAATCAGGGTCATTATCCTCCTTTGTAGAGTCAAAACACTCCAAACATAAGGACAAGAAAATGGCACAAATTAACCGATGACATCATGTGAATCCACACAAAAGTCGTCAAGCAAGTTTGAACTTTCAAAGGCTCCATTCACACATTCAGTCATTAATGAAAAACCTGTCAGGCCACAGATGAAGTCATCACTTGAAATACATGCTGGTTGTTGCAGGGAGCTAGAGTGCCCCCTGCTGGAAAGGGCTGTAGTTACTTAATAGCATGGGACAAAGTTGATACAAATAAAACTTATTCTTGGATTTCAAAGTTATTTTAATGGTGGCAACTTTTAAAAGAAGAGGAGACAAAACAAACTTAAGAATTTAAAGGAATAATACTTGTTTTTTAAATTTCTGAAATATCTTAAAATGATTAAACCCATATAAAATGTTTTCTCATACCTTTATTTACCATGCCTTAAGCCAGAAAAATCTTTAACTTCTGCAGTTATGGCAGTATGTGTCCTGTAGTTGTGGCTATTTACTTTGACAGACACTAAATAAAACCTCACCCTCTATGACAGAGACTGCCACACAAGGGAGCCTCCATTTCATTGTTGCATAAATGTGATCTTTATCACACCAGGACAATTACCTTGTTAAACTTTCCCTCACTAGGAAAGGATGATTACAAGATCTTGACCTCCACAAACCTATCATTTTATCCTTATGTCAAAGTGAACAATTTTTCAAATCTGAGGTAAGTCCCCATAAATGTTCTTCAGGTATAGTTTTCACAAGAATTAAACAATTGTGGACATTTCTCTTGAGTTAAAAAAATATATATAAACACAAGGAGCGTCTTGTGCTCTCACTCTTACAAGCGAAAGATAAACATGAGGCCCAATGACCTCAATGTATGACCTTTAACCTCCAAAATTTTATCAGTTTATCCTTCTGTCATATTGGACAAGGGATCAGAAAGGGATGAACCAGTCTCAAAGAACTTGATATTAAACCTACAGCATCCAAAACATCATTGAGAGTCCTACAGTTAGACTGGATGTTTGTGCACCATAAAAGAAATCCTAATGATTCATTTGCTGTTACCTTCAAAATCAAAAAATAAACATTAAGACCAATAAATGTTAAACACACAGAATAAATTAAAAACCAACAAATCAGCTGTATATTTGAAGTTATAGCAAATGGTTGTAAAAAAAGCCCAAGGCACACCTGGACCTGTCTCAAGGTGCTCACCATTTGAGAACCACTGCCCGAGACCCACCAACAACAACAATATTACAAAGTTGAAATGCTAAGTGCTAAGGATGTACTATATTATTGGACCAATTTTGGTCCAGATATTAATAATTTTGCAGGTATTTACAGCCACAATTTTAACCATAAAAATTGGACATAAATATCTCATGTATTGGCTAAATGTACAATGTATCATGATGGTTTACCTCTTCATCACTAAATGTCCATCTTAATGGATCAAAAGTAAAATTCAATTTAGAATCAAATGTTTTTCTTGCATCAAATCTCTGTCTTACACAAATGGACTGTTACCATGTAATGAACAGGTCAACTTTACTTACATAGAGATTTTGAGCTTTTGATACCAAATATCAGTTGGTATTTGTACCGGCGATAATGAGTTTGGAAATATTGGATATCAGAAAAAATCCAATATCATGTTTCCCTTCTAATTGTTTAGGTTTTAAAATAAATGTAGTTATAACCTGAATTAAGGATGGACTATTTATTTGCTTACCCTGTGTGGGCCCCCTCCATGACTCTGGGCCCCAGAAAGCTTTACCTTTGTCCCCCCCTTATGGGCAGCCTTGGCCCCAACTATGACTTTGAGCAGTGCAGAGGCATTGTAGGATTAAAGCACCTTAAAAAAGGTCCAAAATACTCAACACAATGCAGGAATTCAAGTGTGACAGGCCTTTTCTTTGTTGAAATATTCACTTGTAGATGCAATATTTCACTGTCAGTGAAGCAAATAAAAAATCCATGCAAGGCCTGATCTGTAGATTGTATTCCGACTGTCTTGTGTCTCTTAATAATTGATGCGTCCCTTAGTTTCTGTTGTTCCTTTTCCCTACAAATTTCAGATCGTTTCAGGTGCTTTCCCCCCCCACTCTCAGTCGATTTGTCTCCACAGAGCTTGAAGCAAAGTCACAACATTTGGATTACCACTTATCACATTCGGGCATGCAGGAAAATTAAACCTCCGTAGCCTCTGGTGAATGCTCTGCTGGTCAGGCCCACTTTGCATCCCAGAATCATTACTTTGTTGCTCTGCACTTCTTGTCTTCTGCAACATTTTGGGACGAGCCATGAGTAATTATCAGGGATTGCCCAGCCCCCAGGCGTTAATATTTGTAGAGGGATTAGCTGTTTATTTCTGAGGCCATGGATTTTCTTGCAGGGCTGGATAAGTGGAGCAATCTTAAAAAGTCGAGAGGATCAGTTTTGCGTTCGGCAGCCTGAGTAGCTGCACAGCACAGGAAGAAAAAGCTCCCCGGAAATCAGCTCCCAGTCTTTATTCTCCTAATACATTATTGAAAGCTATTTTTGCAGCTGCACTCCAAGAACAAAGGTACTGCGCTTGTCACTTTCAACTTCACAGACAGAACAGGGGGGTTATTTTGGGAATCTTTTTCTTTATTCTTTTCTTCCTCACGCTGAACTTCTGCTAGACTTGTCTCCCCTAAAGCCGTGCTTGTCTGCCAGAATCCTGCATGAGCCAGAGCTCTTTTATTATCTGTCGTTCAAAAGGGCCTTCATAGGTTGGAATGCACCCATGATTCTACTCACAGGCCACTTTTCCACAGATATAATGTTGTTATGAGGGATCCATTCATAAGCTTCTTTGTTTGCCTCTCGTGTCCCTAGTTTGATCTTCATAGCACTTTCAGTGGACCTCAGAATTTCATTTTTTTCTCTTTTACAATGAAACCATGTCAGACTGCGCTATAAAAATATTGTCCTGTCTTGGCAAACAGACTGGTAACCGCAGTCCCAATCAATCATTGTATGCTGATGTCATTACGTTCTATGCTGTCTTTGTGACTGAGCATGAGGTCATAGGTCAACACAAGGGTGGGGTAAGCAGCATCACTCTTGGCAACATCAGACTCATTGTGTGTAATGCTTGTGGTCTTGTACTCAGAAAAAGAAAAGATCAAAAAAGCAACAATTGTTCCTTCCAGCACTTTACTAATGGAGTCCTATACTCATAAATCCATCCATCAGTTATCTTTTCCTTATCTTACCCATTTCAGGGTCACAGGGGCTGGAGCCTATCCCAGCTGATATTAAGCAACAGGCAGGCTACACCCCGAACCATCGCCAGTCAGTCGCAGGCTACATAGAAAGACAGACAAGCATTCACACACAAACTCACACCTAAGGGCAATTTGGAGTCACCAATTAACCTAATGAGCATGTTTTTGGTCTGTGGGAGGATGCTGGGGTGCACTGGGAGAACCCATGCATGCACACTGAGAACATGTAAACTCCACACAGAAAGGCCCTGACGTGGGATTCAAATTAGTGACCTTCTCGCTGTGAGGCACATGCACTACCTGCTGCGCCACAATGCAGCCTCATGAATCCACTGAAAGTATTTTTGTACATACGTTTGGGTATTTCAAATAAGAAATAAGTCCTCTGTACTGAGCTCATAGGCCACCTGTGTCTGAAAATATGAAATCCGACAAGATATTTAATGTTTAATCTGATAAACTTAATTGATTTATTACAAATTTTCACTCATTTTCAAGTTGATGCCTTCAACATGTTCCAAAAAACCTGGGGCAATGGCAACAAAGGTCTGGGAAAGTAGAAGCTCATGGGTAGTGCAGTTGTGCCCTTCCTTCTTTGCTCCATTTAAGTAGAGTTTTTATGTTTCATTTACTGATGAATCATCAAAAAACACCTGTTCTACAGTTGAACAGGTTAATTGAAAACAGGTGAGTGTCATGCTTGGGTATAAAAGGAGCTTCCTTGAAAGGCTCAGTTAAGCAAGGATGGGGCGGAGGTTCACCACTTTAACAACTGTGTAAGCATCAGCCACACAGCTTAAGATTGGTCTGTCAGGTTACACGACCACGCAATCAGGTGAAATTCTTCCAGAATTTGTGTAGCCTGATACAGCCTTAAGCTAACTATTGTTAGGTTTTGGGACCCCACGGCTCGCAAAAGTGGTTGTTAGTCCACTTTAATGTGTCACAGTAAACGACAACTGTGTCCCCATCTGGGATGCCTCAAGATCTCCTGACAGACGGCCTTGCATGTTTGATTTTCCTCTGTTTTGATGCATTATTAACTGATCAATAAAGGCACAGAGCACTCTGCACTTGCAGTTGTCACAAAAGTAACAAACCAAATGGAAATGAAAAAGGATAAAGATGTTGCTGTGAGATAAAGCTGTAAGACAGAGGAAAAGTCTGTCAAGCTATGGTAACAATCTTTCCTTCAAGGGACTACCACAAAATTAAAACTAAACATGCAGGCAAGTTACTGCTGTTTTCATTAGTATCAAGCAAACTGGCGCATCTCCCGTGCCGAAAACCACAATTATAGAGCCATGTTTACCTTATTCCAGCAGGTATTTATGTCCACAGCAGCAGAATATGTCACAGAAATGAAACTTTTATTATTATCCAATTGCTCTTCCTGTCTGTCCCTCTTTAAGTTAAAGCTCAGTTTGCCTCCTCTGTGGAGAAACCCCCCATTTTCATCAGAATGCTTTAATTCTGCAGGTTTCCCAGATCAGTTATACAATGAATCAGGTTCCTTCTGGGGAGATTTACTCTGGTTCTTCCTAAACTTTCAATGGGAGCTCATTATTGAATTGACATATATGGAGAGAGGGAGCTGCAGGATATTCACATGCCTGGTGCAAAAGCTGTGACAAAATGCTTCCAGTGTAAAATGGACGTAACAGTTGTCCCTCGTCGCTCCAACATCATTACATCAAATGTGGTCAGGTACCCTAGAGTCATCTGTTATATCTGTTTTGTGGCTCTGTGATCGTTTAATCTGACACAGCAGCCTTTGTCACAGTCACATAACTTCAGCATGAAGTTGATTTTGACTCAATTTTTCTTGTTTTATCTCCTCCCTGCTTGTATCATCCAGCATGTGGCCAACACATCACTTTGTTGAGTCCAAAGTCCATGGCTGAGTTATCACACTCCCTCCCTCCTCCTTCCTCTGAAACCTCACCAGACTTCAGATGCTGTACAGAGATGTTTCACTGTCTCCCTGCACGTCTGGATTTTAGGTTACAAATCCTTCGAGTCCTGCGGAGCGACCAAGCGAGACCCTGAGTCACCCACTGCTCGGCATATGAGTGTGTGCTACGAGTGCTGTGTCAAAGCGAGTTTAGGAAGGTGTATGGTTGTGAGGAAGGGTAAATTCAATTAATTAATGCCTCAGACAACAAGTCAACACCCAGCTTTGTTCTAATCCAGGCAGAAAATAAGCAAGTCTCTCCCTGCGTTATGTTTGTTTATAGATTCATTCTGAAACCAGCACTAATGACTAATTACACAGCTATTATTATGCTTGTCAGTTCACAGAGAGGTTAGGCTGAAACAGTCAGAGGAGGTAAAGAGGCCTGTTAGAGTCTTCAGAGGAGCCCACAGGAGGTAGACTGTTTTTTTCTTACCTGATAGAATTTACAGGACAGTTTGTCTCAACAAGCTTGTGGTTCATTCCCAGGTGAGCTGACATACATCAATGCTGTTTCTTTTCAGCCATGTCATTGACTTTGTGAAAGTAAAAATGTTAATAAACAAGCTTGAGATGCTCAGATAGATGAAGTTTGTCAGCTTAACAGAGGGACAGTTCTACAGTGGCCGACAAGGGAAAACGTCCTACAACGGCTCGATGCAGTTCAATAAGAGGAAAACACCCGCAAGAGCAGAAACTCAGCAAAACCAAGTACAACAACAGAAGTGTTCCAGGCCTGGAGAGGGGTCTGGAGCAGGGAAAGCATGTGGGAGAGACAGACGAGAGAGACTGCAGTCAAGCCAGCCGCTACTTAGTTTTCCGTGGTCAAATCAGCCGCACCTAAGTTTGAAGTGCTCATGTATTTGAACCGTTACGGTAAATGATCTGTGCGAGGGAGATGACAGTCAGGCTGCACAACTTTATAATGCTCCTGTTTTTCCTTTTACCATCAAAAGTCTGAAATAAAGGAGTCTTGCCTGAACATTAGATCCAAGACAGTGTTAATTTTGATGACTAATTATTTTCATCATAGTTTTCGTCGACTATCTTTTTTCCCCTGACGAAAACTGGACTATAACTAAAACAAAACAAGTGCACATGGACTACAACTAAAACTAAATTAACTGACATTTTCATCAACAGATAAAAACTGGACTAAAATGTTTGACAGAGAATAAATCCAATCAGACCTTATTTCGTCATGTCGAAAGTAGAGACAAGTTAGGAATATATCCAATCACAGCTACTTTGGTTGTGTGGAAAGGTTGGATGAGTTAAGAGGGACATCCAATCACAACTGCCTTAGCTTAGTGGTGGCGGGATCCAAGTGTAAAACATGACTTCAGAAATTTAAGAAAACAAAAAAAATGCCTTACACTTTACACTTCATACTTTAGTCAACGAAATTTACAGATTTCGTTGTCTAAAATTGTTGTGAAATTTCATCAACTAAAACTAGCCTAAAATGAAAGCAATTTAGATGACTAAATTATGACTAAAACTAAAACTAAATTAAAAAGTGCTTTCAAAATTAACACTTATCTAAGATGCCTTCTTTCCCCAACTCTTTTCTTGTCTGTCTCTCCCACACTTTCAGGAGCCTCCTTCAGCCACCACCCACAGAGTTACTTAAAAGATGCAGTTAAGATCTTTTCTTAATACAACCAAGTACACTCATTTTTTTAAAGTATTTATGTGAAAACATAGGAATCACTTGTCTTTGTTTGCACTTGTTATATCCACAGATATATTATAATTAATATTCTGACCCCTTCTCTATTTAAAAGTTAAAAAAAGACTTTATTTTCAAGAGTTAAATTAGAAAAATACGTCGAGTCACAGTTTCAAGTCTGAACAAATTAAAATTTCACACATTAAACAAAATTACTTAAAAAACAATCTAAAGCATGCAGAAGCTTGTAACACAGGCCACATTGATTTTGACATAAATCCCACTTTGAACATGGAGTGTACCACTATTTGAGAAAAACTGTCTTTTGGACATATTGCCCTCTCAACCAGAGTATAACTATGAAGCGTCACAACCTTGACATTTGACCTGTAGCCTTAAAAATCAATGTTTTTAATTGAGCGAGGGTGGAAATATGTGCCAAGTTTGTAGAAAGCCCCTCAAAGGATTCATGAAATATTAACAAGAATTGGCCACACATACAGATGGACCTGAAAACCTGATGACTCCTGCATCGCCTGCTGTTGACCTGATGATTTAAAAAAACAAAGTCTTTGAGGAGGTTTCCCCCTTAATGCATCCAGAGCGCTGACCAGCCCCTCACTCTTTCCTCTTTGCTGCCTCCTGAGTTTTTGAATATGTGTTCTGTAGTCCCAGATCTCCTCTGCAGCTGCTCCTCTGGTCAGGCAAATGCTTTAGGCTTTGGTTTATGTAATGCCTGCAAAGCAACACACACAAACACACACTCTGTACGGCTGAGTGACTCGCTGCACGGCCAACATCGTGGGGAGCTGAAACAGAATAATTACAAACACTTTCTCTGATTAACTTGGCATGCTGCAGGCTGCAAGACTTTATTTTGGGGTTCAGTCCACAGAAAAGTAGAGCAGAAAAACTAGAGGATAATATTCTTTTATGTTACTGGAAACACATGGAGTACAAAATACTGACAGGTTGTATCAAATTTTTACAAAAATTTTAACACTGAGGCACAAATAAACACCAAATCACAAAGATATAAGCACATGAAAAAACTGACCACAAATCCATCATGTTTGCTTACAAATTGATGCAGAGCAGAATTCGTGTCTTAAACATTTTTAGCTGGACGGAGATACACAGTATGGATCATTTTTGTAAACAAATAGCAAATGGTTGCAACAGCTCCAGATTTACAAAGTTTGATTTCATTCTGGTGAAAAAGAATCTAATTTAATGAGACCTGTTTGATATCACAGAAACATAAAATAAACCCTAAACACATAACACAGGGTCATTTTTCTTTTCATGATCAAAATTTGCAGATTAACTCCCTCACATTGTCTAAATTGTTCAGAAATATCTGACACAGGGTCCAACATCTAATTTCTGATGTACCAGATGCAGGCCGATATAATCCGATATTTTTTTGCTGATATTGATATTGGACTTTTTAAAACCTTTGCTCCCTTCCCAATTCCACCCTTTTTTTCTACATGCTGCCAAAGCATTTGTGTAGTTTAGACAGTGAGGAGGGGATAGCAGGTTTTTTTTGTTAGTAAAAACAACAAGTATTCAAATATCAGGTGTCAAAGACTTCTATTTGTCTTGCTGTGGTATCAAACTGGTGTTGGTGTCATTTGTTTTTTTTACTAATAGTATAAATACTCATTAAATAAAACAGATTAAATACATACATGGTCTCTTCCCTGTTTAAATAAACATGTCAAGATAAAACTGTAATCAATTTGATATTACTGTTACATCAACACCATCTATATGGACACAAACCATACTGTCTTCCCTTAGATCTCATTTGAAAATATATCTCCTCAAATATGCCACCCAGCTCTACCGGTGAAAACTCAAACACTGAAGGAAAAAACAACCCCAACAAACATCATTCTTCTGAGACATCAGCAGAAACCACTTGACCATGCTCTGCCCCAATTACTTTAACTTCAGCAGGTCCAGTTGGAGAAATGTCTGTGCCGATTTTTCAGACATTACAGCAGAGAAAATCCCACAGGCTTTGTGTTGCATAAACTAACTTGTAACCTCAAAAGCCCTCTGTACAGTTGTTTAAGGTCAGCTGCCCCCATTAAAATGTTTACAGAGACCATGAAACCATCATGAGGGCTGACATTTGGAGCAACACTCTGTCAAAATCTGTTGGTCATACCTCAAAGCTTCTCACCGTGAAACCACAGAGCAAGAGCTCCACATGGTGGACGATGTAGCTTGTGCTTGGGTGATGAAGCACAAGCGACCAGAATATTTGGCAAAATATGATTAAAAAAAATAAATTCTGCTTTTAACTCAGAATCGCCAAACCGTGTGAAACTTCAGAGTATTTCAACAGAAAATAAACATTTAAAATGTGCATTTGTGAAGACATCATCATTTCTTCCTCAGCAGAGTTTTTCAGTTTCACTCCAGTAACATCTCAGATGCAGTTTATTATTCAGTCTGATGCCTTTTCTCATGTCTGCCTTCCTTGTGTTCCAGCTGCATACTTCAGATTCTGGTCTGGAAAAAGAAAAACAATAATTAGCTCTAAGACAGAATTAAATCAGGATCATTTATGAGGATCCAGACTTGCTTAAACCTTCTAAAGGTCTTGAGCTTGACCATGTAAAGTACTGGTGGTCATCTTGCCACTTAAAGCACAGTTTACACCACAAGTCACACTTAAGACTTTCACATCACATTATGCCAAATCAGCGTTTCTGTTAAGGGCTGATACATTTTTGGCTTTTTCTCCACCAACAAGAACATTTATAACTGAAAAATACACACAGATACGACAGCCAACAGTTGGATTGATGGTGTGTTCAGGTACATTAACTTACCAGGACAAAGGATTTTTGTCAGTGATGCCTTCACTTCCATGAGCTCTGGATTCTCCACCGAGTCTTTGCTGGCGTGGAAGGTCGTAAAGTGCAGCGCAGGCCACCAGTCCTTTCTCCCAGACATTTTTTCAGCAACAACATCCTTCCAGTTCTTTTTGTTTCTAACATGTATAAAATAGAAGAGCTTTAAGGTTAGTTTACAAGGAGGAAGCTGTTAATTAAGAGTGGAACTTCTTAAATATCAGAAACCTACTCAAGCTGAAGCTTTTCAATAATGGTTTTCAGACGCTTCCACACATCCAAGTTGTTCCTCCAGCAGGCAAAGTCCAGCATTTCTAGAACAACATCGAAAGCTTTTGGGGTGTCACCATTTTTCCCTGGAAAGAGACAACAGAGGAGAGAAGCGTTAGAGCTTACACTTGACATTTAAAACATAAAGCCTTGCCGTATATCTAGTTAGCTATTGCTTTTTTAAATTAGCTCAAGTTGAATGTGTTGTTACCTGATTTATCAATAACCATTGAGATTCAATATTGCGTTTACCTGACTGAAGCAGAAGAGCGCTGTACTCCAACATCAGCTCATGACTTGGCACTAAAACATGGAGCATCTACAGCATGACAGAGACAGAGGTTTGAGGATCAATATGACGTAGTGTTCTTTGCTTTAAATGAAATCTGGAAAGCATGAGCTCTACCTTCACATTTAAACACACACGATAAACAAGCATATACGTATTTGCGTAACAGGAGGTTAACTGCACTCATGTACCTTTAAAACCTTCATCAGTTTCTTCACTGGATAATCGTGTTGCTTTAAGTACTGGTACAGGTAGACGTGTGCATTAGGATTGGGTGGAAAGTTGTTGTCATAAGCATAGTCCTTCAAGGTCTTTAAAGCTTCATCATGAGCCTCGTAGAACTCCAACATCTGTTAAAATAAAACAGCAGCTGTGAAATGGGTGGAAACATTAGGCCTGAAATTTGACCACATGAATGATAAGATAATCTGAAATCACTGAAGGCTCTGATAGACTAGTTTTTCTCCTCTCATTAGGTAAGGATGGTATGTTGGACAGCTATAACTAACCTGCTTTTTCTGATCCATTGGACTCATTTGAAATATCCAACATTAAAGAAACTTAGGCTGTAAATTTTTGACTGTAAGATTTAAAAATAAATAACTCCATCTACACGAGGGCTTCATATAATGTGTCAGTTAAATTGAAAAAAGGAAGATGTCTTTGATTATGACCAAAAAGTTAAAATCTCAGGAATAAAATTAAATATACTACCTTGTTCATCCAAATACAAGAAGGCCCACATTTAAAGTGGGTTTACAGAGGGAAAAAAAAAAATTATCCTTTAAACACATGCAACATCAAGGTCAGTGTCAAGGTAAATTTGATCAGGGCACAGCAGGTGAATTTCAGGGTAAAGTCTGGGTGAAAAACACTGCTGTTGGTATTCGCACATGTTGCAAATCACATAATTTCAGTTTTTCCTGCAATTATGAATAGGGTTCATTTAAGCAAATAGGGTAGCTTATCGCATGTTCATGTCTGTCATCAGGTAGATCCATCTTGCAAAACCATAGACTAAAACGACTGGTCCCAGTCAGAAAATTACCATCTTTTGTAGTGTCTTGTTAAGGACACAGAGGCAGTAGACCCGAGAGTAAGTTTACGCTGCTAAAGGGGAGAGGTGACTGTAGCCCCCTGAAAAACCTGTATTATATGTGACAGGCAAAACATTTGTATAATCACGTTTCAGTTTTTTCTTCTATGTTTCTACCGGTCCCAGTTATTTATGGGATGTTGCCCAGATGGAGTTGAAGTATACTCCTCAAAAAGTTTGGAAACGTTACTTCAGTTGATTGTTTCTCCACTTTAATAACAACAATTTGTATTGCATTTTATATTGTTGGAAAGCCTGATTAGCTACATTTACAACATGGCACGGCTTGTAAGGATTGTGCATTTGTGGCATAAGCAACTAAGCTAAACATGTGTGTCGTGCCCCCTAAAAAAGTGCCAAAATCCCCTGCAACTGGAAGCTGGTGTTCTGGTACACAAAGTGGCAATATTGTTTGGTGTCAGCCCTAGTACCATTTCAAAACTTAGGACCAAGTCCTGTTGGACTGACGACGATCAGTGTATTTGTTAAATTAATTGAAGTGAAAGGCTTGACTACAGACCTCAACATAACTCAGTATGAAGGGATCCCAGACTCCAGGATTTCTTAGGATCTCCCTGAGATTCACCGAAGCCTGTCTGAAGTAGTTGTGCATGTCTTGGTTGTCATCAGAGTCTGTATAATGTGAAACAAAAGGATGAGTTAATGTAAAACAAGAAATTCATATTTCCAGTCCCATAAAAGTGTGTTTAGTTCAAGGTACTAAAACAACAAAATGTTCACTTCAGCCTTTACGCTTGTTTCTTAGTGACTGGATTTGACCTGTAGGTGGCAGTGTGACCTTGTGTAAGAGCTTAGTGTGGCAGAGCAGTCAGCAAGATGAAAACAAGATGGTTTAGATGTGAATCTCTGTGTTACCATACCGCTGCTACAGTGTGTAAACTTTTTGTCACACCAGATGATGTAATCTAGTAAACTTCTGTAAGCCTGGATCAGCTTAGTCCTCTGAATCTGAGAGGCCGACTCCCTCCCGTGCCTCCAACTTTCAGCAACAGACAACTGATGCTTCGCATCCTCAATGTGACCGTTCAGCATCAGGTGGAAGGAATGCTCCAGACAGATCTGGGGGAGCAAAAGAAAATGTCTTAGAGGAGAGAAACACCAACAACATGACATCAGTGTAGTTCAGTCTTTTGACTTAAGTAATGTACCATCAGATAGTGCCTGACTCCAGAGTTCTTCATTCGTTCATAGATGTTGTTGTAGTCCTCCAGCTTTGAGTTTGGGAGATGATGAAGGATCTCAGTGCTAAGTCTCCAAACTATCTGGAAGGGAGTTGTAAACCGTAAAGTGTGAGTGATGTTGCAACAAACTGTCATACATAGCTTGCAGTCTAAAACAGCTAAAAAATCTTAAATAATAAATTGCATGTTTGGAAACAGAGCTTTTGTGGTTATTTGTGTGCAACATTAAGATGGTTATGAACCTTTTATTAGCAGGGATGCACAATATTAGATTTTTGCCTATATCCAATATGACAATATTTCTGAACTCATTATTGCAGATACTGAAATTGATATTTTTGTCAGAGAAAACAGCCTCAATTCTACTAAATTTGACCTGTTCCCTTCATGATGACAGTCTTTTTGTTTCAAAAAAAGAAGTGAAACAAAAAATAAAAATAAAGTCAAAGTGGCCATTAGTGATGGTGAGGTAATATTACATCCAATATATGGGATATTCAGTGCTTAACAAACTTATTAGACCACTACTCAATGTAACGTTTACACCACAGCTTCCCTAAATTAACAGCATTGATAATCATCAGAATCATTTTTTAATGTTTCTGTAATGTTGATACACCAACATGTAGAAGCTCTTTAACTGAAATAATATTTTTTCTGCTAAAATATAATTATTACTGTTATCCATGAATTTTCCATGAAAAAAAACAAAAAACAGGAGAAACAACAATAACAATAACATTTCTGGTTTTTACACAAATTCCTGAAAGATGTCTAAATTATTTTTGTTTTCATGTTTTTAGAACAGGTGTTCTGATAAATGTGTTATGTACTGTACATGTCCAGTACATGCTGCCAAAATATCTGCAAAAACGTTCAAATCTCACAGTACCAGTAATCAGCTTTTTATGTAATTATCTGCCGATACCCATATCGTTACTATAATATTATTTAAAAATATTTATTTCATCATGACTTTTATATTTTAATTTCAGTTTTGTATTTAATCATTCCTTGTGCTGGTCTGTTAATTCAGGTAGGTTTTCATTTGTGAAATGCTGAGGGTGCACTGGCTAACCTCTCAGCACTTGATTACCAAAGTTTAGCTTTCAATAGTTTATGGTTAGTTTTTTTTTTTTTTTTTAATAAACATGTACCTGTCAGGGGACGAGACTAAAGAGGCTTGAGACATTAACATCATACAACTCTCACAATATAGACATTAAGGCCCACTCTTTACTTTTATGTATTCATAGTCAATATCTGATCACAATCTGAGACCTGAATAATCGATGTGTGAAGTACCTATCAGGTACTTTACGCTACACAGGCCTGAGTGGCCCAACAAATCTTGCTTGAATTCGACATGATTATATCAGGAATGCTGCAGAAAAGTTGGGTACATACAATTCATTTGTGTGCATACAAACTCCCCTTTATAAGTCAGTGCAGATGGTGCCTTCAGAATACAGTTTTAACTTCTGTTAAGAACAAACGTCGAAAATATGGATGATTTTGTTTTTTTACATTCTAGTATTTATTTTTTCCTTTTTAGCTAACAATAACAGCCTATTTGTTAGAAAATTATTTAAATCAAATCTTGTTTCCACAGAAAAATGGTGCATTTCTTATCTTCTTATTGGACAATTTTGTTCCATTTGGAAACATTACATCATTCAGTAGAAGCCATTTTTGTCTGACAGCAAACACACTCACAAGAACAAATCCAAACTAACCTCCTTGTGTGGCTGATTCATCCCTTTAGTTGTATCTTCCAATATCTGAGGGTAACACGCCATATATTCTGCCGCCTCTTGCCATCTATGATGCAGCAGTGCCTCTCTGATCCGTTCCAGACACATTCTGGTACTCTGATGAAAACCAGTTTCTCTGGGGGTTTTTTCTACAGATAAAAACAAAGTTTTAATTAGTTTGATGACATGATTGCGATTGTCATTTATACAAGAAGCAATGTAAAGTTAGGTAGCTTGAATGATGATGATATGTTTGATGATAATACCAATACTGATATCTGAAAAATTTCTTAACAATACTTCAGTAAGTGTCAGAGAGATTTTCAGCAGGGATCCTCTGGTTTCCAGACCGGTAGATAAATACATTATTTATCCCCAAGGATATTCCAGGGTTTCAGTTATGTCTATTTCTTTTAATCTTGGTTTTAATGTCTTTTTTAGATGTTTTATTCTGATGTGTTTTTCTTGTTCCTCTATTATTGTGTCCTGATGTATTGTGAAAAGCACTTTGTTTTGCCTAGTTGCTGAAAGGTGCTATACAAATAAACTTGCCATGCCTTGCCTTACTTTTAGACTTTTAGGTGTTTTGCATTTAAGAATAACAACTTGTGACTTTACATATCACAACAAACATCATCAACAGGTCCATATTTTTTGATATTAAGCCAAAGGACTTGAGCAGCCTAGATTTAGTGGTTTTTGGACTCAAACCTTCATGTTTATGCCTTACTGCCCACCTGTGAACAGGGTATTAGCTATCGGGAGCTTTGATTTCTTTCCTCCTTTTGAGGAGTCTTCCTCTGGGAAGTCATCATCATCCTCTAGGTCTTCAGGAGACCCGATCTCTCTCTCCAAGTCATCCATTGTCAGGACTCCGATGACACAGCTGTGTCACCTGTGGTGATGCTCACAGGAGGTTTTCCATCTGCAGAGAGAAAAACATTTTTGTACTGTTGCAAACTGTTTAACTGTACATCACACTTGCTTTGCTTTGAAATGCACATCTCAAGGTAAGGAGGTGCAGCATTTTTACTTAAAGAGTAACTATAATGTCTTTTAAAAAGCCTTAAAATAAATGTATCTGAAAAGAAGCAGAGAGTACTTTGAGTAATTACACTTGATCTATACAACAGGTGTATTAAAATGAAATGCAGTTTTAACTATACATTATTAAAGTACTTTAATTGATGATTGATTAACAGACAGACAGACAGACAGACAGAAAGATAGATAGACTGAACACAAGTACAGTATATATGTGTGGATTACAGTGGTGAATAAGTTAGTACAGGAATATTCTTAGACTATAGTAATGTATAAATGAACAGGAATTTATGTGTGACTCAAGGAGTTGATAAATAAAGAGGAGTGTGTACATGGGCTTCAGTACTGTATAAAAGAAACTAGTTAACTGGCATGGGATGAAGGTGGAGAATTATAAATAAAAAGATATATGAACCAAAAAATGTTTGCATTGACTAGTGTTGTGGATTAATCAGTAGATGCAGGGACCAAAGTCTTGTAAAAAAAAAAAAAAGGTTTTAACAACACAGGTGAACAGGGCCATGTGTGCATGGACCAAAATAGGGCTGCCCAATTATGGCAAGAAACACAATAATTTTGACTGATTTTGAGATCAGGATTATTAAGCCCCATTACTATTCATCAATTTATCACCAATAAATTTATTACATGGTCCATAAGTGCACTGTGAACACACTTAAAAATGCTGTAATAGAGTATCCTTTATTTCAGTTAAATATTGTAGAGGGGCTGCTTGTTTGAGACAAAAACTAAGATCAGAAATATTTTTTATTGTTACTGAGGCCACAATTATTTAGCCTGATTACTCATTAATTATACCTCAACTGCATTTGATGCATTTGTTGGACTTTAATACTCTTAACACTGTGACATTCTAAAGACTCAAAAACACAAGCAATAAACAAAACTTAATAAATAAAAGTACAGAAAATCTTTAACACACAACACCAGTTAATTAATATAGATGGGTTAAATATTTGTTTGGGGAAGTGTTGATGAACTCTTGTAGCAACAACACAACTAACACTGAAACAACCATGAAAAAACAAACACATGGACAAAAAAACAAAACAGTATGTGGCACATTCATTGTGTTAACTTATTTGTCCTGTTTCCATAACTGTCGGAGGCCATAATTGTTGTCAAAATTTAAACTTGATCAAAAGCCCAGCCCTAGACAAAGGTACAGTTTATATTAAGATACGTGGTCAGGAGTGTGTGTACATGGACTGTTGCTCTGAGGTGAATTGCTGACAACATGTAGGTGTGTGTAGAGTAAGGCTGTAGATGAATAAATGAATATGCAGCAGTATGTCTGCAAGGATTTAAGTAATTTGTAAATTAATACGCATTTTTAGTGAGACGTGAGCTTTACACAGACTGGTGGTGTATAACTACAAGCACATGGAATAAGTCGTCGTTGTGCATGGACTGAATAAGTGTAATTTTAATAAGAAAACTCATCTGTTATTGTTTTACTGACATACTTTTTACGATTCCAGCATATTTGTTGGTATATTTCAGTGTAATTCGTGGGTTTTTTTATGCTGAGGGTGGCATTAGAGACGGTTTACACAAGATCTTGATTCATATGGCATTAAACATTAATATTATTTTCCCAGCTCTAGGTAAGGCTTCTTAAATCAAAGATGAAATGCGCACTCGGGTAAACAGTGTCTGCTCAGTTCTTACCTGAGATGATAATCGATGCTACACAGATACTTAAGTCAGTCTGTGTCGATGAGCCAATAAGTTACCTAACGTTTAAGTAAAAAACAAAACAGTTTCACGGGTTAACTTCGGGTTTTATAACCTGGTTGATGGGACTCTCACATGTTTTCAACCATTTCCCACCATATTTCCAGGACGGTAGCTAAGGAAGCAAGAAGAAATCCTCGACGTTGATTGGTTGCTGAGACCGGAAATGGCGGGGCAGAGACTTTCTTCTTCGCTTGTCAATTTTTCTGCTTCTTCTCACCTCTGCTTCCCCCATTTCGAAACCTGACGTGACCTCTGTCAAAGTGCTGCATCAGCGAAGGTTGTTAATTCAAAATTGTGTCACAGAATTATTTATGGGTAGGAGTGATACAAAATGGACTATTTAATAAAAATGATGCCGTAAAGATGGCGGTACAAGCTTTAATAATGTTCAGTATATTCAGGTGTTTCTCCAGGTGTTTATTTATGTCACACGAGGTCAGACCTGATGTCAGTATTCACAGGATCATGTTTGTATAATCACTGGTAATTGTGATAACAAATATTACATAAGCAGAATGTTCTTTCAGAGTTGTAACGTTAATGAAATGTCTTTATTTGTTTAGTAATTTCTACTTACACTCACTGTTTTTTTTTCTTTTCTACTGAAGAGGATTAAGACACTGAAAAGAAAACTGAGGTTGATTTTTTTTTTTTTTTATTGTTCTGTGAAAAAAATCTGAATTCTGTTGGGAAAATAAGAACAGAATTTCGAGACTGAAGTCAGAATTCTTAAATTAAAGTCAAGATTTTGATAAAAAATAAATTAATTTCCAAAATTTAAGTCAGTATTCTGAGATTAAAGTCAGAATTCTAAGACTTAAATCAGGATTATGAGAAAAGAAAATCAGGTCAAATCAAGTCAAGATTCTGACATTAAAGTTAGAATTCTTAGATTATAGCCAGAATTCTGAGATTAAAGCAAGGGTTATATGAAAATAAAGTCAGAATATTGAGGTTAAAGACAGTGTTCTTAGATTTAGCCAGGATTATGAGAAAAAGTTTGAATTCTGAGATTTAAATCAGGATTCTTAGATTAAAGTCAGAAATCAGAGATGTAAAGCAAGATTATAATAAAATAAAATCAGAATTCGGAGATTAAAGCCAGAATTTGGAGATTGAAACCAGGATTATAAATTTTAAAAAAAACTCTGAGGTTAAAGTCAGAATTTTAAAAAGTCAAAATTCAAAGATTAGAGTCAGTATTTTGATGTAAAAAGTCAGAATTATTAGATTTTAGTTAGAATTCTAGGCAAAGGTCAGAATTCTGATAGTTAAGTCAGAATCAGAAATCTCACTTTTTCCTCATAATTCTGATTTCACTGGATTGTATGTCTGTTAGAGTGGGAAAGCAGCAGCAGTTAATAATTAGAGCAATGCCAGGGTAAAAAACCCTCATGTTTGCATTCACACATGCAGCTCACCTAGGTAATATTAGGATAGTTCCAGGGTTTTTCTGCAAGTGTGAATGAAGTTTATTTACCCTCCCCCACTCTTCATTGACTGATATGCAAACTGCAGGGGATCCTCCTGCTGTAAGGAGCCAGGTGTTAGCAAGAAGATCAGGGAATTACCAGATGTTTTCTAAGAAATAACAGGGTTGTATGTGTGAATAGGGCTTCACACTAAGTTAGCGTCCAGCCCAGACCCAGAAAAGGATGTAGATAATGGATGGATGGAATTTCATCGCAATCCATTGAGAGTATTTTGAGTTACCTTGCTCACGGACAAACAAACATAAAAAAAACTAAATAACATAAAAATAATTGTTCTGAAGGGCCTCAAAAGAGATGCCTACTTTTTACTCTTTTGCAAGGGAGAAAATTTTTTCTTGTAAGTGAAGAGTAAAGAAATGTTAGATCTTCTAAAATGTTGCTGCTATAATATTTTCAAGGGGCCCTATCAGCCACAGGCCCTGAGAATCTTCCTAACTTTCCACTGGCTTCCTGTCTCTCAGAGTATAGATTATAAAATGCTCCTGTTAGTTTATAAACTGCTGAATGATTCGGGGCCCAAATACATCAGTGACCTCCTTTTACCATATGAACCATCCAGACCACTCAGGTCCTCTGGTACATGTCTGCTCTCTGTCCTCAGAGTCAGGACCAACCATGGAGAAGCAGCTTTCAGTATTATAATCCATAAATCTGGTATAAACACCAGAAAACTGCAGGTCTGCTGGAGCGGTTCTTTAATTTTAAGTTAAAGACTAATTGGTTTACAGCTGCCTATGATTAGCTTATATTTTCCAGTCTTTCATTGCTGTTTTAAATCCAGCACTGCACTGTGAGAATTTTAATTCTTGATAATTATTTTAGTTACTATTTCATTTAAAAACCTGCACTGTGTCATTTAACATGATTTGATTTTGAATTTTAATCAGAAATAAATTCTTCTACATTATTACTTTTGTTTAAAGCCAAATCTTTCTTTTCTTTTCAATCTTTGTTTTAATTTCTTTTTTTTCTATGTGCTTTATTCTGATATGTTTTTCTTTTATTATTGTGTCCTGATATATTGTGGGGGAGCACCTTGTATTGCCTGGTTGCTGAATGGTGCAAATACAAATAAACTTGCCTAACTTACCCCCTGTGTTTACTATTAAAAAGATCCTCATACAACCTCAATTCAGGTATTCTCAAGTCAAGTCAAGTTTATTTATAAATCACTTTTAAGAAGACAGCAGTGGATCAAAGTGCTGTACACAAGATGCACAAAAAGAAGTAAATAAAAATAGATAGACAATAAAATTAAAACTGTGAAATAAAAACAGTAAAAGTACTGTATCCAGAATCCACTTCATATCCACCTTCCCTTGAATACCATTGGCACTGACATGAATATTTACCTTTTAAATTATTTTAAAAAATCAGATTTCTAAGGGAAATGGGTTGAGCTGGGCTTCTCGAGAGGATTTATTCCATCACATTAGACCAGTCAAAAATCCTTGGATGCGTAATGATGAGAGCCTGGTTAGAAATCTGTAATCCCCTGAATCCATGATAAAAGACGCCCAGCCATAAATCCACTTGTACCACTATTATCACTCCATTTGTTCTGGTTTTTCCCACCGTCACATGAAGCAGCCTGACCCAAGCCTTATATCCTGTGAAAACCAATCCTCGTCTACACCCAGCCGGATCTGATGTGCTGACGTGTCGGCTCCTTCTGCCCAGTGCTCATGCTCAGGCTGCAGTATCAAGCCAGGCAACAAAACTGCCAGCATGGCAGCAAAACACTTTTACCGACAGGGCTTTTTATTACTCTTATTTAATTTTATTTCCACCGCAGCCTTGGAGAAAAGGTTCTCCGACCTAAAACGATGCGCCGATGAGGAGTGCAGCAGTAAGTTCACTCGCCTTTGCTTGTCCTAACTACGAGCTCATCCGAGGACTTGAAGGATGCAGCTCCCTCATCCCGATACTACAGCTAGCCATAAAAACTGCGCCGTATCTTTCGACCTGTTGCCAGGCGATATAGATAACCTCATGAAGAAGTTCTGATGCTGAATGACGACGCACAGCTTATCTAGACCTTCATACGCTAATGTTTACAGCAGACATTAGCTGGGGAAGGTTATCCGTTCAGACGCAGCTTGTGTTGGCCGGTTGCCTGGCATCTCCGGCCTGCCCTACACTGAGGACAGTGAGGCTAACGTTAGCGGCTAATTAGCCTCCAGTCGGCTTTTATTACCTACAACTAGTTAACCTGAGCTAAGAGGGTAGATGCCTAGCTAGCTCTATTAGACAACATTAGCTTTTGTTGTACTTTTCACCTTGTTGCTAATGCTGCTAAACAGAGAAGGAGGTGTTTGTGCCTTGTTCTACTAAATATCTCACTAAATGTTACCTTAACTTCAGGTCGTCTTTTAAAGAGCTTCAATAATGCAATAATTAGTTCATACAGGTTTTCTCCTCTTAATGTTATGGGTTGTTTAGGGCTAAAAGTCTGACTAAACTGCTAGCCGTTGCCATGGACACTATTTAATAATAATGATAATAATAGTAGTAGCTTTATTTATATAGGATCTCTAAAAACAGATGTTTACAAAGTGCTTTATCAGACAAAAAAGACAGAACTCTGGAGACAATAAAAACAACAATCAGGTCAACAGAGACCAAAACAGTCAAAGGAAAATTCACACAGGGTCATGTTAACAAAAGCAACGAAAATGGTAAACTGGTTAGCTGGAAACAGCAGACGTAATTAATGAATATACTAAATTAGTACAGCTTATTATGTCAACATGTACATATGAAAAACATACGTAAAGAAGGTATTTTGTTTTATATCTATAATGATAATGATATGATAAGAAAATAAATAGATAATAGATTTATAGATGCAGAGATAAATTGATGACAGTTGTAAGTTGATGACATCACATCTGGAGTCACAAAACAAAAACTCCTTATTGATGTGACAGTGACAGGAGGCTAAGTGCTTTTAATCCTAAAGCTAGTTTAGGTATGTTTTAAATAAAAAAAAAAGGGAAAAAAAACAGTATTTAAATTCATGGCATTTTAATTCAGAAGATTTAAAAATTTAAAATCGAGATTTTTTTTTCTTGACCTATAACTTACTACTTGTAAGTTGTTGCAATTGTTAAAAATATAACTACTGAAAAGTTACAATTCTCATGATGGTAGGCCTTGTCAGGTTTTACATAAGCATTTTTATGCACTTCTTGTGTTTGTTTTTTGAATGAGAATACATATTGATCAGAGACTTTCAAGTTGATATTTTGTGAAAATACCACAGCCTTCAGCCTACATTTGATGTACATAATCAACATTTTATGACACACACTTTAACTTCAAGAGGGAAAGTCTGTTTGGTTGGGGAATATGTTTTGCAAACGCAAAGGCAAAACTTGATGCATGTCATCTTTGTGTCACTTGGAGAGTTTTTTTTGTTTGTTTGTTTTGAGAGGGGAAAAAAATCAATGAAAATGGTAGATTTAGTGTTGTGGAAAAAAAAATCAGGGGATTTTATTTTTAGGCTGTATTGCCCAGACCTAATAGAATGTAGTTAACCCCCCAAAAAAGCAGGAAATGGGCCTTTAAGGAGAATGTTGACAGTATGCTTATTTCCTGTAACTGTTTGAATTTTACGTATAAATGAAATTAGTTGGTCAAATATTGGATGAAAAAGTCCACAGCATTTCATATGTCCTGGAAGTCTCTGTGTGTGGCCCTATTTTATGATGCAACAAATGGCTTTGTGTTCTTCCACCTGTGCGCATTGATTCTGCCCTCTGAATCTGTACATCCACAGTAAAAGGAACTTCATCATTGCTTAAGTCAAAATTACTCATGTCTGGTTCATTATTAGTTTCCTCTGCTGTTGTTGTGTCTCCCTGAGTCCATAAAGTGAAACAGTAAGTTGGCAGAATCAGTGCATTTAGGAGGAAGAATGCAGCCATTTGCTGCATCGAGCCAAACACAGAGACTTCTTGGGGAAAAATAAGGCACTCTTAAGTTTTTTGCCCAATCCTACATTTGACCTGCCATAGTTTTGTGCCCTATTTTTACATAAAACTCACGATTACAGGAAATAACTGTACTGGTCAACAGCAGTGTACATTACTAATAGTCTCAGCTCGTCCTCCTTACAGGTGCAGCTGCTGGGATCCCTCTCAGGCACTCTACTGACTATTGTCAAGTACCTGATGCAACCCAAATTCAAAAATACTGAACTATCCCTTTAAGCTTCAATTTTTTATGTTTCATATTTTGTGAAGCACAAGAACTCAAAGGGATAGCTCTTCTTTTAAGTGGGGTTGTTTGTGGTTCATATTGATTTTAAATATATTAACTTTAGCTATTTTGATCATTCTGCCCATGTAAGGAAAGAACTGGCACAGACGTTAGGCTCCACATTGTGCAGATGGGGCAGAAAGCCTTTGTGATTTACTGAGTTTAAGGTGAAAACAAACTTAAAAAACAGCAATGTAGTGATTCTACACTAAACTGAATGCATTTGCAATGCTTAGCTTTTGTGCTTATCAAGCCTCTTTGTTTTGGTATGATTTTGACACACTGTACAACGTGCATGATTTTTTGCTTGGACTGAAGTAGAGCTAAAACAAAGGACCTTACTTTCATAAAAGTCGAGCATTGTTGATGTGTTCAGTACAATGCTTTTTGGGTTTGTCCTAAAATTCAGTAAATCACACACACTCTTGGCTCCACCTACAGCAATGCATAGCCTAACTCATCATTAACTGGTCCTCTCCTAGCAGAGGCAGAGCTCACAAAAATCATTGCTACCGCTGTAATTACCATTGAAATGGACCTCACTGTGAAAATACAGAACTATTCCTTTAAACTGTTGTACAATAGACTAAAAAACAGCACCCATTAGTTTATAAACTGTTAGCCAACCAGTGAAGTTCATTGGCTCCAGCTATTTAGTTGATGTTTCATGTATATTATCTAAATTGTCTGTTATGCTTTGTCATATTTTCTTTGGAGCTTTGGATCATAAGGACAAACTGTAAAACTGGCTTTCTAACAGTACACAAATCAAACATTTTACAACAAGAAAACAAACAATATTTGTAATAGTAAACCTTTGTTTAGCATTTAGTGATAGCTATGTGATAGCTATGCCACTCATGGTTTATGCACTCAAAATGAGTCTGATACAGTGTTTTTTTTTCCTGATCGTTCTTCATAATGCTTTGTATTTTTGCTTTCACAGTGCTCCTTGTTCGGGGAAAAGCTATAATGGACTTCTCTGGACCAGACTGTCGGTTCCTGACAGTTAAGAAGTCAGAAACTGTTTATGTGTACTATAAACTGTCAGGAAGAAGGGCTGATTTATGGGCAGGAAGTGTAAGTGCACTAAGACTGACATTGTTTATTGGTTAGTCTGCTGGTTTGGTTTTGTATGTATAATCCTTAGTAATTTCCCTTTTTCATTAATCAACAGGTTGGAAGTAACTTTGGTTATTTTCCAATGGACCTTCTTGCAGTAAACCATATTTATACTGACAAAGAAATAGAAGTTCCTGCAGAGGTATGAAAACATGTCGTTGATTGTCAGATTGCTGCTTTCAAAACCATCTGATATCTGTCATAATTTTTGCTCCTCTTGTCCCCCAGGAAACAGATTTTGTCTGTTTTGATACTGGATTTGATAAATTTGATAGTTATGATGTAGATTTACTGTTGGGATCTTTATCAGAGGATAGTGAAAATGAGGGAGCTTCAGACCAAACTGAAGAAGAAACTGATCATCATGAAAACTCTGAGGAACTCCATAAGGAAGTCCCAGACGATCAAAGTGCCTCATCACAAGACCCCGAAATGACGTCTGAATCGTATGCAGAAGTAGAAGAGCCAGACAGAGACACACTTGAAATCCCAGAACGAGACACAGATCACACTGAAGTGCCAGAGACAAGTGAAACCAAAAACACAGCCACAGAAACTGCTGTAGATCCTGCATCCAACGAGGAGTTTGTTTCAGAGCATGGCATTGATCCTGAAAGAAGTGAGATCCCTGATTTAAAAACTACAGAGGGAACAACTTATGATGCTGTCATTTCTGATTATGAAACCACCATGAGATTTACCCCAAATCATAATGAAGAGGAAAAGGAAGACGTGACAAACACTCCTGCAGAAGAACTAAAGGTGGTATCTGAAGGGATGGACATACCTGAACTGAAAACTACCCTCGGATCAACTTTTGATGCAGTTGTTTCTGAAGAGGAAATCACCAAAAAAGTGACCCCAGTCGAAGAACAGGAAGGTGAAAATGATGAAATACTGCCAGAAGATGATGTTGACAGAAGATCAGAAACTCCACTGTTGTCTTTCTCTGAAGAGATGAAAAACACTCAAGCAGGTGATTTTCCGAAAGTAACTGAAGGAGTGCAGATGCCCAACTTAAAAACCACACTTGGATCAACTTTTGATGCAGTTGTTTCTCAGGGACAAATCACCAAGAAAGTGACCCCATATGAAGAAGAGGAGGAAGATCAAAATGAGGAGAAACCACCAGAAGATGCTGCTGATACAAGAGCAGAAACTCCACTGTTGTCTTTTTCTGAAAAAGCGAAAAACACTCAAGCAGATGATTTAAAGAAAGTAACTGAAGAAGTGCAAATGCCCGACTTAAAAACTACCCTCGGGTCAACTTTTGATGCAGTTGTTTCTGAAGGGGAAATCAGCAGGAGAGTGACCCCATATGATGAAGAGGAAATAAGTGAAAATGAAGAGGTACCTCCCCAAGCTGATGTAAAGGAAGACACTCTGCTGTTGTCTTACTCTGAAAAAGCAATGAACACTCCAGAATCTGGTTCTCCAAAAATATCAGAGGGCGTCAAAGTCCAGAACTTAAAAACTACCCTTGGATCAACTTATGATGCTGTCGTCTCTGGTGGAGAAATCACAAGAAAAGTTTCTCCAAACGGAGAGGATGAAGGCGAAACTGTTGAGAATCCTTCTGCAGAGGACACTGATGCTGAAAAAGGGACTCCACTGCTGTCTTTCACTAAAGAAACTCCAGGGTCTCATTCAGGCAAAACTTCAGAACGAGTGCATATCCCTCATTTTAAGACTAGGCCTGGATCAACTTTTGACGCTGTTGTCTCTGATGATGAAATCACCAAAAAAGTCACTCCATATGAAGAGGAGGAAAGCAAAGAAATGGATCGTCCTCCTGAGGATTCTGATGGTAGTGTTAAAATAGACACTCCACTGCTCTCTTTCACTGAAAACAAAGATGACACTCCACCTCATTCAGACAGAGTTTCTGAAGTAAAGCAAATCCCAGAGTTAAAAACAAGTCATGGTACAACATTTGATGCTGTTGTATCTAATGATGAAATCACCAAAAAAGTCACTCCATATGAAGAGGAGGAAAGCAAAGAAATGGATCGTCCTCCTGAGGATTCTGATGGTAGTGTTAAAGGAGACACTCCACTGCTGTCTTTCACTGAAAACAAAGATGACACTCCACCTCATTCAGACAGAGTTTCTGAAGTAAAGCAAATCCCAGAGTTAAAAACAAGTCATGGTACAACATTTGATGCTGTTGTATCTAATGATGAAATAACCAGGAAAACCACTGCAGAGGATGAAGAGGAGGAAACTGAAAATGTAGAACATCCCTCTGCAGATCAAACCGAGGGTGAAAAAGGAACTCCACTTCTGTCTTTCTCTGATAAGTCTCAAAACACTCCACCATCTGACTCTCTCAAAGAGGAGAAGAACATTTGGACAACATTTGGAGATGCTGTTTTTAATGTCGTCACTGGTGGGGAGAGGACAGCACACGATTTTGATTCAGAGGAAGATGACGACGATGATGAAGATGATGAGAAAGATGAGGCTGTCAGAGGAACCCCTGAGGTTTTTGACAGAATAACAAGAGATAAAGGAGAACTACCATCAGACAAATCCTCAAGTAGCCAAACGGATGCGGATGAGGTTCTTCGAGATCATCCAAGTGCTTATGCTGTACAGTCAGATGACCACAGTGATGATGATGATGATGATGATAAAGATGTGGTAGGGCCTGGGGGAACCCTAAAACCAACAGATGATGCCGTACAACAACAAGAAGAACCAAGTATGAAGCAAGATAAAGACAAACCTGCCGTACCTGAGGCTCAAAACGAGGATATAGAAACAAAAAAAGAACCATTTGAGCCTGAAGAGGAATTCAGTCATGATGATGCAGACCTTCAGGGTAACATTGCTACAGAGCGAGAGTTGGAAAAGGACTTGGCCAAATATGAAATGAATGCTGATCAGGTATTATCCAGCTCTAAAAAAACAGAAGAGAACCAGAAACCATCTATAGAAGATATTCAACCAGAGCATTCAGATGCCAAAGACAATAAAAAGACATTAAATGACAGACTTCATCAGAAACAAAATCATTTGATCTCAGATTTAGAGAGTAACACCACCCACGCAGAATTTTGGCCTTATTTACAACCAGATATTCAAAAAGAATCTCACCAAGAGGATTTGGAAGGAGAGCATGACACAGAAATGGAGACGGAAAAAGAGGAACTACTTGAAGATGAAAATGCACTTTCTTCCTCACAGTCTGACGACGCAGATTCTGATGATCCAGAAGATGACGATCCCACTGTGTCAGAGCCAGAATACAGCGATAGTGTACTAAGACTGACTCTGATTCGAGACCACTTCACTGAGGAGAAAATGGAAAGGATCCAAACACTGCTGGGTCTCAAGAATCTTTTCAAAGTGGAAGCCATGTTCTCAGACTTGGACGCAGAAATGAAGGCCACTCGTCTTTTACAAACCACTACCACTCAAGACATTGAAAGTGCACTAGAGGGCATCTTAGAAGCATCAGAGAACACCATCCTGGATGAGATTGAGAAGATGATGGATAGCAGGGTCACAACATATGATCATAACCAACATACCGATAGTTTGGATGAAGAGACAGAAATACTGGATGACTTCCAGGAGCTTGCATTCAGCCTGAGACAGAAGTATTCAACAGCTAGTGACAGCACGCCTTTGGCAGCAGAAACATCAGATCATATCCAGGGTAAGTTTTATTTTGTCACCATAGGATTGACTAACCTGTATCAATACACTGAACTCCTTGTTAGTTGGAAAAGTGTCTCCTACATAAAGCCTTCACCGAGAACCTTAGCACCACAAAAATCCAGAATACAAATAAAATACACACAACTATATAATGTTATGTCCATATGCAAGTGTTCAAAAGGGGTTTCTCCTCCTCTGTTTTAAAGAAGTAATCATGTCTACTCTCATTAAATTAGAAAATATGTATATCTTTAGCCACATGGAAATGTTAAATGCTCTTTCAAATGCCATCAATTGCATGCAAGGATGTCTGTGATAGGCAGAATTTGACCAAATGTCCATTTCATTTTCATATTTATTTCACCAACACTTAGCCCCACTGGTGTTAAGGTTAAACTTGTTACCATTTTAACTGGTGATCACCAATGATTTTTGTGAATTTTCCTTTGGTTAGTCTTCAGCCTGAGATAAAGTGTTGCCACTTGACTGAACAATACAAAATGGAATTCATTAGCACTCAAGCACGTTTCAACCTCCACCCTAACAACTGAAAGTACAGACTGAGGTTGTCTAAAAACAATACTTGAGTACTTATTCAAAACCATATTTTTGAACAATACAATACCATCAAATTGAAAATATCAAAGTTTACAAAAACAGATCTAGAATTAGATTTTTAGCCCAAAAAAATCATAAAAACTACAAAGCAAGTAATTATCGTGTATTTCTGACTTTCTTTTACTTTATTTAAACAGAAAAAATGCTGTAACAACTGTCCAGAGTTTGCTATTAAACAACATTTAAAAAAAAAATAATAATAATAATTGATCCGCATTTATGACAAAGAATGTGCTGGTTGACAGAACAAGGAAACTTTACTTTTCTTGGACCTGCATTTTCTGCATTGCATGCTATTCATTAAATAAAGGAAAGATCTTTTTTCTAAGGCTGTTTGTTATTTTCTTTGAAAAAATTTTCTGTGGTGTTGAAAAAGGTATTGAATAACAAATTTCTTTACTGGTATTGTTCAAGGTTTACAAATCTGCAGCCTTACTACAGGCACAGAAGGCTAAGGAGTGACTGGTTTACATGATCACACTTAAAACTATTACTCAAGATCTTGTGTGCCGGGTTTGTATTATTAAAGTATTGTGTGAACTAGCAACATAGTGCGACTGTTAATCTTTGTAAATCTAGACCGTCTAGTTGGTCACACTTGAACCATAAAAAAGTCTATTATAAAGGTTAAGAACCTTGGCCAAATCAGATTGAGTTTTGAGTTCCTGAAACAAATGAGCAAAAGAGGTGTGCGAGTCTGATCTGGTTGCCATCCTAACAAAGTGTTTCTGAAGAAGCTGAATTTTATGAACAGCTGTAGAAAAAGTTCTCGCCCAAACTATATTACGGTACGACAGGTCTGGGTAAATCAGACAACAGTAAAGAGTGAGGAGGCAACTTGTGTTCTCAAGATGACTGACCTTTCTAATAATACCAAGGGGTGTAGTAATGTTTATGCAAACCCAGTCAACTTGTTCTCACCAACTCAAATTCATTAAAAATTCATTCTCAGAGTCACTCCTAATTTTGGACAAATCTGTAGGAAATTATTTTTTTGCCACTAGAAATGATAAAGTAAGACGTCTTTACATTTAGCTATACTTTATTCAATTTGAACCAAGTTATGCACGTATTTAATCCAGCATTAGCATTTCTTAATAACATATTACAATTTGAGAGTGAGGGTCATATCATCCGCAAACATGATTGGTGGGAGACCATCATACAGAGGAGAAAATATGGACAGTGAGGTGTTTTAAGCTCGAAGTTTTTACTGCCTTCATCTGAAAACTATCAGAGTCAGTGAAACTTAATGTTGCAGGGGTTTTCCAAAATGAGCATTTCACCAAAAATCATATTTTTAAAAAATACCCACATACATCTGGACAAAGCCGAACACCCAGCATGTGTTGGGGCGGGAGGTGTCCTGAAGGGAAAAAATTTGAATTGTCTTGAAGGCATTCAACAAAGTCCTCAACATGTAGCTCTTTAAGGCCCTTTTTCAGTGTAAAGTTTGTGATCCTGCAGGCTTCATGAACTGTAGTTCAGCTCAGCCTCAAGTGCTATGATAGTTATTAAGTTTAAACTCATGGCAGGCTAAAATTATGTATGCAGTCATGCTAACCACCACCTCTGCTTATCACTTTATGTCTTCATTTTTTTCTTTTCAGTCCACCCTGGCCCATACAAGCTTTATTTACTTAACATGAATTAATTATTTTCCTTAAATGTGCATGAAAGCTGTTAAACTGAATTTCCAGCCTGGTCTGCATCGCTACAGTATCTGAATGGTTGGTATAGTGTAGTAATGGCCTGCAATATTCAGTCAATAGGACAAATGTTCAAATCATTTAGGTCTCTGCATTTTATCCTGATATATTGGTCATTCCGCTTCATTTGACGCAGATCCATTTTTAGGTGAATAACAGGCTCTAAAAGTGTGTTGTCTAAGCTGAAACCTTTGTCATGTCACATCTGCTTTTACTCTGCAGATAAAAGAAGCATCAGCATTGTGGCAATGCAGGTTTTAAGTGGGCCTTGTTAAGAAAACAAAAGAAAAATAATTGCAGTAATAGCTGTGTCTTGATATTATGATTATTTTGGACCATGTATCACAAATAGTATATCATTATATGCTGCCAAAAGTAGAAATTCATAATAGGATGAAGTCTTATTTCAAGCAGGGTTCCCACATGTCCTGGAAAACCTGGAAAATGATTGACAAATTTTCCAGTCGCGGAAAACGTGGACAATGAGGGAATTGTCCCAGAAAATAATTTACCTTTCTTCTACCTTGTTAGTGAACAAAAATCAAACATAGGAAATTAAGTAAAATGTACTTGGTAACTAATGCATACTTAGCCATTAAATATGAGTAGATAAAATAATGCAAGTGAAGGAATAAAATATAAAAACTCAAAACAGTGGAGACATAAAGAAATAATAAAAAATTGCAAAATAAAATTTAGGCTACTTAAACAGTAAATCAACAAAATATATTTATTAAAAAAGCAGAGTGAATAAAGATAAAAAATAAGTATATACCATAAATTTATAATAGTAAGACACTACATAAAAGCCAGACTAAAAGATAGCTAGCAGACAATGTTCATGCCCGAGAGTTAGAAATAAATACATTTTAGGGGGGGTTGAAAACGTCCTGGAAAAGTCCTGGAAAAGATTTCTAGAAAAGAGTGGGAACCCTGTCAAGTATTTGTTATATTGTTTAGGTTTCTTGCTCTGAGCATTTTGTCTGGACCTGTATCACCCTAGGCGTACTGCTCTCTAAACCACACGTGCTGTCCCAAAGAATTTGGTGCATTTAAACAAGATTTGATAGCAGGTTTAAATCCATCCAACAACCACTTTAACCTTGAATGTAATCATTTTTCAACTGAAGATTTGATCAGTGAAGATGTCCTCTCTTTTTGGACTCTGATGTTTTTGTTGTAGATGACCCAGCATCAGAGACAAAACCTGAAGTGCCCCAAGTTGAAGAGGACATGACAAGCAGCCCCCCTGTGGCTGAGAGTGAGGACAACTTCACGGTAACAGATCATGACAAAAGGCCGGCAGAGACTACAGGAGAGCGGGGATTTTGGGAAGAGCGGCACAGTGGACCAGACGTCAACATGCAGGAAGATGGAGGACACTTCAACAGAAACAAAGACAATCAGCCGAGCTTTAGTGCATCAGAGGAGATGCAGAAAGTCCCTCAGGACACCCTGGATAGTCCTCGAGACATGGGGCTTGGTGTCGAGGTGGATCATTCATCCTCTGGTTCCTCAGGTAATCTAAATATCTGATCTATATACATAATTATCCCTTATGCCGAATTACAATAGTCACAACTGAAAAACCCCTTAGACTATGTTTGGCATTTCACACACAAATCCCTGATATTTAAAAGCTTTTAATGGGATCATGGAGGTCAGCTGCGTCATAATGGCCCTGATTTTTTTTCCTCTGAATTATATTTTATTTGTCTTTGCTCCTGACTCTTGCTATTCGACAATAACAGACTTAAACTGGCTAATAAGATCAAATTATCCCACTAGGATCTTTGGACTCTATGGATCCAGCTTCTGAAATTCATGTGGAAGAAGCGGGATTACTGTCGACTGGACTTTTTTACATGGGCTGCATCCTTTCAATGATGAAAACAAAACTAACAGAGTGGACGATAGAGGTAAGAGTACAAGTTAGACACTGTCTTTTAGTTTGCTGTGACTTAGACATTTCCCCAAAGGAAGTAGTCCATAAACTACAGGACTGTGGACCACTACCCGACACTCAAACATCTGCTATCAAAGTCTCATGAATGTTCTCATGTAGATTTCATGTAATTTAGGATGATTACCTTAACAACACATTGTTGTGAAGATGTTTTGGCTATGGAAATCTCAAATATATAATGTGTATGTGTAGATTGGTCCACTATGGTACCCACTGAAGGTCTAACATTGAGCATCACTATTTGTGGTGAAAATAGCAGAGATATAAAATGCTGACCTTGCAGTGCAGCTGGATCTGCCTGATTCAATGTCTGTAATCATGTAGATCCATCTTTCCAAGCTCCGGTCTACAATTGTGTTTGGCCCGAAATATCAATCAGCAAACCTTAGAGCCAGAGGAGGTGGGAGCTATGAGCAAAAGGACAGCAGGAAGTGATTTAGTTTTGCTATCAACAGGGAGTAGATAAACTACAGTATCTTAAGGTCATGTTTTTGCCATTGTTTGTTGGTTAGCAAGAATACACAAAAACTGCTGAACAGATTTTGTTGAAATTTTCATGAAATGTTAGTAAAACCCTAACTTAAAAATGATTAGATTTTGGTGGTGATCAAGATAATCACCATTAGTAAACAATCATTTTTGCTTGATTACTGTCTAACTAATAACAATATCAACATGACTCCCAGTGCTAGATGTGGGTTTTCAGGTTCAGTGAATCATATTATGATGGTGACTTTATCATGGAACTATTGCTTATAGATCTAACAGCAATATGTGAGCTACCTTGGCGGAGGTTTATGGTCTCCGAGTGCTTTCTAGTTACATGTTGATGATTTGAGAAGTGAACTTATGTCTAAAGAAGGACATAATGAAAGTGTGGTGAATCATTGTATGAAAAAAAGGAGTTTAAAGGAAAAGAAAAAAAACTAAAGCCCATCCATCAATTACATTGTATCCGCCACTGCCCTACAGTAGACCGGGGAAAGTTGACGTGGGAAACTCAAATGTCCGAATGCGCCTGAACGCCCCACGGCCCTCCTGTCTTGTTGACTGTCGCGGTGTAGGCTGAAGTTCAACACAGTCGCTGTTGAGCTGTCCACTCGCTGAACCGGGGGGCCTTATTCTGGCATGGAGAGGCAGATACATACTGTGAAACGTACTCGTAATCGGGTGTCGATAGCGTTAAGCCAACCGAGCTCCCTACGTGTTTTTGTAGTTTCATATTTCATCCATATTTGAAGGAGCCCGGCTAACGTCTCCGGTTAATCCGTTCATCTTTGACAGCGATACAATCGACGACTCGTTATTTAATCACCGTCCATTGTCGTGTACAAGTCTGAACGTTTCGTCGCTGTATTTCATATAAGCCCTGTCAGTGTTTGGAGCGTGTTTATTATCCCGCAGTGTTGTGTTAGCGGCTAACGTTAGCATTACAACACAGTTCACTCACAGGGACGCTAACGCTGACGTGCTAGCAGGCTACTATCTGTCAAACCAGCGCTCTCGGTTTTGTTGTTCCGCTCCGGTTACGAAGGCTGGCATGGAGACTGACACAGTACCTCTACCCGTAATGGAGCCGGAGCATGTTTACGTGATTTTTCTAAAGCAGCTGCAGCATGTAAGTGAAAAAATCTCTCCGAGTCGGTCATCCCTGTCTGTTTAACCCTTCATATTGCTACCATGGCCTGCTGACGTGTTGATAAGCATATGGCCAAATGCACACGGAGTTCCCCTTTTTACTCGGCACACTACCATGTATTTGATGCACATTATGTTTCTCAGTTTTTTTTAGAAACATTTATCTACATCTGCTTTTCCTGTCTTGATTAGTGTGGAAATCCCCACAAACATAATCACATCATGCCTTTGTGCAGTGCTACAGAGGATAAAGTGTTTCTGAAAAGCAGCAACAGGAAAGCACTTTTTAATCCTTTCACCCAAGGTGGTGTGTTAATTTTAATCCCAGACCTGCCAGTGACTCTCATTAGAGACACAGGAATGTGTGTGCAGGTATCTAAAGTGCTCCACAGTCAGTTCAAAGGTTGTTCTGTGCTATGACTGGACATTTAGGAAGTGGTAACAAGGGTTATCACAATGACTAGGCTCTAAACTTTGATGCAACATTAGATAAAAATCATGTTTTCATACTAAGGCATTAAAATAGAAGTCAAATGCAACCAATATTGCAGGGCTAGAGATTAAAAAAGGACTCAATGCTGCAAAATAGGATTTGGCCAAATCTAAATCTTTCCAAGACAATGACACAAGGACAAAATTCATTTTTGCATGCTTCTTTTAGGGCTTATTGCAAGCCGCCAGCCAAACAACCAGCCTTGAATATGCCTGTTGGGTAGAGATTTCCACATTTCCATCCCTTTCTTTTTAACAGTCAAATACCTACTTCAATAACATTTTGTTGATAATTCATTTGCTTCTGTCATTTATATTTCTTTTCAAACAATTTGAAAAAAGTGATGTAACTTAACAGTGGTTATTCAAATGTGCTTTGGAAGTGTCAGAAAAAAGAATAAAAACACATTCTCAGTAATTAGAAACACAAAATAAATGTCTATGTATAATACTTTGATTCTTGTGCCAACCATGAATCAGCATTTTGCCAACATTTTGACCAGTGACAGTTTAAAGTATCGTTTTATACTTCTGAAAAATTATAGGGCTTTGTCAGTGATTGTTAATTCAGCAACTATATGTCTGCTTTGCTGTGCCTTTTGAGGAAGTTTCACTGGATGCATAAGGGCACAGTTTAGGGCAGCACTGCTGTTATTATTGTATGCTAATGTGCTGATAAGATTTTGTTTCTCAGTGATGCGTGAAGAGGAATAGCGTAACAGATTGCTCTCTCTTTTGTTTATCAGATGTGTGAATGGGAGTAGGAGTACATGAACATTGAGTGCATGAATAGCGACTATTTTTTTATGTCTTGAGACAAATAACTGCTGGATATTAATGTTTAACTAGCTCATTTTATCAGATTTTATTGTTTTTATGATCGTTCTTCATTACTTTTTGTATATTTTGTGCCCTTAGATGATTTCACTCCTTCCAGAAGAGTGGAAACCAGGTGAAACCTTGTACGGCGTTCCTTGGCAAGCTGTCCTCATCAGTGCTTTGGTTGGAGTTGTGACCTTCACCCTCTTCTTCTGGAGGACTGTGTTGGCGGTAAGTGTCGAACTACTGCTTCTCTCATCTTTGTCTAACCTTCGGGCCGGGTTTGCCAACAACACAGACAGAAGTTTTTCGTTTCTTAAGTTTGTTTAATGACTCCAAATGTGCCCACTGTTTCAATTGTTTTGGGTCTTGGTAGTTGGACCAAGGAGAAAAAAGTACCACCAGTTCTTCAGGATCAGTATAGTTTTATTTAAGGATGCCCTGAGTGCACATAAAATCATACTTTGTGTTTTTATATTGGAGCTGGTTATGTGGTTGTTCAGTCCACTTAGCTTTTGTGCTGTACTTGAACCTCATACAAGTGGCGTTATAACCTGATAAAAATACAACAAATGTCAATCTTATTCAGTCATTAAACTGCCTATACATTCATTGTTAAAGAGAGCAACATAAAAACCTTCCAAAGAGCAATGTAACATGTATTTGGCAGTGAGGACTATAAATTACCTAAGACATTATTTATTTCTCAATTCAAACAATTTTTTTTGGCACAAATATTAACAGATGGAAAATATAACATGTTATCAATAGGCTTGACAGTGTGAGTACTTTGAAACATAAAGCAGTAATTCTCAGAACATCAACGTTATTACATTATGCAACTGATCCAGCTATTTCATATTGCTCAGAAAAATAGATTACCTCCCTGCTACTATGTCTGTTCCTCTCTTGAAGTTAGTTGAAAACATTATGATGTTAGATTCTTGTAGTCATTTTACTGAACCTTAAATATATCATTGTACAGGGTTCCTGCTGCACCTAAAAAAGTCATTTTTTTTTTCAAATTAAAGGCCACAAAAAGTAATATTAAATCTAGTTTTTATCAGAGAGGTCTTGCATTTTAGATGACTTTTTGATTTAGATTCTTTTTAATCAATGGGTATGGCAATCAGCCCTACCATTTAACGGAGAGAACTGACATGGCTTGGCTGGACATTTCTGTTTGAGGGGCAAAGAGCTCCAAATAATCAAGTGAGTTTTATGTGAAAAGAACCTCAAACAAGTCCCATATTTGAATGAAAATCAGGCAGTAATGATTGGTTGCTGATCATTGGGGCATTCCCTTTCCAAAGTATAGTTTTTCTGATTATCTGCCAAACAAATCAATTTGATCTTTACTTTGACCTTTTCTTATTTTCTTCAGGTAAAGAAGAGACAGTACCTGAGTAAGTATTTTTATATACTGTCACACTGAATTACTGGACATCACACGGAGGCCCAAAATATAACTGCTGTTCTTTTTTTTGCACACAGTGGATGAGAAAAAGCTGTCAGAGCAGATTCATGCACTAAAAAAAGAGAGGGAAGATGCTCTCAAGAAAATGTCTGAACTCCAAAAACAGGTGCGCCCTACATTACACAGGACTGAAAACGTACAAGGTGTTTCCTGAACTAATCTTACTGTTTTTTGTGTTGTTTGGTTTGTTTTTCAGACTGAACACTTGAAAGAAAAAGAAAAACAGTCCAAGGAAGAAGTTAGTTATACAGTGAAAAAAATTCAAGATCTGGAGGTAAGAGTTTACACTTCTTATTTGTCTTTTTGTACCTGATTTTAACCATTTAAGATGTTAAAGAACTGCTGCTCCATTGCTATCCTTCCATAGAGCAAGGTTTTGGAGGCAGAAAAACAAAATAAGCAAATAGCTGAGGAAAAGAACAAATATGTCCAACTCCTCCAAGATGAGACAGCACATTCTCAGCAGAATGAAACCAGGGTGAGTGTTTCAAACCTTTTGCCCCCTGAAAAAACTTTACGTTCCCTGAGCTGAGTCACAATTCAAAAGTATTTTCTTTATTAGATTGAAAAACTGGAGAAGTCAAAAGAGAAGCTGCAGCTCAGCAGGAAAAAGATCCAGGATGCCCTTGCTAAGGTATGTGCTAGCTTTCTCACATTGCATTTATGCATGATTTAAGTTCCAACTTTCAGTATCCAAATTTTTATCTTCTACAGACCACCAGTCTTCTAGACGAGGCCAAAATTCGAGAAGATGCCCGAAACGTTCATCAGAAAAGTCTTGAGAAAGATTTTTCTTCACTAAAAGAAGAAAATAAAACGGTAGAGCAGCCTGCAGACTTGTTTTTATGGTTTGCAGATCACTAAAGTCTTTCAGATGCTGTGTTCTGATTTTATGTTTATTTTTAAAGCTCAAGGCAACCATTAAAAACTGGGAGGAAAAACACAAGGAGCTGAATGAACAGATTAAAGTTTATCAAAAGTCACAGAAAGAGCTGGAGGACTCGGTGGTGCTCAAAGATCATAATGTGGAGGTCAGGATTTTTTCAGTTGTGATGGCTTCACTATATGTTTTTATCATTTCCACATTGTTATTTTGTACTTGCATTAAATAATAACTTTTCACACATAAAAACGTCACCTTGCAGGTGCTGTCTGATCTCCTGTCAGACCTGGAGGCTTGTGACTCACAAAAAGGTGACACCAAAGTTCTAGCCAATGGAGAGGCTGCACCTGGTTAGTCACATTCTTCTTATCTGCAGCAGATGTAGTTGTTCTTACGGTTTCTACTGTTTTGTCAAAGAAGATTTTTCATGCTCAGCTTTTTACCAAATTGTTTATGTTCTTTTTCAGAAAAGAAGACAGCCATAAAGAGCAGGATCAAACAGATGATGGATGTTTCTCGGGTAAGATGCCTCTTGGACAAATTAAATTCATACGGGGGAAGCGATAACCTGCTATTGAGATTTTTTTATGTGTTTGTGGTGTTGTCATGATTTTTTTTTTAAGGTCGATACAATTTATGTAAAGGTCAAATGTTGTCAGTATTGGTTTAATTACAGCTGAAACAAACATAAGTCCAAAAAGGTTTTATAAAAAGGGGAAATGTTGGGTAATTTCTTATTTTTCATTCTTGTTAAACAGCACAATTAGACCATGGATGTGTTTGTGCAGTTGATTAGGACAGTTATATGTTAGGCTCTGGGCTTGCTGCACCTCCACCGGTGCCTGCTTGGCTAGCTATGAGGTCATCAGGAAAGAACCACCATTCACAGATATTTGACCCTTATCCTGGAGCATCTCCTTAAGCTAGCTTACAAGCTAGCTTGTCTCAGAGGTAGCCTGCTCCCTAGGCCTCGTCCTGCCTTCACAACCAAAGCCAAAAGCTTGCCTTCTCTGCCTCCTCTGACAGTTCTCCGGTATCTTTGTAGCTCCTTGCCGCGCAGTCCTGGATCTTTTAGTAGGCAGGAAGTTGAGCTTCCCACAAAACCTCTTGTGCCAACCTCCACTGGGTAGAGCCTTGTACTTCATCCGCTCTCCCTGCAGATCTGAGTACTATGCTCTCTTCCTTTCATGGAATTCCTCCAATTCCTCCTCCCATGGTACAGTCCGCTCGATCAGCAGCACAGATCCTCTGGCCGTGGTCCACAGCACCATGTCTGGGCGCAGTGTGGTGCTACAGATCTCTTGTGGGAAGTGGAGCTGCCTGCCCAAGTCCACATCCAATCACAGTAATGATGTGCTTTGTGGACTGAGCCTGACTGTTAACAGAAAATCAGCCAGTTTTAAATGGTCACCAGCCTTGAGCTTGAGTATGTCTTTCCCAGGATTTGACTAATTGAAGCACTTTTTTCTTCAGTTTGCACTTATCCACACCACATTCACAGACTGATCGTAAAGGTTGCTCTGTAACGTGTCCGTCGGTATAATCCCTGTACAAGATACAGGCTATCTAAAACAAGTCCAATAGCTACATGCTAATGGTTGATTGCACTTGTGTGTCAGAATTACTGTTTGTTTAATCTATGTTAGAACAGTGTTAGTCATGGCAGAGCTGCTGCTTTCAGTTTTCACCAGGGTTATTAATTGATAAGCTTTTATTGATACCAACACCATTTTTTAATTTTGCTCATTGATCAGATTCTTTTACGTTTCTGTTATCGATTTAGATCTCTGTGTGGGTAAAAGTTGCCCCACACAGGTTTACAGTGATGACAATGTCAAATGTGTCACTCCTGATATTTAATGAAGTGCTGCAGAGATGCTGCTTGTGCACGTTGCTGGTGTTTGTTTGTGCCTTTTCATCAAAAATTAAGCCACAATTTTGACCACTTCTGCTTGCCGTCTGCCATGATTACATTTATGACTTATTTGTTTTCTTATCTGCTGACTGCTTTTACTCAAAGCATGACATCCTTAAGGCTTGCAGAACAAAGTGGAAGGAATTGGTGAGCAATGATCTCAGTTCCTTGAGGGAGTTGTGATCAATTCTTAACTGGAATTGGTTTTCCATTACTACCCCCTTGACTGCTTCAAAGAAGGCCTAAATTGAGATTATTCCACAGAAATGTAGGTTATATTCTTTTTATGTTCCTACTCTAACATCCAAAAGCACAAGGAGACATGTTTCCCCTGTATCGTGGGTTCTGTTGTCCACATTTCTCTTCACTTGCATCTGCTGTTTCTCTGCCATTTCAGTCTGAGCAAACATGATGTCCACCACGGTTGGGCTTTCCAGCAACCTCATGATATGATATGTATCCCCCGATGTGGAAACCAAAACACGATACATATCATAATATGCATAAACTGTGTACATTTACTACCTCATTACAGAAGCATCTACAACTTTTGTTTTCTGTAAAAACAAAAACAGTATGGACAAAAGGATCCTTTGACTTAAAACTTCTTTATTTCAGGTGTTTGAAGATCTTAGAAGTCATTTGGAATATGTGCTGCATCATGTAGTTTGGCTTCTTCTGCCACATTTTTAACTGCACCACCGGTGATATTACCAAGGGTTCATTTAATTGTTGCTTTGACAGATTCTTTCATACTCAAACTGATATATGTATCAGCAGATTAAGTGAAAGTATATTGCTGTATTTATATTTATCTAAGTTTAGACCCGCTCTCTTTCTTATGTGTCAGCATTTAGCTTTTAAAAAGATTAATCATCTGTTGGGTTTTCAGGGTATTTTTTGATGCTGTTGATAATTTTGATAAAGTGGTCATATGATTTTAAAGGATTTGGTGTTAAATTGTAGAAAATGCCGACAACTACAATTTTTAAATACATTAATTTTACCAGGTCCAGACAACTCTTTCTGTGGTGGAAGAAGAACGTGACCGCTTCATGACCAAACTTCTGAATGAAGAAAAGAGTAGAAAGTTATTGGAAGGTTTGTTTGTCTTTTTTATATTTGATAATAAATAAATAAATAAATGAATGTAGGAGAGGAATTTCTGCAAAAATATACAGCTGTCAAACATGTCTTCCATCCAGCCTCAGTCTAAACAAACACACTGATCTTTTTTTGGCACCAGAACAACACCAGGAGCTTGAACACGCCATTGCAACTCTAAAAAGTGAGAAGGGCCACGTTGAAAACCAGTTCAAGATTCTCCAGCAGAAAAATGAAATCATGGTGGAAATGTATCAGCAGAAGGAGAACGCTCTTCAGCAGTAAGTGAGGCTGCAGTCAGCCGGTGTCTTCTGTGAGCTGCTGTCACACACTGCAGAAAATACTCTCATCCTGTCAGCAAATGAACAAATTGTACAGTTTTTATTTAGACTCTCACCAAAATATGATGTTTGAGGTGGTTCTGAAATGGAAAATAGGAATTAAAAGCAGCATTTATGTATTTATTTTTATTTTTTTGTGGTTCCGCAGGAGATTAACAAAGGAGGAGCTGGAGCGACGCAGCAAAGAGAGCATGCTGTCTGAGGTGGGGGGCAAAGCCATGGAGGCTGAGGAGCAGGTTAAGGTCCTAAGGCAGCGCATTAATGAGATGGAGGAGCAGATGAAGAAGACCGAAGAAGTCTATAAAGAACAGGTAGACGTGTCGTGGAATCATCTAGCACAGAGAAAAATATCAAAGAGAAACTGAACTCTGACTTAATCCATCCATCTTTCTTTTTTTAGATTAAAGAACAGGAAAATAAAACTCATTCCAACTGGGTATGGTGCACAGCTTGTTCATTTAAAAAAAAAAAAATCACATATGATGTTATTGTAAAGTAATTTGAGCTTTTAATGGTCCTGTTCTGTTTACAGGTAAATGCTCGTAATGCAGAACGAGCTTTGAATCAAGAGAAGCTTGAATCATCAAAGCTGCGTGAAAAGTAAGTGTAAAGTTATGTTAAATGTTTTTATTATGCTTGCCTCACATTTTAGTGGTGAATATATCATATATATTACTGGTCATGATGGCAGTGTCTCAGCTCTTTTTGGTAAAGAAAGTTGGTTTGATACACCAGATTTAGCAGTACTTCAGGGTTCCCACATGTCCTGGAAAATGATTGATCAATTTTCCAGTCATGGAAAACATATGGAAAATGAGTTAAAAATATAGATGTCCTGGAAAAGCTTGAATTGTCCTGGAAAACTACAAAGGAAATAGTAAAAATGTAGATGAAATAATGCAAGTTAAAGAATGAAATATAAAATCTCAAAACAAGGGTGAAAAAAGAAATAATAAAAAATGGCAAAATAAAATGAAGTCTACCTGAACAGCAAATCAACAAAATACATTTATAAAAAAGCAGCATAGATAAAGATAAAAAAATAAATGTAACCCATACATTTACAATAGTAAGACTCTATATAAAAGCCAGACTAAGAAGAGTAGCTAGAAGACAATGTTTTAAGTTCAACATGATACAGTGGAGATGGCTAGAGATATTGGTCATCAACCTTTAATCTTATTTTTTAGAAGGCTAGATTAACCTGAGCTTTGCCCACACCAATGTTGTATCTTCAGTTGGTTATGTGACACTGGAATCTGTAGGTGTCATTGTGTTATTCTATGATACATTTGTCCCGGAAAAGTCCTTGAAAATGATTTCTAGATAAAAGTGGGAACCCTGTATTTGAATCTAACCGAAGCTCTCCTCTTTGTCCCTGCGCACAGACTTGTTGTTCTGACCTCGCAGCTGAACGAGCGGCGTGCTCCTCTCTTCAGACCAAACTCTGGACAACCTTCAGGCCCTCGCCAAGGTAAGCAGTCCAGAGTCTCACTTGTTTGTTTCTCCATGGGGATAGTCGTCATCCACCCAGCTTTGAGAAGAGGAGGCTCTTCTCTAATGAAATCCTGCATGCCTTTATGTGTTATTTTTTTGCTAAATGGGTTGAAGGATTCCAGTTCTGTTGTTTTGTGGTTGTTCATGTTGTCTTTGTCTGGAGCCAGGACTTTATCTTTGCACAGATTGTTGGGTATTCTCAGCTCTTTCTTTCTTTTGGTAAACGGATGGTTTAATCATAACAGGTGATTCATATGGCCCCTCTCCTGTGAGTGGGGGTGCACCATCCCCTCCGATTATGATCGAGGGCCCCAGGCGCCCTCCCTCTGCCCCAGTAGGGAGAAGAATTGATCCGTATGGTGAGTCCTGGTGGATTACTGTCCGCTTTTACAGTTGGACATCATCCCTCCGCTACTACCTTCCTCAAACCTTTCTCTCCCTGCACACCTGACGTCACTTTTCCTTTCAACTCCTTCATCTCCTTGTGTTCTTCCTTTTTCCAGTGCATCACACCTGCAACCCCCTGGTCCTCTGTCTTCAACCTTCTTTTCTTGCTCTTTTTTTGTTCAATGGAATCATAACGCACTTTTCTTTAAGTGGAGAATTGTTTTTTGTTTCTGTTGAATGTGACATCCGTGAGATAAATTCACAAATGACCACAAATCTCTTATTCCTGATGAAAACTCCAAATTGGTTGTTTTGTATTTGTTAATAAACTGATGGAAATTTTAGGACAAGTTTGAAAATTTCTGAAATATCATGCATGATAAATCCCAAAGTTTTCAAGAAAGTTGAAAAAAATCCATTTTAATTCCATATAATTACACTCACAAATCAAAGATCTTTCACACAAAACCCTGGAAGTTACTTCTTAGAAACTCTAATTAAAATTCCTTACTGTTCCTTAAGTTTGAATGAAGATCCTGAAAAACTATGTAAGGATATTGAAAATCCTCCCCAAAAATCATAGAACTGACACAAACTCCAATGAAAGTTTCCCCAAATTTTTGGGGAAGTTAGAATTTTTCAGATGCTTTTTGAAAAAAAAAAAATGAAATACTTTAAATGAAGTTCAAGAAAATGTTCTCAAAAATCTGAGATGTTATTAAAAATGCCCTCAAAATGTTCATATTTCTTTGAGGGATTCATTGAATTTCCATAAAGTTTTTATGATATTTACCATTAGCTGGTCAGATAATTCTCAAGTTTTCCTGCTAAAAAAGCCTGATTATTTCAATTAAATTTATATTAAATATTTAGAAAGACACAGAATTCCCCTTCAAATCCAAACATTTCTTAAACTGTTTAAAATCCCAATGATTGTTTTGTTTAATAAATACCCTGATAATCATTGAAAAAAAATCAAATTAAAGAAAAGTCCTTGAGATTTTTGCTTAACAGCCCATTTGCTAAGCTTGATGCGTTTCATCTGCCCTTAAAGTCTTCCCTGAGTGAGACAGTACTGTCATGAACAAGACAAAGGGTCCACAGCATCAGGACTTCTCCCTCTTCCCCTTTATGTCGCACCAGCAGCTGCCTAAAATGTCTCGTTCTCCTGGACCCCCTGAAAAGACCTACCAGTGCGACATCATACCATTGTTTTGGCTTCAGTCTTAAGCCTTTTGGCTCGCGGTACCAAGCCTGCACTAGAGGGTAGATATGAGCTGAGTTGTTGGCAATATGGCATCAAGCAGCGCTGAACTGACCAGTTACCTCAGAGCAGACCTGTGAACCAATCAGAGCAGACTGGGCTGAGTGATTGTGAATGTACCCCTTCAGTCATCAAAAATGAATATGAACCTGATCCTTTAAAGTCAGAAGAAGCAAAACTTCCCCAAAATAATAATGAAAGTCACAAAAAATGTTAAACAAGGTTACTCAATGTTCAACAAACACTTCCAAAATCTTTTCTGAAACAGAAGTTCAATTAAAAAGCAGGTGCACCTCATCCAGACCGTTGCCCCTCTGAGTTTTGCTCCATCAGTTTGAGACCACAGTTCCCTCTCCTCATTCCCTGGCTACGTGGACGGCAGAGTTTGCACTGATTTCATTCTGAATGTACCTTGTTGTTTTCTTTACCAGGTCCACGGCCTCCATCAGACCCACATGGTCGTTATGCTGAAAACAAACACATTTCTGGGATGGGTACGTCTACCTCGGCATCTACATTTCTGATATTTCACCAACACTCCAAAACAGTCTGCAACACTTTGTTCTTTCTCTTCCTTCAGACATGATGGGCCCGCGCAGCTCCTCACCCGCAAACATGGACACATCTGTAAGTCTTTTTTTATTCAAGATCACACTTTTTATGATTCTACCTCCACTGCTGTCTTTCTCCTGAAGGCATAGAGCCTCCCGACCTTGCATCCACTGTGTCTGTTCTTGCTCTGAAACAGACACAAGCAGTAGATCCTCAGATAGATGCAGAGACAAAGGCTGAGGCCTCCACAGACAGTCCAGAGCCTGTGAGTATAGAGGCGCTTCAGTCCAGGTGTGGCGGTGTGTGTAAGCACTCAGACCCCTCCTCTCTAAAGCTGGATTTGTGGAGAGATACCCAGCATTGTGTTTCACCCGGGCTGACTTAACTTTTGGGCTCTGTGTGTGGTTTCACCTTTTCTCACAGCACGGAAAGAAGCAGAAATGCTCGAATCAAAGCTGAGCTAAAATATGTGTTGGGTAGTATTGGAGTTATTTTCAGGTGTGTGTATCCTAAGGGCACATTTTCTAGGACAGTAATTTGATTTTTTTTTTTTTATCCAAATAATCATGGTGTGTGGTTAATGTTATGTGATTGAGAACTAAATGCACTTTTTGGGGAGCTGAATGTGTGATTTGTGGATTTTTAAAGCATGTCCAAAGAATTAATTCCATCTTCTCTCACTCACAGAGCAGACTTGTTCTAGCATTTATAAACACAGCACAGGACTATTTCTCATTGTCTGCCTCTTTTCAGGGCCCTGGATCCTTCCTAGCATCTCCCATCAGGGACTCGCCCGGCCCTGTTGTTCAAGGCCCCCCACCTGGCCCCGGGCCCCATGACCAGATCCCCGCTCCAGGACCCCACGGCCGCTTGCCTCCTCCTGGGTCGTACAGACCTCCACGACCCAACCTCTATCACCTTCCACCAGGACCTCATGGCCCCCTTCCTCCAAATGTCCCTCCTCCTCTTCATGGGCCTCCACTGCCAGCCAATGGGCACCCAGGCATGCCTTTGCCCGGGCCAATGGGAGGAGATTTTGGCCCTCGGCCCACTAATGGACACACATTCCTCCCCAGGCCAGGCCCTGGACCTGTTATGGATCCTCGGGGTCCCCCACCGCCACATTTCCGTCCCCCTCCACCTCATCACTTTGGACCTATGCCTCCGCCTCATGGTGTGTACTGCCATTTTGTTCATTATTGTATGGAAGTGCATTTACCTTCATTGTCTATGGATGGTTGAGCTGCAAGCCTGAAGGTCATGTTAAGGTCAAAAGAGCTCATACGGTCCTCTTATTGAGTTTAAGAGGAGATTACGTTTTTTTTATCCCCAAAAAAATATATTGTAAGGAACAGGAAGGCCCAAATACCATGAAGTCCAAAGTATCAGATGAACTTCAAACGCCTGTTTTTTTTCTAAAATATCAGTTGCGTCCCATACGCCAGTGCGACCGATATACCTGCATTAGAGAGCCCATAGTTTACCTTAGCTTTGAGTCATTTTTTATATTTGCCAGAGTATGTCCACAGTCACTAATGCTCAGAAAAACTTCTAGTTTTCATGTAGAGAGTACCCCTGATCCGGCTGTATGCTCTCTCTGTCTGAGATGCTCTGTTAGAGCTCCTGCCCCATCCCCACACCTAGTCCACTCTGATTGGTTGACAGGTCCCCTCTGTGGTAATTGGTCAGTTCAGTGCTACTCGGTGTCATGTTGTCAACAACTCTGCGCTCATTTTACTGTCACTTCTATGTACTGAGCATGCTACCCCGAGCCAATGGGCTTAAACTATGGACGAAACAGTGGGCATGTGACAGTAGGTCTGTTCAGGGTGCCAGGGAGAACGAGCTGTTTATGAAACTACTGATGCCAAGAAGAGTGGAAGCGTGAGAGGTCCTGATGCCGTGGATGCTTTGACACAGATGTGCTCAGTCACATGGAGGAGACATTTTAAACACACTTAACGGCATGAAAAACTAAAAAAATTATAATTGAGGGTATTTAAACACTCTAATTATCATTAATGCTGCATTTGAAGAAAGCTGAGGTATCTTGTGAGATAATAAAACTGTGTGTTGTGCTGTTCTGATTAAAAAAAAAAATAATTTTGAAGTTCAGTATTAAACTTCAGAACCATCACAGAAGGCTGAGATCTCAACTGCTGTAAACAGACAGAAGTGCAAACCTCATACATGAAAATAGAGGGCACTATAAGAGCCACAGAGCTGACCAGAAACTTCATGTTGGAGACTTTACAGAAAATAATGAAAAACGTGGTACAGGAAGGCAGATTAAACTTATCTCTCATATGGAGACCCATAAAAACAGATGATGTTTTATGTACCTGTGGGGGTTTTGTAGTCCAGTGTTTACAATAATCTAAATTGTAATGCTTTTAACCTCAAAATAACAACACTGATGTCAGCAGGTGTTAATTATTTCAGGCTGTGATTATTTGCTGTTTAGTAAAGCAGAGGCTCCCAAAGTGGAGGTAACAGTGGGCGGATCTATTGCTGTATTTCTACTTTAGGGGTTGCGAGCCGAGAGATTTGGGAACCTCTGTGTACTTGATTTGGCGCAGGCTTTTTCCGAATAGCTATCTATTGGAGTCAACATCCATATTGTAGTGTTAATTTAAAGGGATGCATTGATGTTCTGGCCAATACAGCCCTGTTGACAGACATCAGTTCATTTAAATAATGTGTCATTAACAGATATCGTTAGTAGATGTTTTCTCTGTCATGTTGAACTAATTATGTGCTTGTATCTAACACACCCAACTGTTGATGAAGGGAGGAGGGGGTGTTTTGGGCAGAGGAGATAACCTGTGGTGCTCCTGCAGATCCTTAATGAAGTCTTGAATCTAATTTTTAAATAAAAAGACTTATTTTCATCTGTAAAAGGTCTTTAAAATGAGCAGAAAACACCAGAAAAAATGTGACATGATGCTTGTAGATTAAGGACCAAGAAGTTCTCCATCCATATTCATGCAGCTCTTAAATGTCTGTCTCCTACCTTTTTGGAAGAGCAGTGCACTTTATTCTTAGATTAAATTAAAATTCAGCATCCCTGGCTTATTTCATTTTTGTAAAGTAACATTAAAAAATATGTACCACACCCAGGCTTAATATCTATTCTGTGGTGCAAGAGATTTTTCTCATTCTAGGCCTTAAAAAGGTCTTAAAAACTCTTGAATCAGGTCGTTAAAACTGTGTCATTCAATTTTTGTCAAACAACAAATGTTAGCATTGTACAGGTTTTGCACAAAAATAAGTGATGAAAATCAAAAAAATGCATTTACAAAAATATCAGAAGTTGCATCTCTGTTACCTTAGAGTGAATTTGTTAGTTGAAGATGTTCTTGGTTGTCTGTCAGCACACTCACTCTCTCTCATTTTCTTTTTTCACCCGTCGTAGGTCTCCGTGGACCCATGGGACCACGTCCACCCATGCCTCTTCCAGACATGCGTTTCCCAGGCCCACGAGACCACACCAGCCCACCAATGAACCTGCCTCCAGGTGTGCCTCCACATGCTGGTGATGCTTACGGTCAGGCTCCACCCGATGCCCTCCAGAACTTAATGGGAGCCCACAGCAGCCCCGCACAGGGCCCGAATGTGAAGCAGGAGGCCCCTCAGGACTCAGGGAGGCCAGCAATGGTCAAGCCTTAAAAAAAAAAAAAAAAAGAAATGCCATCAGAGGACTTGAACTTATCCCAGACCAACTAACAACACAAATCCAGTCTACACATAGGTCATGATTATTTTCATACTTAAGATATGAAATGAAAAAAAATGCAATGTTTGTTTCAAAAAATGGACCTTAAATTAAAGCATCATCAATACTTATGTGTCTGACTTTAAAAGGTTGCCACTTTTCTAACAGCTTCTTGTGCAATAATAACTCATTTTATGCCAGAGGAATTTCATTTTTGTTGATTTAAAAAAAGATATAAAGCAATGATTTTTAAGAGGCAGGTTTTTTAATGTCATTTCCTGTGGAAATTATTTTAAAAAAGGAGAAATGGAGGAAGGTTTAGCTTCAAGCATTTCAGGAAATACCATCATTTTCCCAAAGCTGTTGCTTTAAAACCGATTGTAAAGTAAATGTGTAATTTGATGGCCAGATGTATAACTTATTTTACTATGTTGGTAGAACTTTTAATAATAAAGAATGTAAAAGCTGTCAGTGTTATGTTATCAACCAGACACAGTTCACTTACCGTCTTTACCACACAAGCCCTCTTAACATTCCTAATACCTTTGTGGTGTTAAAAAAAAAAATAAGGCATACATCTGCGCTCTCGCTGAGACCTGTCTTTATGTTAATATATCAAAAAAACAGCATGTGTGAAATTTAGCTGTGGCTGCAGTGACAGAATAGAGGAATGACAATTGTAGCTGCATCAATCAACTTTCTGTTTTTACTAAACTGTGTTACATTAACTATCAATGGGGAACTACAGCTGCAAAAGCAAACAGCTTACCTCATAAAGCCATGTGTGAACATAAGCAGCCATTCTTGTTTATTCCTGACTTAATCCAAAATTTGAGCAGTTACATAATTAGTAAAAGTTCCATGTGAAGAAAGGCTGACTTGAGAGCACAGCTGGAGACATACAGTGTTTATGAAGGATGGCTTTAGAAGATACAGGACCACCAAACCAGGGAGGCTGGTTTGTGTGAACTCAACCTACATGTCTGACCCTAATTATCTATTGTGGTGTAGTGGACTATTCTGATAAGGTTTTAAATGTCAGATTTATATATCAGCGAGTCATTTTATGAAGCTTAAACTGTCATTTGCAACAGAAGCACTTTGTGGGCTAATGCTAGCATACATCAAGTAAACCTATCATTAAAAACATAGCTGTGTCTTGGCAATTAGAATAAGCCGCATACTTACTCTGAAGATAAACTTTCATTCTACCCTTTTCGTTTGTCTTTCGAGTTTTGAAAAAACGCTGATTTAGGTCCATAGAAGTATAAATGTTATATACTGCAATGAGGAATGCCACAAAATTCTGCCATTGCTGTACATGGTGCCAAATTTTCTGCATAAGTAAAATAATTATGGGAGGAAACAAGTAAAAAAAAAAAAGCAGTGTGGGGTCATCACACGCTAGAAACAGTTTGTTTACATCCACTTTCCTTTCTATTACCAAGCCGTTTTGATTGGGCACTATTTTAAGACACGGTACAGTCTATGTGTCCTTCCGCCAGCAGCGCCCACTTGTTCACTTCACAAGACGGAACGACCAAACGGGATAAAATTACAATTTTTGCAGCGATTATGACCGCCGATTACTTTGGATACTTTGAAGTACTTGTATGAAGTGGAGTTCACACAGGAGAAACTTCTGTGGATGGAGAGTCAACAGGTCTGAATTGAAAATGGAGAAATCTGTTATGAGAACTGGAGGACCGGAAGAAGCCACGTTACCTTTTGATTCAGGTGACTGAATCGTGAGCTCATGTCGTCAAAATGGATGAAACAGGACAGTGACTAAGAAAAATTACCTCAGGATGTTTCAGGATTTAAAGGACATTTATAGTTGTTCAGACCAGATTTAATGTTTTACAAACTCCAAGGACAAAACCGGGGAGCTGAATAAAAGTTCATCTTCAGAGTCAGTATTCGGCTTATACTGACTGTTTATTTTGTGAAGACAGAATCCATGGTTTTAATGATAAGTTTACTTCATGATAGCACATGGTATGTTTGTTGTTTTGGGGGTAAACTGAGCTATAAAAACATTGTCAAAATTAATGTGATTGATCAGCAGGATAATCCTTAAACACCCTTAAACACACAAGTGGGTAATCTTTATTTGAGATGGGGAATTATTTGTGTGTTTGGAAAATTCAAGGAAGACCGTAGTTTGGTCCTTACGCTGCTGGCGGAAGGATACGTGGGCTGTGCCAAGTCTCGAAATAGCGCCTAGTCAAAGCAGCTTGGTAGAGGAAAAGTGAGTTGATGTAAAGAAACTGTAGGGTGTGATGAACCCATGCTGTTTTTGTAGCTTGTTTTCTCCCGCAATTCTTTAAATTATGCAGCACCATGTACAGTAGTGTCCTGAGACTTCTGAACTGTGAGCACTGTGGCACAGAATCAGGATCTTGCCATGTACCTCACACAGCCCCGCTTCAAAAAATCTAAGCTATCCCCTTACCACAGGGGCACAAGTTCCTGCCTACCCGTATATCTGATTGGCTGGTAATGAACGTGATTGACAGAGTGATCGTCCATATATGTTTTTGAAAGATTCTGCCCTCCCCAAACTCTTTCAATGGGATGTTACCAGGCGGCAACCTCCGGGGGTGTAAATGGAGGCCCATGCAGAAGTACCAAAACCTGTAGTAACCTGAATGTCCACTTGGGGCTGGCTGCAGTAACCTGACACATTAATGATTGTATACATATTTTTTCGTTGGTTTAAAGAACGACAGCTATAATACATTGATGTTCTCTTACTCTTAGGGTGGTGAATTTCTTTTATGGAGAATATACACTTTTGGAAATGCATGGCTGCTGTTGGTCAGGCGGCCTTAAGTCATCTGATAGTACCTCTAGATACAGAGCAAATGGGAGGCCAACTTGTTTTCCCCTGTTCCATCTCTCTGACATTCAGTGTGGAGGTGAAGTGTCACAGAGGCATAAATATTACGGCTTGAATGAGCTTCTAGATGGACTAGTGAAACATATCCTGTAAAGAAACTGAGCTGTCAGTCTCTCTAAAAGACCTTGAATTTGGTTAATAAGATCATTCTGCTGCCACAAGAATGTCTGATTGAGCTAAATGGACTTAAGCTTGGATAGTCCTTTTTTAGTAGTCTGATTACTCAAAGTGCTTTTACATCACAGCCACAGGACGTCTGCATCATGATGACAACTCTACCACTGATCCACATTTTACTGAAGTTTCCTTTTTCTGTTTTTGAATGAATTAATCCACAACACAATTTCATTTGTAGTTTATTAAAAATTAAAGCAGTGTAAATGTTTTGATACAATTCTCCCCTCAGTGTCAACAAAACTAAAACAGTCCACAGGCTTCAGTCCAACCACGTCACATCGCTCCACACACGCACACAGTTACTGTTTAATCATCAGTTAGTGTATCTTACAGTTAATTTACAGTCCTGAAGAGTGTGACGTTACAAAAATAAAATCTGAAAAATAAAATATTACAATGTAGATGTTTCAGAGAGGGGAAACATCCATTTAATCAGAATGGAAACAAAAAACAACACTTCATTTTTAAAAAGCCCCTTTATAAAAGGGTGGCATGAAACAAAAGCAGGAGCCATTTTTATCTGTAAATAAGACTGTTTTAAAAAAAGTGGGACATAGTGCACGTTTACTGACCGTCCTTTGAGGGTGAGTTAACACTAACTGGTCAAATGTACATGTATGTTCTGTTTAGCAAAACTGAAATGCAGAGTTACACTTGAATTCAAAGGCAAACTAGAAAACTCCTGAATAATCAATGCGCTGATGCTGGTTTAGGAAGTGAACAAAAAATCCTTACTCTGAGTACAGGATATACCTCCACATCAAGAATCTGCATCTACGGTACACTTTGTTGATCTTATAAAAACAGAATTATAAGATACAAAATTAAGTATGTAAAGAAGCAGAAATGCCCTCATTAGCTTTAGAAATACTGGGACATTTTAAAGCTACAGAGTCAAAATCAAGTTTTACAACAAAGCCAAAACAATTCAGAAAAAGAAATAAACGCAATGTTGATGAAATTTAATTGAAACATTTGTCATTATAAATGCCATGGCTGAATTAGGGCAGCACGGTGGGGCACATGCCTCACAGAAAAAAGGTTGCTGGTTTAAACCCTGTTAGTAAGGGTCAGTTAGCATGCCCTCCCTGTGCCTGAGTGAGTTTTCTCCAGGCACTCCAGCCTCCAGCTTCCTCCCACAGACCAAAAACATGCTCATTAGGTTGATTGGTGACTCAATTGCCCTTAGGCTTGGGTGAGCATGTAAATGGTTGTCTGTCTCTCTATGTGGCCCTGCGATTGCCTGGCGGCCGGTTCAGGGTGTACTCCACCTTTCGTACAATGTCAACTAGGATAGGCTCCAGCCCACGCGACCCCAGAAGAGAATAGCGGTGAATGGCTGAATTAAAAACTGAAAAAAAACAAACATGGAGTATGGTGTACCGAGAGGACTGACTGGACTTCAGTAATACTGAATGGGATTATTACACACGATTAGTTACCTTTAGTATGGTGGCCCTTAAGAGCAAATAATCCAAAACAGCCAAAACATCTTACGTTAAGAAAAAACATCAGCAAATTCTTATATGGCTAAAACTTAAACCCATGTGACAAAGTCCAAAACGAGGCTGCTGTTGAGGCGCGTAGTCAATAAAAATTTGCAAAATCAAAACCACACATATTCAAGAAACAACTGGATTAATTAAGAAGTAACGTGAAAATGAGATGCCTCATCTCAAAGGGCTATCCTCGAATAAATTTATGTTCAACAGAAAATATGACAAGAACAATTATATGGAGTAGGCATCCATAAATTCATCGCTTTCATGAAATCTAATTTTAGCCCTTATCTTTGCCCGCCTCTCTGTCTTTCTACATCTCTCAAAATTAAAAAATCAAAGTAAAGAAGAGTACGGCATTTACCTAGTCTGCTAGTCTGCTGAACAAGTAAAGCACGTACAGTATGTAGTGCTCCAGACCTGTAGAAGCGCTTAATGGAAGAATTTGCAGCATATTTATCCTAATGTAGATTGTTTCTGTTATTTTGATCGTTTGCCCTTAATTGCCACTGTAGTTACAGACCCACTGTACTGTACCTGCCCAGCACACACAAAAACCCAGATAATTGAAGGCAAATGAATGAGTGAGAATCAGCCTGAAAGCACCTCTAATGCATTGCCAGTGTTGCTCCAGAGCACTCCTCACACATGATCTACCCAGAAAATTCCCGGGCTTATGGTGCGTTCCATTAAACTCGGACTTGAGAAGTGGCAAATATGTCACATCCCACAAAAAATGCATTACAGTTAAGAGCTGGTTAACTCAGGGTAGCTGAAGATTGTCCAGCTTCCCGGTAGGAATTTCCAACCAAAGGAGGCGTTCCCAGTGGCGTATCTAATTTACAACTCATAGAATCTGACCTCCAAGATGAACTGGAACGCACCATCACCTGTCGCTCCCAGCAGGACTCCTGCAGGCTGCTTGTCCAGCAGTGGGGAGGAGGGGGAGAGGAAACTACCAGGGGGCTGGCAGAGGAAGTTAAGGGTGAAAAACCTGCTGTTGTTGCTCACACATGAAGCTGAATTTGGGATATTTTCAACTCCAAGTCTTTTTCAAAATCTGTACAGACTGTGAAAGTTATGCAGTGTGTCCCCAGCTTCAGTTAAAACAGTGAAACCTTTTTTTTTAACTTTCTTTATTTTTTTTAAGATATTTTTGAGGTTTTTTTTTTAGCCTTTATTGATTTTGGAGAGACTGCATGTGGTTGTAACTCACTTTGTACCAGCACCTAGAAAACAGTTTGACAAGTGCAGCACCATTCATCACTTCTCTCTCACTAACCAATTAAAATCAAGAGAGGGCAGGACATCTGATGTCAGCGAGGACAAATTGATCTTTCATATTTTTGAGGGGACAATGGTCTTCAGCAGCTATCAGTGTTAGGACAGGATTTCTGCACTTTGTTTTTATGTTTTGGGTAAAAAGACAGAAAACACTGGCTGTGGACACAGGCTCTAATAGTTTATGGAGGGAAGATATGGTATTAAAAAGATTAGCAACAGTTTTTATTTAATATTTTAAAAATGAGTTTTGTTATAAAATTGTTCAATTTAACTTGAAGTCACTGGAGCATACTGCATTTACTTTATTTTAATCTGCTGTTTTTCTTAATCAAAGAGACAACCATGTTGGAATATTTTGGCTTATTTCAAGATATCTGTGCCCTTGAGGAAGGGTCAAGAGAGGAAGTGAAGCTAAATACAAGAGTAAGAGGAAGTGGGGGAATTACATGAGGAAAAGAGGCCGGATTTACACCTAATACTGAGTCTTGACTAAACGCGAATGTTGGATGTTGCATCACATCACGCCAATGTTTTCTCCTGTAAACTGTGCGTTAAGTGCTTTTATGGTACAGCTGGAGGAAAGGACGTGGTTTGTCATCAGGTCTATGAGCCAAAATTTCCTCCTCGATGTTGAAAGTGAAAGTAAATCATTTCACTCACTGAAGTACATGAATGCTCCGCTGCCTCCGCCATGTTAAAAAGTTCTGCTGAGCAAGAAAGCCCGAGAAAACAACAACAATCCATCTCACACCTCAATATCGCACTTTCCCCACTTCTCGCCCACATCTGGAGGGACAATAGAGACAGGGTGTTGAGGCAAAAATAAAATAAAAGTTAGGACACTCACATATGATCCACTGTAATTGACCCTTTGTTGCCTTCTGATTGGTTAACTGACCAGCCAATCAGAATCAGAGAGTCCCTGAGCAGCAGGTGTGGGGATACATAGTCCGTGTAGGCAGAGTCTAAATCAATGCAGCAATATTTCTAAATATTTTCAGAGATTCATCAAGATTTAGATTTTTCTTTATACACCCTACTGTAGCTTCACCTTTATTCTTTCATTTGGGCAAACTTCGAAAACAAATCAAATTAATTAAATATGAATCAAAGCTGGTTGAAAAATATGTAGTTTTCAATAGTTTCAAATGGGAGCGAGGTCAGGAACAACAGATTTTGTCTGACCTAGTAACGTTAACAAAGGAGGGTTGGGCTTAGCAGAGGATCTCTTCCTGGAAATGGTAGAGCCTGACAAAGGGCCAGTAAGCCTGATTTTGTAGCCAATGCTCATGCAGGTCACGTTCAGTTAGGACACAGTGTAGGCGGCACACCGACATACAACCACTCCTTAAATTCTCCTCTTGTTATTTTTCTGTTCACTTTGACTTGAAAAGAAACTTGGCTGTTTTTCTGAATTTGGTAGTTGATTTGAAAGAAATAAAAATATCTATTAATAACAGCAAGGATTTTCACTTAATCTCGTCTTTTTTTGAAGTAAATGCAGTATGCTGTCTTAAGATACTGACTCATTTATTAGTAAATACAAAGCTGTACTTCTCCTTAGATTTGTAGGTAATTCATACCAGCATTTAAGCTTGTTGTCACGGTTTTGAATTATAATAATGAAACTTAATAACAGTCTTAAAGTATGGCACATCCGTTCTCTTAATTTGATTAGTAGATTATAACATGGTTTATTAAATGGTGCTCACTGTTGCTTTTATTTTTTACTATATCAACTGTTTTTATTTGCAAGTTGTGCTGTGACTTCACCAGCAAGTCTACATAATTGGCCACTATAGATGCTTTGAAATTTAACTTCAAATGTCCATCAGCACCAATAAAGATGAAAAGTTGAAAACGCTTAGCTTAAGCACCAACACTGCCTCACATTTTGTAATTTTTCCCATAAAATCAGTGAGCAAAGGAAGACAAGAAAAGAGATGCTTTGACTCTTTTAACATAAATAAACTTGATCATCTCAAACAAGTCAAAAACCAACCTTACTGAGGGCTTATTTTAGGTTTTAATAGTGTTTTCCTGCAAAATGTGGGATATGAAAATATAAGAGTAAGAGAATATAAAATGTCAGAGTAATTTGATATAATGATCTCAGTTCCCTTTGCTTTCTTCATATATTCATTGAATAAAAGAGAATATGAGGTTGATTCTGTATTGCTGGATGTGACGAGGTGTAACACCTTATTTTGCACCACGTGGATGTATAAGATCAGAAGAGGTGATTTTTTTTTTTAACTGAGGCTTGCTGAGACTTAGCTGTCCTTATGTAATGTCTGATGAAGGTGAAGATAGAGTTGTTTCTTTGTTAACAGCTGCAGTTTCTTCCTCTTAAAGTCTGTTGGCTTCTTGTACCTGAAATAAAGGAGATTTTACATTCATTTACAAACCCAAATGTAAGAATAGTTAGGGCATGGATGTATGTTTAAAAAACAATGAGGTTACTCAGATTAAATGCAGAGTATCTTGACTGTTCTGTCTTTGACTGATAATGGGTCAAAGGTGATCTGTTTTTTTAATACAGGTTGTACACAATGTCCCAATGTTTTTGAAAACAGAGCTTGTGCAAAATATTCTAAAAGAATCCCTAAATAATGTAAAGTAAATAAAGTACATTTTAGTGGGCTTACAGTTCTATTACGATGGGCCCCGGCTTGATCTCGTCCATCTCCATGAAGGCGAAACATTTTGTGCTGGTGAACCGTTTTTTGGGTTTGTAGTGCTTGAATTCAAAGAAGATAGCTGCTCCTGGAGGAATGTGAGGGATGAGAAGAAAAAGTGAACATATCAGTCGTAGTATCTCTTTGAAACCGCAATCTGTTCTTTATTTTGTAAAAACATTCAGCACACGGCACGCGAAGATCTCAGCAGCTTTACAGGATAAGGCTGGCTTTATTGTATATTTTCTTAGCCTCAATAAATCCCTTAAAAATGTGATGGTCCATTTCTCAAAACTTTGTTCGACCATCTCTCTCTGCTGCAAACTTGTTCAGTCCTGTTAAGGGAGAATCTCTGACAACAGCAGATTTATTTTATTAATATCTGTTTTAAGCAGTGCTATATTAAAGCCTAAGTGCATTATGGTCTGAAATGGCAAAATCTAACAAAGGACTAGGTACGATATTAATGAGACTATAACCAACTACTTCAACCAACAATTAAAAAACAAATAACTACTGAGGAAATAGTAGTTAGGGTAACACTGTGATGTCTGTGAAGGTATGGGGGTATGTTAGTGCCCATGGCATGGGTAACTTTGACATCTGTGAAGGCTCCATTAATCAACAGACACACCAGATGGACTGTCTAATATATTTCACTATAAACCATCTGGGCAAAAGCCCACTGAAAGTGTTTGAAAATATCCTGCAGATGATTGGATGATCATTCTGTCAATCACATTCATTACGGGCCAATCACATAATGTAGTAGGCAAGCACTTCTGCTGCGGTGTAAAATACAAACGTAAGCACCTAAACAGAGCAAGTGGAGTGGAGTGAAAATATCCTTTATATCAAGAATCGCTGTCAGTGTTGTTATTTAGGAAATGTGGTCTAGATCTAATAAATACTGTTCCTTGAAGCTATTAGCATCTTTGCTAATCTCTATACAAGCAGTTACTGTCTGCTGTCGTCTTGCTCGTAACTCCTACATCTTCCTACTTTAAAGGACGCCGATTCGGCTGTGCCTCATTGGGCTGCTAAAAATCGTTGTAGACTGGAGCTTGGCAAGATGGATATGCCTGATTACAGACATTGAATCAGGCATACCCATCTGCTGCACAAGGTTACACTTTTAATGCTGAATGATACGTACAGATTTTGAAGCAACATATTCTGCGATCAAGGCGATGACTTTTTTTCAGGGACGTCCCTGCTTAGTTCATCAAGACAATGCCAAGCCACATGCTGCGTGTCACAACAGCGTGGCTTCGCAGTAGAAGAGTGTAGGTACTAGACTGGCCTAACTGCAGTCCACACCTGTCTCCCACTGAATATGTGTGGTGCATTACAGAGTGCAAAATATGATGATGGAGATCCCAGACTGTTGAGCAACTAAAGTCATACATCAAGCAAAATGGGATCAAATTCCACCAACAAAGCTTCAACAGTAGTGTCCTTAGTTCCCAAACGTTTATTGAGTGTTGTTAAAAGTATAGGTGATGTAACACAGTGGTAACCATGCCCCTGTCCCAGCTTTTTTGGAACATGTTGCAGGCATCGAATTCAAAATGAGTGAATATTTGAAAAAAATAAAATAAAGTTTATCAGTTTGAACATTACATAACCCTTCTTTGTTATGTATTCAATTAAACATAGGTTGTAAAGGATTTGCAAATCATTGTATTGTTTTTAATTACATTTTAAACAACGTCCCAACTTCATTGACACTGGAGTTTGTATATGGTAGTATCTTTTCCATAAAACTCACACTAGTGTAGCTTCTTGGTAATGGTTGGAATTGAAGAAAAAGGCTGTTTTGGGATGTACTCATTTTTAGTGCTGTTCATATCAATGAATTATCATTAAAAAGATGAAAAACTGCCAAAAGAGATATTTTATTTGAAGATATTAGTAAAGTAGGCATTCAAGGTTGTTGTATCATAACACATAAATATTACAGTACATTTAAACAAGAAAAAAATGAGCAAAAGTTCAATACGTTCAAACACTACAACTAAAAAAATCTTATTCATCAATAAATTTTAATTTCTGTAGCACCATTACTCTTCACTTATGCCATTACTATCTATATCAATGTTCTAAATTTGGTTAAACATGATATTTTTCTTTAAATTAGCGTTACTCCATCACGAGCAGTATTTCACACAGTTCCAGTGAGTGATAGTATACGCAGGCCTACAGGCTGTGAATGAATGAACTGTAGCTGTTACCTTTTGGTAGTCTCTCCACGTGTCTCTGGATCTCCACGTCCACTGAGAAGTGAATGTATGTGTCCTCTTTCCTGGAGGCTACAGGTGTGTCCTGCACCGGGTTCAAGTCTACACCGTTCACATCTGCACCACAAATAAAACTGAAGAGACTCCTGATTCTGCAGACTACAGCCTGACAAAACTTCCTGAGAACAACCGTCTGTCAGCACTTAAATGATTTTATATAAATGAAGATGTGAGAGCAGAGAGAATAGCGAGGCTGTAAGCTGACGTCACAAAACTGTTTTTATCCCCAGTATCAGATTTTTACCTTTGACACTGATGGTCATATACGGATCAATGCACTGCCCGGCATCCTTCAGCCCAATCTTTTCTATTTTTATTGTGAGTAGCGTCATCCCAGGCTCTGAGGGTAACCGTGGTAACAAGGTACCTGTTGAGGACAAAGGTTTGAATAGTTACCATAATGATGGGTGCTGACATCATGTTAGCCCTTTATTTAACCAATGATAGACCAGCATGCTTTTCACCATCAGAGTCTTAATGTGGAATCACATTTAATGATTTCATATGAAAGATTTAGAGAGATATATCAGGCAAAGTCCCAAACACACCATAATAAGCTTTTAGGGCCTGTCCACACAGAGATGAAAACAATCTATTCTGTTTTTGTTTTTAAACTTTCCTTTAAACATTGCATCATTTCAAGAAATGTGTCCATCTGCACGAAAACACTGAAAATGTTGTAGTATATATGCCAGGCCTGTATGTGGTCTTGTAACACTGCCACAGACAAATACTAAAACCAGAGAAGAAGAAATGGAGTATGCAAGAACATGTGCGATGTAAACAATGAAGACTGCTAAACTGCTGGGGAAGGTCGACTGGGTGTCCTGCCAGAAAAAAATCAAAGTTTATGACTATGGTCATGGTCCATAGTCAAAACACAGTTATATAATGGACGCATTTCAGGCACAGTATCTGAGGTGCCCAACGAATAAAGATTTCCCTCTCAACGTTGACAACATGACAGTGCATGTAGCTTAAGGGAGAGGCGGAGCTATGAGATCAGCGTCTCTGAAAATGTTCATATTTGTTGTAAATGCAAAAACACAAGGGCAGCGTGAGATTTATTCACTCTGGGACCCATGTACAAAAATGTGCATTTTCGGGCTTCCAAATAAAAAAGAAAAATGTCGTCTCTGTAGAGGATCAGGTGCAGTTCCTTTTCCCTCCCTTTGGAAATGCTCACCTGAGAAGGTGGGGAGGCTATGATAATGAGCTCTGCACCGATTGGATACCTGATGGGAGGGGGAGGATGGGTTACGGGCTGTGGAACAGACTTTTATAACTGTCATGGGCCTACCTGTGATGAAAAGAAAACACATGTAGGTGGAGGCTGTATAGCTATGACATTAAAAACCCCAGGTAGTAAAAAACAGAGCATTTTCTTAAAGAGGCAAAGAACTTAGAGTTTAATAAAAATGTAATGTTCTTCTGCTCACAAAGCCCTATCTAACAACAATAAAAGTAAAGAAAATTCATTTTGCAGGACATGGAACCTTTAATATAATATTTTTACATTTTTTTCCATTAAATTACAAGACTAGTTTAAAAAATATTGGGGGTCATAACACATTCTGAACTAGATTAGGTCAAACTTGTAAGAAAAAGTCACTGATTTTCTTAATTTAAAACATAAGACCTTATTTTGTTTCAAGAATCTCAACCTGCCTGATGAAAACAACACCATATTCTCTGTCTTTCAGCTTTGTTTTGCATCTTTAAGGAAGATTATCGAATTCAGAGTCTCTTTAGCACACCTTTAACGTCTTAGCACATGCTAGTGTGTGTAAGCAACAACAACCACCAACTCAATCCAGAGGACCTCCATAAAGAGCCTCATCTATATTATTGTCACCCTGTACTGAGGCTCACTGACATATAAGTAAAATAGTAACACTGAAACCTTCAGTGTTATTTGGTTGTCAAATGTAACCAAAAGAGAGCCAGCTTCAATCTTGAATGAGCAGTGGAAATATATGCTTAAAAGCAGAATAAAAAAAAAAAAGTTGCTCTTTTTTCTATACAGTGTTGAGGATACATTTTACCCTGAGCAGAACCCTCTGCTCCTTCATTATTAACACAATGGCAGGTTTCCATTGAAACTGGGACAAAAGCTGAGGTGGTAAAAGAGGAGACTTCAGCTAATCAAAAAGTCTGGAAGTTTCTAAATCTACATGTTGTGAACCAAAAGTAAAAAAAAAATCCTCTAAATCCCAAAAGAAATAGAACCTTTAGTTTCATTTTGCAGTGCTTTTCATCTGACAGGCTGCACTAAAACTGAAACGTTTCGGTCATGCAGCAGAGAACAGACTGTGACGCTGTCGGGGGATAAAGCCGTACCTTGTGAAGCTGCAAATGAAGCAGGAATGAGCGATGAAGAAGCCATGCACAGCACCGACAGAGAGAACAAAACAGGACACAATCAAACAGCCCTCCAAAAAAACTTGACAGAAAAATGAAACAGCCCAAAGCTTTTTTTTCGACTGCATTTGATTTTACTGCGAGTGTTACCCGGGGCTCGAGGGGGGAACGCTTCGGTTGAACCCGCTCCTGCGGCAGCATCCTCCTCCTCCTCCAGCTCCAAGTTCTCCTCTTCACCTGGTGCGAGGATTTTCCTGACAAAGGGGAGACTCTGATTATGTTCTCTTCAGATAATATTGGGGAAAAAAATCAATAATCCTGTGAGGGAATTGATTTTTAAAGGAATGTGCTTTTAATTGCCTCATGTGACCTTGTGATAGTGGTCCTAACAGACATTAGACATATATAAATATAATAAGAGTCTTTAGAATTAATTACCTCCTCAAAGGAGGTTTTGTTTATTGCTGGCATTTGTTTGTTTGTTTGTTAACAAGATAACTTAAAAAGTCGAAACAGGCAAGGGGCCAACCAGTTAGATTGTGGTGGTCTGAGTCCAGAATCTGATCAAGGAATTTTCTTTGGATTTGTTAACAGTGCAGGGCCCAGTTTTCCACATTGTAGCTAAACAAGATCTCTACGGATTTTGATGCCAATTTCAGGGGATGTTGGTCATGGCACAAGGGATAAATGGTTAGATTTTGGTTGCAATACAAATCCGGATGTGGATCCAGGATTTTTTTTGAGGATTTGTTAACAGTGTGACATGAGGCAGTTTTCCACAACTCGCATGGCAATGTTGGAAAAGCCTTGCCAGAGATGTACGTGATATTTACCAAAGACAACCCAATCCTAGTCCTGACTACATCTTCTGTCATGATCACAACACCTGAATGCATAATCACTTATTGACCTGTCTCTTTTCTAACACTGTAGAGCTACCGTGAGGACTTTGAGTTCAGACTGTGTGCTCACGTAAACATTAAACTAAAGTTAATGAACAAACCTTCATTCTTAAGTATCAAAGGACAAAACAAATCCTCAAATAATGTTGGGATGAAAAATACAGTGTTGTATATTTACCTGGAGGGCACTGGCTGGACGTCAAAGGGGAATTCTTTGTTGTAGGTCAGAATGTTCTGAATTACTGTCGACAGAAAATGAAAATTTAATGAGAAAATTCAGCGGATGCAGGATTATGCTTCATTAGGTTACATTACACTCACTGGTTTCCAGTTTCTTCAGTTCTTCTAACTTGAACTCCTCTGTTGACTGCGTGCACTACACAAAGACATAAACACAACAAACTTCATAATTTATACATTTATTTGGGTGAATTGTGCAAAAATGTGTCCTAATTTTCACAGCCTTCTTCAACAGTCTGCAGCTGATTCATAGTCCAGCTGCATTTCAGTTTGACTCATTGCAACATCATTTATCTTAAAGGGATACACCAACATTTTTTCTTTTTGTGTCTTGCCTCACTACCAAGTCCATGACAAGCAGAAAGACACCTTTCTTTCGACTATGCATGCAGTACCAAGGAAGAGCTCACCCACCGCTAGTTAGCTTAGCTCAAACACTGGGGGTCAACAGCTATAGCTAAACTCTAGAGCAACTCTAAACAATCCTGTGTGCTGTTGTAACTCCTTTTTTCTGCATTATGTTACGTTATCTATTTTTAGGCTAACATTAGCACTTTATGTAATTTACAAAAGAAATACATATGGAACTAAACTGCAGGGCGCATGTCAAAATCACCGTAGTTTCATATTTATTTATTTCAAAAACTACATAGAGTGCTAATCTTAGTCAAAAAATAGATAATGTAACATAATGTAGTAAAAAAAGAAAGAAAAAGAGTCACAACAAGCACACAGGACCGTTTAGAGTTGCTGAAGAGTTTATCTGATGACTGTAGGCAGAGGCAGGCTAACACTACCCACTGACTCCCAGTGTTTGAGCTAAGCTAATTAGTGGTGGGCGAGCTCTGCCCATCTTTTCCTTGTTACTGGACGCACACTCGAAAGAATGGTGTCTATCTGCTTGTCATGGACTTGGGAGTGAGGCAAGACACAAAAACAAAAAAATGTTGGCGTATTCCTTTAGGTTGAGACGTGTTCAAAAACAGCTGACCCATACCATCAATCTGTCCTGGTATCTTTATACTGAAGGTACACCACCTGCATTAATTGTGCTCGACTTTAAAACTGATTCTGATCCTCATGCTTCATTATTATTCGTTGTGGTAATTTTTTGGGGGGACCTGTCACAAGGTCAACGTTCTCCTGTGTAAGACGAATCATGAGGGCCCCGTTTATAAAACTAACATGCGGGATATTGTACGTCTCATGAACATTTTGTAATATCTCTGATATAGTGGCACCAACCTGCAGACTGGCACTCCTCATCTCCAGACATGTTGCAATCTTTCCTAAAGTTTTCTAAAAAGAGATTTAAAAAAAATTGCTGTTGGTTAAAACTAAAAAAGACCAAACTTCAGTCCAGACGTTAAACAAAGGTGTAATGATTACCTTCTGCTCTTCAGAGAAGTCTGATGAGTTTGTTGACTGGACCTCTTTCTGCAGCTGTCTCGCCAAACTAAACAACAGAATAAAATAAAATATGTTAAAACTCTAAATATATGCCAGAGGACCCAGAGCAAAGGCCAACACGAGGCCCTTCCCAATTCAACCACAAGAAATCACAACATATGCACAAAATACTTCAAAGCTTTTTGATGGATGAAGAACAGAAATGTAATGATCTTCAAACTCTGACAGTCACTCACTTCATGCTTGTCCTAAAATTGTCAACTTAAGTATTTTCACCTCTTTAGCCCCATAGGACCCAAATTTGGGTCTGCTGGGGCTCAGGAGAAAAGCTCCTCGACACGACAGCACAAAGCAGTGAACTGTGCCTTTAAGACTATAGTCATGTTGGCTTTTATTTGACAAAATACATTTTTTTTTTTACCTTTGGCTCAATATGCACTGTTTCAAAATCCTCGCCTGACCATATTGTTATAAAACCTCTTTAATTTTGCTCTGCATCACTTTATAACAATACTTTGCAGAGATGATGTAAAATATTTTATTATTCATTTTTAGAGTTAACAGCCACTATTTCTATATCATTTCTAAGAGATATTCACAATAAAAAATTGTTTTTGTTTTAGGTGAGGAGGAAATTTTCAAATTATTCTGACTTCTATCTTCATTTACTCTGTCCCAGTAACACATATACTGATAATTACACATCTGGACAAATCTCCCAAGTGTTACTTTTATTATGACACCAAAATTATTCAAACAGACCATGTGGGTTTCGAGCATAAGGCTTAAAAAAGGGGGTGGGGCTGAACAGGTTAAAAGTTCTGGAAGTGTTAGGAGGTCTGCTCCTGCATGTCCTACCTTCTATTAAAATTAAACTTTTCTTCCATTCTTAAATAATTTAACTTTATTCTTTAAAAGCATATTGAAGAGTCTACTTTTTCTTAAGTTGGCATTATTTCAAATAACTTATGTTGCACCTTTTAGTTTTCCACTTGACATTTTTGAAAAAGATTGTGATAGTTGGAAAATTAAAGCATCTGGGAACATGACTTGAAATTTCTAGAATGTTATTAAAATATAAAAGTTCAATGTCAATAAAGCACCCTTGACATTTTGAGAGAAAACGTTGTCTCTAAGTGTCAGAAAATCTGGTTCTGAAAGAGCTTTTTTTTACAGTTTCAATGATTCTCTGGACAGTGTGGTTGGACCTTTATTTAGGCAACCTGGCAGAGCATCTCAGTTACAACACCAGAATTGACAACAAACAGTGAACCTGCTCTACATGAATGTATCAATTCATAATGAGAGTAGCTCTGATTGGATCGCTCCCCAACTTATCCCACCACCACGAAGCTAAGGCAGCTGTGATTGGATGTTCCTCTGAACTCCTCTAACCTTTCCACACAACCAAAGTAGCTGTGATTGGATATATTCCTAACTTGTCCCTACTTTCTACATAATGAAATTAAGTCTGATTGGATTAAGTCTCTGTTAAACATTTTAGTATAATTTTTATCTGTTGACGAAAATGTCAGTTAATTTAGTTTTTGATCATGTGCACTTCTTTTTATTAGTTACTGTCTAGTTTTTGTCAGGGTAAAAAGGTTGTTGACGAAAACTCTGACGAAAATAATTAGTCAACAAAATTAACACTGATGTGAGATTTGAGAGCTTCTCCTTTTTTCAGTGCAAACAGACAGCTTTAAATAAAGTATAAGGTACAAAATATATTCAAGATAAAATCCTACAAGACAGTGCAGTTGACTTTATATACAAATATGAGATGAGAAAAAGGATAAATATTAAGAATAAATAAAAATAAACAAATAAATAAAAGAAAATTAAACTCCCCTCCCCTAAAGGGACTGTCTGAGTATTAGGGGGTTAAATGTGTGTTTCTGCGCCCCCTTGCGGTCAACAAAATAAAGAGTCCGGGTCTAAATTCAGCATAATAACTGCGATTCCAGATTAAAGATTAATTAACTGAGAAAACAGATGAGATGTTTAAAAATGAGTGAAGTCGGAGATTCAGCAGGAAAAGCAGGAAACATTCCTGAGTGCACAGATGAAAACCCACCCATAACAATGAGAGGGTGCGGCTGACTATTTCTCAATACTCTCAGGAATATTGGCCCATTTCTGCTCCGCATGACACAGAATGAAACAAACTGCGCGGATTTCCGGATGGTTTCCACCGACAGATGAAATGCCTCCCCCTGATATCTGAGGCATGCGTATGGATGGAGCTGGAGGGATGCAACACGCACCCAGCAGCCACCCTGCTCCCTCTGCACCCACTGCCACATCACGTCATGGATGGGTAGGGTTTGTTTACTGCTGAGGGAGATGACTGACAGCTCAGGAGGCGAGAACTTCTTGTGGAGCCTCCTGCAGCCTCTGGATTCTGCACAAACCCTGCAGACTTCATGGAGTGAAAATGAAAGAAAATGAAAGAGGAGGAGGAAGCTCGCTCCTCCGAGGATGGAGGGATGGACTGACACACATGTTGAACACTACTTACATTTGGTACTCATCTATCGCCTCCACTAATTGTCCCCACGAGTCAAAGTCCGTGCCTTTCCTAAAACTGGCGTGCCATTTCTGGATAGTCTTATTGACATCGGACATGTTGGCGGGGCGGGTACTCGCGGAGCTCTCAGGGCAGCATAGCCGACGGGGAGACTCATCTACGGGGGCTTCGGAGGCGGCGGCGGCGGCGGCGTCAGCCCGGTTCTCTGCTGTCCACGGCCGCACACATACACCAGTGACACCCCGACCAAGCCCTTTCTGCCTGCTCACCCGACACCGCGCAGCCGCAGCACACCGGAAGTCCCGCCCGTGGAGCTGAGGGTGAGTGCGATTTGAGGTAGGGGGTCGCACGAGTGGGCGGGGTGAAGTAAATAGAAAACACAGTATTAATAGTAAAGCTGTATTTCATTTAACGGCGCAATTACGCTTTTGGCAACATAATATGACTGATTTCTCATGTCTTTTTTTTCTTTTAAAAAATGGGTTGACTATTTTAATCAAACTATTTCTTTATCAAGGTCCTTTTGATGTTTATCATTATCCTTACTGTCAAACTGTACCTTACTGTTAAACTTTGCCTTTCGGACAAACAGCGCTGTCATATTTATATATTTACATTGTAAATATTCTTAATGTTGATAATGTGAATTCCTTGGCCTCATTTATAGTCTCACTTCTACTTAATTTACTTGTTTTTCCTTCATAAAGAAGTTGATATTACTTAAAGATTCTGCATGTTGCAACCTGCCCACTTAATTTTCATTTCATTTCATTTGGTATTTCCTACTGTTGTACTGTGTATAAGAGCAACTGAAACAACCAAATTTCCTCTTGGGGCTTAATAAAGTATTTCTGATTCTGATTTATATTTTATATTGTTATTAAATTAGATTAGATTAGATTAGATTAGATAGATCTTTATTAATCCCTCGGGAAGACTCCTTCAGGGAAATTAAGATTTCACAGGCAAAAAAGAACACAGGATACCAAAAAGTAAAAAAAAAAAAAACCTGCAGATATAAATAAAAAATATTTTAAAAAATCCAAATAATAAATAAATAAATATAAATATATGGCTACAGGCTGGCGACTGCTCCTTCCCGTCCTCTGTCTTCCTGTTACTCCTCCTTCCCCTCAGTGAGGAGTTGTACAGTCTGATGGCCTGAAGGACAAAAGAGTCTTTTTTCAGTCTGTTTGTCCTACACTTGTGAAGGAGAAGTCTTGGGCTGAACAGACTCCTCTGGTTGCTGATGGCGGTGTGCAGAGGGTGACTGGCATCGTCCAAAATGTCCAGCAGTTTGTCAAGTGTCCTCTTCTCTGCCACCGTCACCAGAAAGTCCAGCTTCATGCCAACCACATAGCTGGCCCGCCTGATCAAGTTATTTCTTTAATTATCATTTATTATTATAATTACTATTATTATTACAACTATAAAATCAGAGGTTTTCAAATAATGCAGTGTTAAAGGATAATTGATTTGTATACATACTTTCTCCAATGCCTTCTATATATAGCTGTCAGGAACAAACATATCTCCATTTTTTATTTATTTTTTTCATAAAACTGCTATAGGTCATTGTCCTTGTTGGTGAATGGGTTTTTATAAACTTTTAACCAAATTAATGTACATACAGGTAATTTGTAATCAGGATCATACCATATTCATTCATTCATAAATATAGCATTCATTTAATTTCCAAAAAAACAGCTGTTTTAGAGATACGTTTTGTACCTGACACCAGTAGCGCCGCGGTCTTGAATCGTACTGCGGAGCACTGAGCTCCCAGAGCAATTCCAGTGCCCGCGTTCCGTTGAAGCGGCGCATCCAGTGGAGTTCGTCGGTCGGAGCAAGACCGCGGCGCTTTCGCGTCATGTGGAATTTGAGGGTAAAGCAGAGGCGATAAGTTTGATATATTTTGTTTTGAATTTTTTTTATTGGCGCATTTATTTTGAAACAAACCGATCGACTTCCGGTTAGTGATGTCAGTCTCCAGCTTGTCGTTAGCTCCGTTTGCTCTGAACAGTAGCCATGTATTTGTTGTGTTAGCCGTTCACGGAATGAGATAAAATGGAGACCGTAAAGACGGACTCTTCAGCAGCTGAAGAGGATGACTGTGCAGACTCTGAAGTTTTATGTCTGATGAGAGTCGGAAAAACCTCCGACTGGCTCCGTCTTCACGAAAACACTCAGGTGCAGTCTGCTAATGCTATCTAACTAGCTTAGTTAGCTTTAAAACCCTTTAACTTTGCCAAGTTCAGCACAGAGTCGTAATTTCCACATAGATGTAGTCCTCTGAAATAGTTCATTGTTCATTAGCACACAGATATTGTAGAATGTGTGTTCAGAGTCGGAGGAGTCTCTCCTCAGCTAACAGTGTGTTGACGTGTTGGTGTTGGACTCTGTAGATCTCTATTGGACGAGGTGTGGATGTTACCTACCAGCTCCTGTCATCAACCTGCCCTCTGATGATCTCCAGACTACACTGCACTTTCAGACAAAGGGAGGATGGACAGTGGACAGTGACGGACAGAAAGGTACCAAGAACTCTGGATGAAGTGTGGGGATTTTCATTGTGTGTCCGTCATTTCTGTCTCTGTGAACTAACCCGCCATTAAAATGACAGCTCATACAGAAAGCAAAGCTGAGACCTACAACCAGTGAAATGGTCTTTAGTTTCTTATATGTGTTAATAACAATAGAGGACATGCTCATTATGTCACAGCCTGAGCAAGTGAGTGGAGTTCCAGGCACAGAGTGGCAAGAAGCTCAGCCCGACAACAGTAACTAGAAAGCACCCAGAGAGCATAAACCTCCACCAAGGTAGATCACATATTGCTGTTACATATATAAGCAATAGTTCCATGATAAAGTTACCATCATAATATCATTCCTTGACCCTGAAAACCCACACCTAGCACTGGGAATCATGTTGATATCACAATTAATTAGAAAGTTATTGAACAAAAACAATCGTTCACTAATGGTGATTATCTGGATCACCACCAAAATCGAATCGTTTTTATGTTGGACCATTACCAACATCTGAAAATTTCAGCAAAATCCATCCAGCAGTTTTTTGTGTAATCTTGCGAACAAACAGACAAATATACAAACAAACAAACATATGCCAACAAAAATGTAACCTCCTTGGCGGAGGCAATCAGAGGGAAGTAGCCACATACTGAAATTCAGCAGAAAAGTTTCAGGTTTTGTTATTGTTTTGTGATTATGTTCACCAAGGGCAGTGTAGATCCCCCTGTGTATGTCAAAACATTTGAAGTATGGATGCATGATATTGGATTTTTGCCTATACCTGATAAGCTGGTATTCTCAAATTCATAATAGCTGATATTAATACTGATCTTTTGAGGCTCTAATTAACAAAAAATGACCAGTCCTTTTTCAATGAGAGTGTATTCGTGTTAGAAACAGATGTGATCAAGAAGTGAACATTTTTTTTCTTAATGAACTATATTTGATTTGTCAAAGTGGACGTTCTTCAATGATGAGGCGTGGAGTACACAAGATTATATTTTCATGCATGTTGCCTTCATAAAACCAAGAGAAGTCAGTATACAGCAACTGGTTTGAAAATAGAAGTGAAAACAAAACTTTAAGTCCATAGATTTTACCACAAAATGATTTAGATTGATCTCATTTCAGATATATACAAAATCACACAGATAGAGAGTTTTAGTAAATACAGGGCTTCATCCTATTGTATATGCAAGTTAATGCTGCATTATGAACATAATTTTATGGCTTCAAAAGTTTATTCAGTTGTTATTTAAATGTAAATCAGAGTAGAGTCTACATTTTCTTTTCTGAACATCATCAGAAATTGTTCGACCTTCTGAAAATGAATAGAAACACTGAACTTTTCCAGTGAATTAAAGCACTTCCCTGTTTCTTACCACCAATATCAGTTACAAGACATTTCTCTCTGCCACGCAGCAGGAGGAGCTGTCAGTCTGGAACACAATGTGACGTCAGTGCATACCCCCTAAAGCTGTCCTCTTAAATGTCTCATAAATTTCAGGTTTTCTGCCTGTGAAATTTGTTTGAGTGTCTTGTTTGCACTTTTCTCTCACAGAAGGAGGTGAGGCCTGTCAGAGGAGATATTGGTAAAGGAAATATTTGCTTGATCTGTTAACACACGGCCTCAGGAGCACTGTACCAGACCTAAGTCTGTTGCTTCCTCTTAGAACAGGAAGTTTCCCTCACAAGCAGGTCACCCTATTAGATCAGGATTTCTCCTGAAACTCTTGAAGAGAATTGAGTAGGACGAAGGTAGCTAGCTTAGTTAAATTCAGGGTGAGTTCTTGTTTAAAATATTGGCCTCAAAAATCCTGGAGATTTTCAAGACTTTTGTGCTTTTTTGTGGAATGTTGCCAGGGCTCTCTTCCTAAAATTGTCCCAAGTTGTTTGTTCACACTATAGAACAAAGAACTTCTCAGGCACGGGAGGTGAAAATAGATGGGTCAACTGGAAAATTCAGGGGGAAGTTTTGGTTTGCAGCTCAGAGAGAAATATCCAGACATTTTCAGGAGTTTCTGCAGATGTTAATAGTGCTGATGTTGCTGGCAGGAAAATTCTGGGTAAATACTAAATTACAAACATTCGGCTGTTTGCTTTCACACTAGCAGCAACTCTGGAAAAGTTGTGTACATAACAATTCAGGGTGTTCCTCTCTGAGGTTTCCAGAGTTTCTTGCTGACACTTGTCTCTCACAGCACAGGAAGTTTTCTCTGTCAGGCAAGGGAGGGACGGGGGGTGGAGCTTTATAGTAAGAGGAAAAAGTCTATGTACTGTAGGTGATAAACATGCTCACCCCAAAATTTCAGGAAATTAGGAAGAGAAAATTTGAAATGCAGGAGTACTCAAGCAGAGGGTAAGTTATTGTCGTCCCAACTTATATTCGTCCCAAGATATACCAGTAACAAGGGCTGTCAGGATATTGGAACTTAAACTTCTGATAATAAAAAAAGAAGAAATCAAACAGTAATATTTTGCTTCAGTAATGCTGAGGTTAGACTAAAAGATTTCTGCACAATTATGGCCCGACAGTCATAGGGTTTTGGGACAACAAAAATCCCTCTTTCCATCTCGTGAAGTGTGTCATAGTGACAAACAACAAAAGATCAGTCTGGGACACCTCACGACTCCACAACAGAAAGTCTAGCAGGTTTGATTTTGTCCTTCCTCCTACGATTTCCTCCCTCACATTAGAGACATCAACCAGTGAGAGCACTGGAGCACTGCATTAGCAACAATCACAGATACAAGATTAAAGCTGATGCCTTGAGAGCCACAGGACTGTTTGTTAAGCTCTAAAATCAACATCTCTGCCTTTATAGTGTGTTGTAGAGGAGCAACCACCAAACTGTAAAAAGAGAAATATTGGAAGGAAACAGCAGAGGAACCTCAGCACCTTAGTGAGTGACTGCTTACATTTATCACCAAGGTAGCATATGATTCATCATAACTCTTGTTAAGACTAACAGAAGGACAGTTCTCTAGTCTGTTTGCTGTCTAGTGTCAGCCCTCCTCCTTCCACTGTCATCTCGTCAGTTGCTAAATGCAGGCTGTTTCAGTCGTCTAGTGTCTCATGCGTGTTGGACAAGTCACAGCATAATTTCATGGCTCTGTGGTCACCTAATCTGACATATTAATGGTTGCAACCAATGCAAAATATCTCATAGTCTGAGCTCAAGAAAACACAACCCTTAAAGAGAAGTCCCAGACGCAATTTTTGTTGTCATTTCTTGTTTGTAATTCTCATAAATCACAAAAATAACTCCTAGACACTGTCTCAACTGCACCCAAATGTTTACAAAGTTTCCATAGAGAAGTGTGCTCTACATCTATTTGCATAAATAATGTGACTAAATGTCGTAGTTTCTTTTAAAAGGTTGGATACTAATCGATGATCATTTAACAATAGAGATTCTATTGTTCTAAAACATGTTTAAAGAGCATAATATTTTTGAAACCTGAATGTATGTTTCACATCAACGCACAGCCTCACTGGACTACAAGGTCAGGTGACAACTGCAGAATATACTTAGCTGTGAGTGTTAACATAGTCGTAAATGTGTCCAACCTACATGCCATACAGCAAGAAAATGCATTAAAACACCACCATTTTTCTTTCCATAGAATACAGTATACTTCTTGAAAAAAAAGTAAATATTATTTAGGTAGATTTTTTCTCACTTTGATAATACAAATTTGCATTCTAATGTATAGTGTCAGAAAGCTTGGTACTCACCTTTACAGTGAGGTACAGCTCATAAGGATTGTGCATTTGTGGAACGAACAACAGATAAATGTGTTTTTAGTGCCCCCCCCCCAAAAAAAAAGTGCCAGAATCCCCTGCAGCTGGACGCTGGTGTTATGGATGGCAGCATTATTTGATGACCTTCCTGGTACCATTTACAAACTCAGAATCAAGTTCCCAGACTGGTGAAGTCCAGGACAGACCGCAAAGTGGGTGTCCCAGGAAGACAACATTCCCACGAAGTCTGGTTCCTCACCCTTGCTTCACTCGGGAACTGTTGGCTTTCTTCCAGGGGAAGAGGGGATTTTGGCCCTTTTCTGGGAGCTGCTACCCACACATTTATCTGTGTTGTTCATTCCACAAATGAGCAACACAGCTAAATGTAAGGGTGACGAATCGGACTTTCCAATGGAACAAAATTATGAAAGAGAAGAAATGATCAACAGAAAGAATGTTTCCAAACCTTTTTTGGGAGTATACATTGAGTGTGTACAATAAGCTTTCCTTTATTGTCCAAAGGCATTGATCTTTTGGGATGTTTTATTTTACCTTTAAAGTCGGGGCTGGGAATGTGTAACTGAATGTTTCTGACGTCTGCAGCTGAGAACACATCATTGCTTTTTCCCCTCAGAGTCTGAATGGTGTTTGGGTGAACGGAAACCGAATACCTGCTGAAGAATCCCATCAGCTGAGGCTTGGGGACTCAATTCAACTCGGCGTCCCGGTAGTCGGAAACAAAGCCGAGTTCGACTACATCCTGGTCCAGCGGCCCCTCAAAGACATTAAACTCTACCTGACAAAGGGACAAAAAGAGGGCGCCAGGGCAGCTCACATACCCAAAAAGCCCAAAAGGAAACTGAATGTGGAGGAAGTTGAGCCATCTACCTCAAAACCAAAACTTTACCGCTGTTCTTCGTCAGACAAGTCCTTTGCAAAGCCATGTCCTCTAATGCCAGTGAAACCCCCGCAGAGGGTCAGTCCCTCCCAGCCGGCGGAGACAGGAACCAGCAGACAAGTCCAGGAAATAGACAGGGCCTCAGAGTCATCGGGGTGCAGCTCTGCCGGTGACCAGGACAACTTACAAATGTGAGTCCAAGTTTAACCTCCTATGTTCAAGGTAGTTTGAGAGTTCGTACAAATTTTTCCATCAGAAATCAGAGTTTTCTGTCCGTTGCTAACAAGAGTTTCTGTTAAATATTCCCTAAACAATCTGTTTTAATTTCATTTCAGAGAAAGACAAAACACACCAAACCAAATTTGTGCTCCATCTGTTGAAATGAGAAGCCCAAATGGGGAATAATATTTTTTTAATTTGTATTTTTTGGTTGATTTTATAAAGGGAGTTGCTTTTTATAAGTAAACTTATCTAATACTGTTACATGTTTGATGTCAGTGCAACAAAAATAAAAGTCCCAACCCCCTGAATTGAGTAATTAACCCTTCATCAAGCCCCACCTTCCTTAGTACCTGTTACGAGGTTGAACAGTATCTGCTGTTGCTGGCCTCTCCCATTTGAGACAATTGAAAATAATTTAAATTTTGATTAACTTTTATTAATGCTTAGGGTCAATTTATGTTTTTTATGATCAAAAATTGAGGACAAAGCCCTTCACACTGGTTACATTCTTTTATACATTTTTTACTTTATGCATGAGTTGATGGCAATGTGTAATTATTAGAAACAAAAGACAAATGTTTTTGAGTGTTGAAGAGTTGGATTTTTGTTGTCATGACATCAACAGGTGTTATTTTTTTCGTGTTACTAGAATCATATCAAAGTAAATGATTGTTGTGTTATGAAAACCATTCTTGATTGCCTCACAGAAAAAAATTTGAATCGTATACATCATATGTTGCAACTTGGGTAAAAATATCACCGAACTCTTCACATCACAAGATAAGACTGTTTTTTTTTTTTTTGGCTCATTGCACCTTCAGATAAAATTAAGCCATGTCTAAACATTTTCATGACTCTAAATGTTACCCCGTCAGACTTTCCTCTCACGTCAGGTGTGTTCAGTGATCTGTTTGGATGAGGCAGCATCAATTTTATATTATCGATCTGAAATATGTGGATGATTCAGTATCTTGCAACATCTTGTTTTGTGAGGGATACTGAGAGGATTCGGTCTGTGGATGGTCCCATCAAACAAATGGATAGGAACTGAGCAAGAGGGAGGCACAGAAACCACAGAAAATTAATTCTTGCTCTCCTTGCAGTGAATTATTGACCAAAATTCCACCCAGTGTCTGCCCTGTCAGTTTGATGTTAATTCTTAATTTTTGCAAGATTATTTCAGATGATCATTGAGTGGGATGTTTGATTTTGGTCAAATTGTTGCACCCAACACACAAAAGGAAAAAAACATTAAGTCCATCATCATTTATTTTCACTTATGGAGTCAAACATTTCAACACAAGTAAAGATTTGATTCTTTTAGTATGAGATAGGCCGGAGTCTAAAATATTTGGAAAAATATCCAAATAAATGCAAAACACATTTTCTGAAAGCCTGAGATAATGAGTAAATACCTGCACTTTTACCTGCATATGATCAAAGGAATGAATCAAAATTCTAAAGAAATACAACAGCAACTCCCCACATTGTCAAATGTGTTACTTACAACTGTTGGTAACATTTTAATGTTAAATTTGTCAATGTTAAAGTAATCCTGAAATTGCAGTATACATTAACCTCCTAATAAACATGTTTATTCTAGCTCACCACCTGCAACACAAACGAAACTCATATATAACACACTCCTTATAGTAAACTTTCTTTCCTTACTAGAGTTGTTCTTATCTTTAGGCAGGTAAATACTCAGTAGTCAAATTATGGGAAAATCACACACACATGCCTGTATTTTATTTAGCTGGTCAAATATACTGATTCTGTTTGTGGGGAAGTAAGTTTGAGTTTTGCCTGTTTGTTTTTTCTTCAGGTACAGTCAGAACATCCTGATGCTGAGGGAGAAGGTGGTGGACACAGAGAGGCAAGTCGCCTCTTTTGGCGTCGAGCCGCAGCAGACAGACCCGCACAGAGAGGAGCAGGTGAGGGAGCTGCAGGGTCAGCTGGAGACCCTCCGAGCCAAAATGCACCGCATGGAAACACTAGAGAAGTCCTTCAGTGAGACCAAGAGGCAGTTAGAGGTGAGACCCTCCTCCTAAATGAGTAACTGGAACCCAACAACAGCAATGTCCATCCATCTAAATAAAGGCATAAAAGCCTAAAATATAAAACCAGTGCTTTAAAAGCATGAAAAAATGTTTGACTCTTAATGATCTCTCTAATAGAAGTGCAACTCTCTGTATTCAGGCACAGAAAACTAAGCAACAAGAGGAGCTGCTGAAAAAGCAGCTGGAGGAGGCTCTACAAGAGGTCTGTAGAAAACTAGAGCTTCTTTAATCCTATCAGTGATGTACCAATCTGTTGAATTTCATTCTTAAGAAATTCTGTTTTGATGCACAAATGTCAAATCTCGTTGTTTGTTCTTCAGCAAAAGAAAGTAATAGATGAACTGGCTCTCTCTCGGCAAGGCTTCGAGGAGATTCTCTTGGCCAAAAACAAAGAACTGGAGGTGACGAAGGTCAGACTGCTTTTCAGTTCGTCCAGGTTTACTGTCTTCATGGTTTAGCATGTCGTCAGCAAGATCTCTAATAATTCATTTTTGCAGGAGGAGAAAGAGAAGGCGAGAGCCCAAAAGGAGGAAGTTGTTACACAAGTCACAGAGGTTCTGGAAAATGAACTTCAGTGCATCATCTGCTCAGAGCTCTTCATCGAGGTAGGAGGAAAGCCCAGTGTGACATGTAACCTGGTGGATGCATTAATGTTTGTCTCTGATGGGACAGCCGTTGTAAAGGTGTATGATAAGAACAAAAACCCTGTAAACTAGAAGTGGCACAAAAAATTTATATGGTGATTATAGTTGTCCCCCCTCACTTGATATGATTATCAGTATACTGGTGCTAAATATCGATATTTTAATTTTAACCGATATTTCCCTGTTGGTTAATCTCCCGGAGACGCTACTTGATGGTTTTCAAGGGGGCACTCCAGACTTGAAAGAGTTAAACTTGAATGGAAATTTCCAGCGAAAGAAGAGAAAGTTTACAGAGCAGAAATATCGGACATCAGCGCAAAGAAAAGTACACTGAAAGATGCCCCAGCCACTTATAAATCCAAAGTATGGATACACTTAGACTTCTACAACACTGAAGGGACAGACAAAATCGATTATTGTGACATATTGTTATTTTTGTAATATATCAATTATCGCAGAATCACTGCATCACGATTATATCGTTACTGTGGTCCATGTATCGTGTATCGTATTGTTAGTTACCCTGTGATTCCCATCCCTACTGTAAACAGACATATGATGCAGTTATAATTCTACATAAAGCAGTCAGTCAGGAACTTGTGTTTATTAAAGACGGTTAAATACATGAATTCACTTTTTAAAATGTCCTGCTGTCTTTTGTAGGCAGTCATCCTGAACTGTGCGCACAGCTTCTGCAGTTTCTGCATCAAGCAGTGGCGTAAAAAGAAAGACGAGTGTCCAATCTGCAGACAGGCCATCCAGTCTCAGACCCGCTGCCTGGCTCTGGACAACTGCATCACCAGCATGGTGGAGAACCTGAGTCTGGACATGAAGGCCAGGAGGCAGACGCTCATCTCTGAAAGGAAAGGTGAGAGGTGCGTCACCAGCAGCGTCATTATGATCTCACTCCAAAATCTGCAAAAGTTTTCTGACCATTTTAATTTTCCTCGAAGAGCTTCATAAACAGAACATGTAAATGAAAGGCAGAAAAGGATGCGTAAAAGGCTGAGATATGATATGATTAAAAAGCAAGAAAAGAAGCAGAAAACAAGATTATTCATGTATTTTTGGTCATGGGTGGTGTCCTCTGAAACACAAGCTGTTTTTCCTCTGCATTTTTGCGGCAGCCCTGAGTCAAAGCTCTGCTGTCACTACACCTTGAGACCTGCATGTTGATTCAGCAGCATTCTAAATTCCTTTTCTGTGATCTAACAGTGTGTCACGGTGTTTTGTTAGCACTGTGTTCCCCCACTTGATCAGCCAATCTCTTCTACAGAGGGGGGATTATTTATGCCTCCTTTGCATCTCTCCATCATTCAGATAAAAGGGGAAACATCACAGGGAGGGAAATATCACATGTTGAAATGAGAGTGTAAATAAACCGACACGTTATTCGACTCATCATTGAAGTAAAAAAATCCTGAAAGTGCTCTTATGCTGCCCTGTAATTCCCTCAGGTCTTCTACTCTGTTCTTCTTTAGAAGAGCAGAGCCACTTGATGACTTTTTGATGTGTTAATATAAAAAAAAACATAGTTATTTTCCAGACTGGGTCCTAAAAACATCTGAACAGTTTCTAATTCAATCTCAGAAGGTGTGAAAGACATCTTAAAATATCAGCAAGTTTGTTTAATTTGATTAGCACTATTCAAAACCATTAAGATCTGTCAGTAATATGACAACATGTGATAGCAGAATGATTCTCACCTACACCTTTCCACAGTATGCAGTGATTTTACCTCCATCACCCTAACCTGCTCTTAAACCTGCAACAACCCTGAACAGCTAAATGTGTCCTGTAATGTCCCTGCCTCTCTCCCCATCATGAAACTACAGCATGTGAAAGACAAGTCGCTTATTCGGTCACACATGCACAAGGTCTCAGATGGATGAATCATAGAGCACAAATAAAAGCATGCTGACCAGTATTGATGTGCAGTGCCACATTCATCAGATTAAATAACTGGAGAGCGCTGTTGCGTGTTGTGAACTCGATGACTAAAACTTGTTTAAAGTCTTTGACCCACAGCTGGTGTGATGAAACTGTTTAGTGGGCAGAAAACACATATTTAAAGGTGCTTAAGGAGTTTAGAAATTGTACTTAAACCTTTCAGTAAGTCATGTTAAAATAAGCTGAAAGAGGAGCACTGATGGCTTGAGTCAGTTAACATTTTTAACACAAGGTGGCAGCACAATGAAGCTAAATGTATGACTGTTTTCTTCTTCAGTTTTTTACAAATGGTGCAGTGGAGTTCTGACTGTGTTTGATTCCTCTTTATAAAGTTCAAATCTGTATGATTTGGCATTAAACAATGATTGAGGTTTCGTGGTGCTACATTTAAAAGAGGAAATAAATCTATCTGTAGTACATGGCAAGCATGTCAGCATACGCACTTTTGTCCATCCATCCATTATCTATTCTGTTTATCCTCTTTGGGATCACGGGGCTGAAGCCTATCCCAACTGACTTAGGTCAAGAGGCGGGGTACACCCTGAACCTGTCACCAGCCGACCACAGGGCCACATAGAGAGACAGACAGCCATTCACGCTCACACTCATACCAAAGGGCAAAATCAGTTAAAATCCTGAATTTCCCCAAGGGGATCACTAAAGTATTCTATCTATCTATTTATCTATATATCTATCTGTCTATCTGTCTTTCTATCTATCTATCTATCTATCTATCTATCTATCTATCTATCTATCTATCTATCTATCTATCTATCTGTCTGTCTGTCTAATACAAGACAGACAGACTAATGCATATAAAGCTAACTAACGTAAAACAGTAAACAATGATTACAGGCAAATGAAAATGCAGTAATATGCAATGCATGTGTATGTTCATCTTTAGATATTTATTAAATGTGGGGCTCATATGATCCAGAATATGATTGTTACGAGTATTTGAGTCAAAGCATGAAAATTTGAGCTACCTTTAACTTGAACCTGATCATGAAACTTTTAACAGGATCTAAAGGCAAGAGGTTTTTCCATACACCAAATGCTTTTCTGATCAAATCTTGCAAACAATAGTCACTGATTTTTGCTGTGGATGTTTGTTCTTTGTGGTTCATTGTTTATTTGACTGTAAAAGAAGCTCAAATTAGAAAATGAATAGGATTTTAGTTACAGAAATCCAAGATTTAAAATAGTCAATCCATCACAATAGCATGGGAGAGGGTCAGGCTAAATAGTTTATATATATGTGACATTTTCCAAAAACAGTGCATGAACACATCAAACTCTGTCTCTTGTTCCTCTTCATAACCAAAACACCAGAGGGCAAACAGTAAAACTAGACCAACAAAGCTTAACAGAGATGTCAAATCAATTTGATCTATTTTTCTATCACAAACCAAAACTTCGTCCCAGAGGCTCCAGAGTCTGTACAGCAAACAACATCCTCATGCAAGATTGAAAAAACTCTTCCTTAGAAGGAAATCTGTGGCAGACTCACAGTGATTTATTACTGCACCAATGTAGGATTTTTTGACCACTTATAACTTAAAGAAAGGTTTTTTTTTTCTGTTTGTCATTTTAAAGCTCCTGTAATGACTTCTTCAAGTGGTTGATTAACAAACTGCAAGAGATGTTTGCATATTGACAAACTACAAAAATAATAGAGCTAGTAAGAAATAAAACACTTTTTGCTGCATTGTTTATTAAGAGGTCATACCATGCCTTTTTTAGTTTTGTATGTCCTTCAGCTCTTAAGTGTGTTTAACAGGTCTCCTCCGCCTGATAGCGTGCCCCCCCTCCCCAAATAGACCTACCAGTCCAGCAATTGTTTTGATGTAAGCTGATTGCCTCACAGTAGCAATCCCATTGTAGAGCGTAGATGATAAAATGAATGCAGAGTTATTGACAATCTGACCTGTTAACCAATCAGAGCAGACTGGACCCTTTTGGGAAAGGAAGGCTTAAAGGGGCAGGAGCTGTAACAGTGTCTCAGCCAGAGGGAGAATGAGACAATATCAGGTTTTTTTTACTTCAGTGATTGTGAACATACCCCAGTAGTCTTCAGAAATGAATTTGAACCTGATTTGAGGCAAAATATGACGTCTTTCTTATCTAGAAACTCTGCCGTGGGCTCGGTGTCAGATAAGGAAATGAAGGGCCTGTGTTCTGGCTGCTGTCTGTCTTGTGCTGGCAGTGCCCATTTTCAATACAAAACCAATCCAGTTTAGCATTCAACATAAAAATGACCGCACTGTCACTGCTCTTTGTGTTCTGAAAATACTTCAACTTTTGAATCAGCACTGCATCTTTCTGTGTCTCCACTACCCTCACAAGAAGGTGCAGTAATTCTGATGTCAGCTGTGTCAATTGCAATGACGGAGGAGAACGAGTCTGATTCACCTTTGAAATTGACATTATCCACGGCTAAATCTGCAGCCGATGCCAGGACAGGATTCCTTAACACTGTTCCATGTAAAAGAAAGTATTAAGAGCACAGACTGGTTTAAATCTGACCTGATTGAAAACAGAGGTTAATTTGTGTAATTAGCCACAAGAAGCACTACCTACCGAATCTGATCTTGTGAGTTTTCCCGGATTATTTAGCTGTCAGTCTAACAAACCTCCCCTCACATAGACATTACTAAGAAGAGCTCAAAGTATGGCCTTCCTGCTGCCATCTGTGTGGATGCCCAGGGCTTCTAAGGGTCCTGAAATTGGCATAGAGGTGATATGTTTCCTTCTGAAATATGTTTAGTTGACCCTCTTGCTCTTTCCTTGTGTTTGCAGCAGCTGACTCTGGTCAGGTGATCCAGGTGATCCACGACGACAGCAGCCAAAGCAGCGACAGTGACAGCGGCAGCATGGTGTCCATAGACAGCAGCCTGAGCTCGGTGGTCTCCGTGGACACAGACAGTAGCATCCATTTGGACTCCAGCCCCTCTCACAGCAGTTTCTCTGATGAGAGTGTCGATGAGTCTGAGGATTAGCTCTCTGCCTGTGGCGGTAATGCGATTTGGACTTTGGGGCTTAGATGTTTGCATTTTCCAAGATTATAAATGGGACTTTAAGGTGGTATGCAAAAATTGGTCTCCTTGTGAGTCCAGTTAATAGATTGAGTTGAGGTTTGTTTTTTCTTTCTGTGAATACTTAAGTTGTCTTATTGTCTTCATTTCAGCAAAAGGAATAAAGTTTTTTCCTATGCATTCTATCACTCACTCCTGCCTGTTAATAACACTCTTTGCTTGTTTTATTATGACTAGTAAATAATGTTCTGTTTAGCTTATTTTATGAAGGGTATATCAGAAGGGTTGTCTTAACACCAGATTGTTAAACGTCTTTGATTTTTTTTACTTTGATAAATTACCTGTAAATATGTAAGTTCTGTTTTATTAATACCTGATTCAATACTACAGTAACAAACATAATAATCCAAGGCAACAGATGTTGAGTTATTTCTTGTTTTTAATGGCCAAAAAAAGACAATTTGGGACTTTTGAAAAACATTTATTGCGCTTAAACACTGGCAAAGGTACCAAAACATTGGTGATGTTCATGTGCTCTGTCTCTCTTGCTGCAGTTCTGGGTTTTATAAATGCAATTAGAGATCCAAAGTTTGCTGTACCTTTTTAAACCAGCAAGGTGGTGAAACATTCATATTTTTATCTTTATTGAATAAAATGGTAGATACAATCAAGATATATTTTATATATATATATATATATATATATATATATATATATATATATATATATATATATATATATATATATATATATATATATATATATATGGAATATCGAACAATATTCTACAATGACTACAATGATCGATCGATGTAAAAGGTTAAACAAAAGAAAACGGTTGGGTGTATGGGGTTAGTGACTATTTACAGCACATTTTAGGTTAAATATATTGATAAGGAATTTTGAGGAGTCTGTCTTTGCAAATTTTTAAAACTTTTTTGTATGTCACCTCTAATTTTTGCCTATGGTTATTTCTGTGCCTCTTCCATGTGTTCTGTCATCTAGCATATTCTTAGTTCAGGTAAGAGGTCACCAACCTGCAGATCTTGATCTACATTTTCAGTGGATCTTAAATCCAAGATGTGCAATAGGTCTTAATCTGACAAACATTGATGCAGAGGTTCACATATTCATGGCATACATGGATCTAGTGAATTCTGCTGCTTTGCAAAGTCAGTGAGATGTAACTGATATCTCTTCACCTCTAAGGTTTTAGGTTGAGCAAAATGGTTTGACTGTTGTAAATATATTTTACAGGCTTACTTGCACTGTGCCAGTCTTAACATCTCATGAGTTTTGTTTAGAAATATGTTGCACAAGTTACACATGTTTAGTTTCATTGTTTTTTTTAAATATATTTTCCAAAGGTTTTTGACTGACTGAAGATTGCATCGACTCACCTGGGTAAAAGGAAACAATGGTGCCCAGTGAAAGTGACTATATAGAGGTTTTTACTTCCTGAAATATAATGTAATTTTTCTTCCATTAAGTGATGCCCTGTTTTCTCTCCATCCTCATCCTCTCCTGGGAGTTGCCTTGCCGGATCACACGCTGAGAAAAGGAGGAGCGTTAATCACTCCCACAGGCAACACTTTCGAGCTTACAGCAAATCTCACAGCTCCTGAAAAACAACAGAGGTGTTTTCATCTTGTAGGATAAGGGGATATGTTCACGTAATTTGATCAGAGCAAAAAAAGTAGTTCTAATTTTGCAATTGTTAATTATGATCTACTCTGTTTCTCATTTATAACACTGGTCGGGTGATTAATATTCTTCTTAGCAGGTTATTAGTGTTACTGCCACTTTAAAATCAAAGGTTAAAAGCTTGCTTAGACATAAATATAACAGGTTTTCATACTGGTAATTGCATGTGTGATGTGGTGCCTAGCAACACTATCATAGGCCTTGATGGCAGAAGGTGAAACATGCAGACCTCCTGCTGAAAATAGATGCTACATATGCAGGGTTTGAGGGCAGATGGAGATTCAGAATTCCCTACGCTCAGTATAAGCCTCCAAGCACTTGAATAAGAGGCTGCTGTAATGTCGGCTTATTCACCAGCAGTCTTTGAAGGAGAGCGCCAACTCCTGGAGTCATGCATGAACATTAAGATTAATACACACTTCTATTTACTCTTTAATATCCTGGATCACTGCAATCACTGGCCACCTTATAAGATACACCAGTTCAGCTGCTTGTTAATGCAAATATCTAATAAGCCAATTACTTAGCAGCAACTTAATTCATTGGGACCTGCTAAAGTTTAAAATGAGCTTTAGAATAGGTGAGAAAAGTGATTCAAGTGACTCTGAATGTCGCGTGACTTTTGCTGTTACAGAGAATCCTAAAAAGAGAAAATATCCAGTGAGCAGCAGTTTTCTGGGCAAAATGCCTTGTTGATGCTGGAGGGCAGAGGAGAAAGGTCACAGTAGTTTGAGATAATAGAGAGGCAACAGTAAATGAAACAGCTACCAAGGTATGCAGAAGACAAATTCCAAACACACAATACGTCGAATCTTGAAGCTCAATGGAGCAATCGAGCAGCTTTTGGATGAGACAGAACAGCAGAGTTGTGTCATGGATATGCAGCACCGTGTTGAATCTCTGCCACAAAGAGTTAAGGCAGTTCTGAAGACAAAGAGGATTTTACCCAGTACTAGGAAGTATAGCTTATAAAGTGGCCAGTGAGTGTATATTGGCCCTTAGAAAAATACAGTTAAATCTAGAATGTGGTTGGAAGAGGATAAGGGCCCCTGAAAAAGAAATGTTTGCGGTTAAATTTTACATTTTTCAGTTGTGTTTTTTTTCTGGATACTGACCTTTTTTCTGAGAGTTCGAACTTTAGTTTCTAATTTCATATTTTTTTTCTGTTAATTCGGACATTCTGTCAAAGTGTTTGTTGTTTTAGGTGAATTAAATACTGACCCAGGTGCTTTATAAGGGTCTGAAGAACCTAAACTCATAGTTTACATTTATTTATTTGTTTTTCTGTTTTGTTTTTTCCTGGAATGTAAATGTGTTGTTTTGTAGAGATGGAATATTAAAAGCCTGTGCTGCAGCTCCACACAGTGGTCTTTGCTTACTGACACTTTATGTTTCCAGCCTGTCACACTCAGCAAGTTACTGAAAGCTGTCAATAAAGTTCAACTTAACTTCAATTTTGCCAAATTTAATTTGTGCATGGGGTTTCATGATGGGAAATAAAATTGTCATAAAATGGGAATATGATTAGAAAATATGATAAATTCAGATTTTAGATTCCCACATATTTTCACCTTCACATAAATGTGTCAGTCCTGAATACTATCTGACAGCTGAGTCACACTGCCCATGAATATTTATTCACATCTTCAGTTCTTGTCTCCTGCAGATTCAGGGACCCCTCCTCAGCCTCTGTGATTCATCCCGGAGAGCCGAATCTTACCCAGAGTGCACTGTAACATCAGCTCACAGAGAGAGTTCGCCTCCTGTACTGATGTCACTTCAGTCCATTAAAGGCGGAGTAAGAGGGAAGCGTGTGTCTGTCAGGCTGAGTTACATGAGGACGACACTGATGGAGCACCCTCAGGGCTACAGTCTGAGATTCTCACCCCTCCCTCTACCCCACTCTCTCTGAGGAACCTCATGATGATGATAAAACCCATCTTCTGCACATCTCTCTCTTTTCCTCCTCTTTTTGGACTTCTGATTTAAAACCCTATCAGTTTTTCCTTCATCATGATGAATCCTCTGCCAAGGAGGTTATGTTTTTAATCAGTTTGTTAACAGGATAACTCAAAAGGTTCTGAGTGGAATTCGTTTAAATTTTCAGGATAGATCAGAAATGGGCCAAGGACCAATCTGTTAGATTTTGGTGGTCTGAATGTATATCAAGACATTCAAAAAAGATTGTAAACTTTCTAGATAGGGCATTTCCCCACTCTTTTATTGATAACTTAATTTCTCGAATAATTTCGATGACAATTCGGAGAATGTTGGTCACTGCACAAAGGACAAGTAATTAGATTTCAGTGGGGATCAGAATAATGATGTGGATCCAGTACTTTTTTTCAAGGATTTGTTAACATTGTCAGAGAGGGCAGTTGTTCCACATTTATGACAATAACTTTGACAGTGTTGGAAATGCCTTGGCAGAGGTTTGTGCTCTCAGAGCACTTCTAATTTTCCTTTTAACTCTCTTTGTTCTTTCTTTCTTTCTTTTGTTTCATTAATGCCTCATTCTTTGTTTTTATCGTATATCCAGATGTTTAAATCTTCTATCTTAAGCCAGTTTTATTTGTAAGTGCAATTGCAAAACTTGAATTTTCCCCAGAGGTTAAGTAAAGTTATTTTATTTTGTTTTCCAGTGTTTCTCAGTTGAGCCAGTTGTTGTGTTCATATTGGGGTGATTGGTTGTACAGCATTCTGTATTGAATTAAACCTCACTAAAGCAAATATGTGACCAGTTTTAGAATATGTGAGACATAATTTGTCTACCAATGCATATATTTTATGTTCTATTCTTAGACATTTTAAATAATGGAAGCAGAACAAGGGATCCAAAACATCTACAATTATCAGTCACTGACACATCCGCCTGTATGAAAAAAGTCAAATTAAATAAAAAAAAGGGGGGTTACAAACTTAAAATGTGCAGATTTCATTCTTCTTTTATATCCTATGGCCAACTTAATAGGCCTATTCTTTGGTTCGCAAGATATTTAACCAACCAATTCTGCAATTTAAAGGTACTGCTACCAAGGCCCTTGATTTTTCTACTGTTTGTAAAATTTCCAATACAGTTTAACTGAAAAAAAAATCAGATAGTTACACAGCCCAGATAAAATATAATATTACAGCACAGTATAATAATGATCAGCTAAGAGCATCCTCTTTCTTCCAGATAAAGTAGAATATCTTTTGCATTTTACATTTTTATAAGTAACCACTATTTTATCATTTGTATGAATGTGTTAATACAGCTTCTAAAACCTTATTTACTGTCATTGCTTTCCATACATACCAGACTTTGAATAACAGTTTGTCATTGCATGTGGTGTTTTTTTGTTTACTACCTTCCTCTACCAACCCTGCACACCTGCTTTGTGTTGTTGTTTGTGAAAAAGATGGCTACGCTCCAACATTCACCCACACAAAAAGCTCATGGTCCATATTTGTGGTCCATCTGTTTGCTCTTTAGATCCAACATTTTCACAGCATGATCCAGGCCAAAATCTGCTGCAGATCCAGCAGACATGGCTCTTTAAACGCTGATGTTACCTGAAAACACATTCACTCATCTCTCATTTGACTACTTATTTCACATTTGCATCTTAAATGTCATCAAAAGCATAACAGTAAAATAGTCTATTTTCATCAGGTAGTCCTCTATTAACTTCGATTGCGAACTTAAGTTCACTTATCTATGTTTTAAGGCTTTTTGCTGAATCCTCTTTTCAATTTACTTTTAGTATTTTTTCCATGTCACATTGAAAACCTGCTCAGGTCCCTAAGTTATTGAATGACCTGCCTGAGGAGATCAGGAAATCCAACACGCTGTCTTGTTCTGAAGAAGTCATTCCCAAAAACGTACTTTTTAGTTATTCTAAATTGTACTGCTTTGTTTCTTTTTATGTTTTAGTACCATTTGTTTTTTATAACATTCTTTCAACTGTTTCGTGTTTGGCATAATTACCTGTGAAGTGCTATATACAAATAAATGTAATACTTTTCAATATCCTCGACCAGGCCATTGACTCCATTGTCAGTCATGTGTTGCATTCAATGAAGATCGGAGATCCTAACTATATGAACTATTTACTCACAATTTTGACACGAATTCTCTAGATTTTGCAACCTTTTATCTCCAGAAGTTCGATGCTAAACACAGTTTAGAAAAAAAATAATGTCAACATTGGACCACACCAAGCCTGCTGAGTTGCATCATGTCTATCCTCGAAGTTTCCGGTCCACGTTTAGACAGCGTGAAGTGGCCTAGAGTCCCAGGCTGAGAGCTGGCCACGAGCGTTCCGTTACCACGGCAACAGACGACGACCGGCTCCGCACACTACAGGTTGTTTTGTGTTTAAATTACATAATTAGAGTTTTTAACTTTAAACCGAGTCAAGGAAATTATGTAAACTATATAAAATGGTTGTCAGTTTTCACTCTTTTCCCCAAGAACAGTGATTTTCGGTCAATTGTTAGTTGATGAAAAGTGTAAGCTAGTTATTGTTTAGCTAACTTTGCTAACTGTTAGCTAAATTTGATGATAGATTTAGCTAGCTGCTGAATGTAATTAATATTATCTTAAGCCTGACAGCGATTAGATGACTCAGACAATATCCCTGTATTACTAAAGTTAACTAACACGCTAATAAGTTAAAGTAAGCAACATAGTCTTTTTACCCATGAGGACTGATGTGTGCATTTTAAGCGCTGTTCATTCTAAATTTTTTATCATTTTGGCTGTGTTCATTCATATGGCATGCATTCTGGCACGATGGTGTGTTTTTATGTGAGCTTGTTATTTCCAGTTCAGCTCCGAGAAAGTCTGAAATACACCGTGTTCAAACAATTGTTAAACTCAAACTGTTGAGCTAAACAAATGTGTCATACAAACTGAAAATTTTTATCTCACTTCCATTAAAGCTTAATAAAGACAGTTTATTATATCTGGATATCAGTCTGGGCTTTTGCCATGGAACATATCATTTTTGCTACTCTCCACCAGATGCATATTTTAACCATATGAAAAGGAGTGTGAGTATTTGACACTGCACAAACAGTGATTATGCATAAAAAGCAATGCTGCTCATCATAAAAATATTTTGCATATTGTACTTTATAAATGTTTTTTTTCCTAAAATCTTTGAAAATTCATGAATATTTGGTGTGTATGATTAGGACTGATGTTGGTCCAAGCACAGAAGAAATTGGTGATTATATCAATATATATATATTTTTTTCTAGCTAGTAGAATTTAGAAACTAGAGTTTCTAGTTAGTAGTTTGCTGGTGATTATTGGACACTGCACAAAAATAATAATATAAAAAAAAGTTTATCTCCTTACAATTAAAATATTTCAGGCCGTATTAATCCAAAATATAAGTAAAAATAGCTTTGCATGTAGCATATTGGAAGTAATTATTATTTTCTGTTTTTTCATCTGAAAACATGTTGGCATCATGACAAAAACCTGGCTTTCAAGTGGTGAGAGTCTTTAAAAACAGTTAGTATTTGATATCAATAATTGGGTCAGTAGTAAGTGAAAAAGTTCAATAAAAGCATATTTTATAGCTTTCTTTTAAAAGCACATTCTTTGTGCTTAGCAGTATGAGTGTGACTAGTTTCAAGTTGAAGCAATTGTTCCTGGTCAGAAAATGTCATTATCATTATCAGTATTCTCTCAAAGATAAAGAGGTGGTATCCATCTGTGTACTTGCGAGTGAGAAGTGACTGTTGGCCACTGACTGGTCCGTAATCAATGTAATGGAGAAAACATTAATTCAATGGAGTTCTAGTTCATTTCCTGTAAAGTTCTGTCCTTCCCAGTCAGTGGGATGTTGCCCACATGGACTTCTTGTACATCTGGTGTGTTAGGTTATCGATCTTTCATTGCTGCCAGGGTATATAAAATTTGCTGGGAACTCCAAGAGGTCCTAGCAATTTAAGAAGTTTTCCAATTATGGAGAATGTTTTTGATCAATAACTTTATAAGGGTAAAGGCCTTCTAAGCACTTTCCCATTTCAGCTTTACCAGAATAAGGCAAAATAGGTTAAAATAGATGCCCCCTTGCACATGTTTAAACTGATATTAAGGGTAAGTCAAGTTTATAGGTCCAGATGTGTGGAATAAAAAAAAAATCCTATGCAGACTTTTGTAGGCAGAAAATTGAGAAATGTTTTACACATGCAAGCACAATCATATACAAGATAGAAGGAATTACTCAAGTGAGTAAAGTTGTTTAACATGATCAATTCAATTTGACGTATATGTTCAGTTTCACAATAGATTGAGTATTTGTGTTGTTATTCTGGCACATCAAAGAAAATAGCATTAATGTTATTATTTACTGTCAAAATAAACAAATTTCATTTCAAACTACCCCTGACTTTTTTACTCCAATGCTGTGGGGTTATTGAAAACCTTTCATTTGATGCTTTAGCTCTGATCATTTAGAAGTCATTTTACTTTTTTTCCGCTTTTTAAAACCTACATATCAACTGGCAACTGCATTTATCATAATATTTTGTATCACTTAATGGTGGTCAAGTGGACTGCCTATTGAAAATTGACCATTTTACCTGACTTTTCCCCAAATACAGTAATGATAAGTATTCTATATTAAAATTACTGAGACTCTTAGATACGTGCTTAATATATTTTGTCTTTTGGCAGTTGGGGAACCACAAAATAGCAAAAATGTTGAGTTCTCCCTGTACACCAAATGCTATCTTCAACTCAGCCAAGGGCAACAGAAGAGGAAGACGAATTATTTCTGAAGATCCGGAGTGGTACCTGCCTTTAGTGCCTAGTTTGTCAAAGCTCTGCCTGCAAAGCATCATCAAAAACTTTGAGGGTATGTTCTTGCTTTTTTTTACTATTATTTTGTGCAGACATTCATCGATAAAACAAACTTTGCAAAACTTCTACCTGTTACAGAGAAGCCAATCTTCAAAGAGTTGGAACCTAAGGATAAAGAGTTTGTTGAGCAAGGACTATCTACTTCCCTGCCCTTGAGGGTGACGGCCAACTCAATAACCGATGGAGTCTACTGGCAGCGATGCTGTGAGAAACGGTGGAACATCTGCGACGTCTCTCATTATGGCCACAGCTGGAAGCGAATGTTCTTTGAGAGGCACATGGAGAGCATCATTGAGCTTTTCATTCCAGATGTAACAGATAAAATGACAGTTGAAGAGGCAGTCCCGCTTTGTCGGAACTATGTGAAGAGGCTGGACATCTCACAGCTCCTGCCTCCAATCAAAGAGCCCCAGGAGGAGGAGGAGGAGGAGTATGGAGTAGATTTGATGGGCGACAACAATTTGATGCCTGAGGAAGCATCCATGGACCACTTTGACTTTAACAACCTGCTCAGTGAGCTGACAAACCTGGAGGAGCTGCATTTAGCATACAGAGTCAACAATTGTGGCATGAACTTTGAATGGCAGATGTTTGAAATGACCCACAGAGACTGTGAGTACCTGGCCAAAGCCCTGAAGTCCTGCAAGACTCTGAAGGTGAATACTGTTTATTTCTAGTATGTTGCTTCCCTTTTTTCCTAGCTAAGCCGGGTTGTAACAATTATTTTATTCATTCAAATGCATTAAAGTGTTTTATAAAAATACAACAAAATTTGTCTACTAATTCGAGTAATATTCAAGATAAACTCATACAAAGGTATTCAAAGATTATTGTGTTTTCTTTATGATGCAATGCTTTTGATCTTTGTGGGTTGTGATACAATTGCAACTCAGGTTTAAATTTTGGCAGATTATTTCATGTTTTAATGTTAAAAACTAACTGATGTTTTAAAGAGTTGAAGGGTGCATTGAGTCAGGAGAGCGACTGCATTTTGCCTCTGGTCTGCCACTTGCTCACCCTTGGAAAAAGTATGAAAGCAAATTTATTAGATGCACCGATCAATAAATCAATCAATCTATTTATCAATCAGTCAATCAATCTTTGTGCCAAATCATAACATGTGTTATCTCAAAATACTTTACACTAGAGCAGGCAGAAGAAGAAGAAGCCATACTCTTCATTTTATTGATATACAAATATATGCATACAGACAACATTCAGAGCCAAGCCTGTGTTGGTCATGCATCAGTGATATAATTCAAATCAGCCTGTTTACTTACATGTGGTGGGTTTATCTCAATAGTTCCTGTTGCATTCGCACAACCGCCGACCACAACCTCACAGGAAATGCTTCATTCCTTAATGGTAAGGTTATTCATCATAACCGGTGGTTGCTGGTTTAAGTGAGTGTTAAAAGAAGAAAGTGTCTGGTAGATTTTTGAATTCATTCGTCACAGTGGCTGGTAGGCAAAAAGTTCATTTCCAACCAAGGGGGGCTTTCAGGAAAATGTGCAGGAAAATATAAGGTGAAAGTATCTGGTCAATGGCCTGAAAACACATTCAGCTCACATTGAATGTTTCTGAACATTTCAAGGATTTTGTGCATGTGTGAGCTCCATAGGTTTTTTACAGTCCCCTCAGCCATGAAAAAAGGGACATTATTGTTGGCAAAACCCGAGCCTTAAATTCATGCTCTATTTACATCTAAGCACAGACAGTGGAGCCTCTGGCTGCAGCCCAAATAAGTCACTTTATGACACAACATTTTAGCAGTATTATTTTATTACTGCATGAGAGCATTGAATTATCCGCCAGTCTCTGTGCATGATATGGAGACTGTACAAGACATTGTTATTTTCTAAATAAGGGCTGCAACTTTATTTTGGATAAACAGATTTATCATAGCTGAACATAGATAGAACATGACAGATTAGGTTAATTGAGTTGCAATTGTCAACAGGAAAAATAAGGACTGCAACTAAATGCTGCATAAGAGGATTTAATATGTTCTGAAATAATGAAATATACCCATTCTGTTTCCCATTTTACAACTGAAACCAAATAAAAGCCAAAGATGTTTGAATCATAATGCTGTCATATTAAAAAAAAAAAAGAAAGCACATGTGAGAAAAAAGAAAGAAACATTTCTAAAAAAAGAAACAACAGTTTCAGGAACCTTGTTATCAAAATATTCACCTTATTTTCTGTCTGAATAGTTGCTAAATAAAAAATAGTTTCATCAATGTGCTGTTTAATCTACTTTCTTCAATTTTTTCATGCTTTTCTCCACAATGATCTGTGCTGCTGCCATTTATACACCTGAAAAGTTACCGTTAGAAAAAGTAAAAAGCTCTTATTTTCAACTCCAATGCTCTGACATAGTATCTGCATCATTTAAAATAATGGTTTGCGTTCCTCACTGTATTTTGTTGCTCATGTTCATTATTCTTTGTTTTCACAGCTTCTGAAAATCTATGAAAGCCACATTGAGGATGAAAAGTGCCGACTCCTTGTGAAACACCTTCTGGACCATCCGTCCCTGAGGGAGCTTGACTTTTCCCACAATCTGATTGGAGACAAAGGAGCCCGGGCTATCGCTAAATTGCTCACCGTGAGCAAACTGGAGACCCTGAACATGAGTGACAACAAAATCAGAGACCACGGAGCCAAAGCTATAGCTCACGCCTTGACCAAGAACTCAGCTGTTTTGTCTCTTAACCTGCGTCTGAACCGTGTGGGAGATGAGGGCGGCCAAGCTATTGGGAAGGCCTTGATGAACAACAACACCCTGCTTCACCTTCACCTGGGAGGTAACGTGGTGACAGGGCCGACCGCCATTGCATTGGCTAAAGTGATGGCTCAGAATCAAACCCTGAAGACCATCAATCTCTCTTGCAACAACCTGGGTGTGGTAAGTAAGGTGATAAACTTAGATTGTTTATTGTCTTCCTATTCATAGTCTTCAGATAGTAATAAATCTGAGGTTTAATCTAACTGACGCTGCTACTAAAGAAGTTCACATTTTCTCTTCTGTGCCACAAAAACAGATTCAAATTCTGTACATACTGTTGAGAACACTGCAGACTGAGATTGGTTAGTACAAGTAGGCAAATACCATGCGTCCCATATATATTTTGTTAACCTTCAATCAAAATAAGGTTTAGTGTAAATTTTAAAGGCTTTTCACAAATACACTCCTAAAATTGTTAAAAATTCATGACAGACTCCCCTGTGAAGGTGTGTGAGGTGTAGGAATCTTAGGAGGCAGGTGTGACATTTAGAGCACAAAGAGAAAAGCAAACAAAACAACTGAATGTGATACTGTGATGTCCCTTTTTGCCTTCAAATCAGTCCTATGTGGACAAGTCACAGAACATAACAAATGAGTGGCATTTTATAGACTTGTATATGAATTTCTTTTATGTATTAAATATTAAAGAGTTAGTTTTATTTGAAGTGGGGTTGCTTGAGGCCCATGGCACTAGCGAATATGCTTGCCAATAAAGGAATTTCTCTGTCCCTTGGTGAAGTTATCGGGGGCATACAGTGGCTGGTACATAGCAGTACATAGTGCTACAGAAAGCCTCGTAATTAACCAACTTACAGGTTAAAACTACTCAAAATACTGTGTCGACAAAGCTTGCAAGTTCCGTTTTTGGCACTCATATTTACTAGTGCCATGGGTCTCTAGCAACCCCACTTAAAAAAACCCTGAATTAACCCTTTAATAATAAAGTTACAAAGGTTTCAAAACCCTGGATTTTCAGTCTCAAAAGCATGCTCCTGTGCTCGTGTAGAGCAGCGAATGTAGCAGACAGAAAAGCCTCAAGTACACAGGTTTTTAATTATTCATAGATATATGTGGAAAACATGCAATAATGGAAAGCTAAGTAAGTGAGTGTTGTTTCCTCAGTGAGAGCTGGATCCAGTGTCTCCTCTCCTGCTGCACAGTGAATGTCTGAGTGGAAGGCAAGTGTGGAGGATCAAAAATCACCCACATAGCAGAAATGAACTGTGCTGTATCGCCAGTATCTGTGACCTTGGTCTACAGCTCACAGAAATAGAAATGCTTGTTTCAGACACAACAATAAAACAATGGTGACGCTGTGAGGGAGCAGTTTACAAAATGTGGGTTGCTTTTGATGGGAAAGGTTACAGAGGAGGGTGTTTTTTCAAGGCTGTCACGACCATCCTAAGAAAAGCATCCTGAGAAGAGATCTACATGGATTTATGCACTCGTGCCAAATGTGTTTTTGTTTTTCCTCTGCTTACTTCTGTCTATGTGTGTGTGTGTGTGCAGGACGGAGGAAAAGCTCTGGAGGAGGCTATGTCTTACAACAGCACCATCACAGAGTGCGACATTCGTCTGACAGGGGTCGATGAGGAGAGCGTCTCCTTCATAAACCAGGTGGCTTGGACCAACAAATGTTCAGGAAAGAAGCAGATAAACTTAAGAGAGTAAAATCAAACCGACCTGAAAGCTTGTCTTTGTGATCAAAACACATCCTTGCGTGGTTTTTGATTTCTGGCTGTTACCCTATCTTGAAGTGCGCAAGCTTGGTCTGCATTTCAAACCACGTGGGATCCTATTTAGCATCATATCAAAAAAAAAAAAAACAGTGAAAACACAGCAGGTGGCCTATTAAGGATGGATATGACCATCCATCCATCCATTATCTGTACCACTTATCCCTTTCAGGGTTGTGGGGGGCTGGAGCCTATCCCAGCTGACATTGGGCGAGAGGCGGGGTACACCCTGAACTGGTCGCCAGCTGAACACAGGGCGACATAGAGAGACGGACAGCCATTCACGCTCACGCTTCTAGTCCAATGTCAGCTGGGAAAGGCTCCAGCCCCCCACAACCAATAGATAATGGATGGATAATGACTGTGTCTAATGTCCCAGTATAAGAAGCAAACTGATAATTTCATTTCACATAATAGCTTCCTCGTTGCAAGGATTTAATACGTTTTCTCAAATATAACTTAAAAATAAGTTTACTTGAAAATCACAGAAACACTGACTGAGCAGAACGGCTCAACATTTTTTTTTACAAACTGAAGCTCTTGTAAGGAGTTTTTCATCGGCTATAAAGCAGACTGAAATTCATAAAAATGACTCTAATTGTCCCACAAAAACAACAGAACCATTAAATGCAAGACTAAATGTTTATCGTCAATTAATGTCCGCAGCCACTGCCATGGGGGGCCAGATGAAGGGATTTGTTACATACCAGCTTTCCTCCATATTTCTACAGTAAAGCTACACAAGTGTTGTGCTGAAAAAATTAAATGATTTCAATTTTTTTAAGTGTTCCTGAAAATTTAAAAAAACATCTCTTTCTCTGTAAAAAAGGCCCCAAAAATCACCCACATACAGATGCTGTTGTCCTCAGATCAGGCTGACAGGGTTCAAATCTTGTCAGTGGCTTCTTTCCTGCACATCACTCCCCTATCTCTCCCTCCCTAATTTCTGACTTACCCTTGGTCCAATCTCTCAATTAGAGTCTGAAAAGCCCCTCCAAAAAGATGACAATGCTACAAAGACCAGGAAACCAGGAAGCATTGAGCAGAAATACATACAAATAACTAGAAAGCACTGGGAGAGTGCAGACCTCCGCCAAGCGCCACAGTTCCCCCTATTTGTCATTTGCACCATACATATTAGTCCCATATTTATTTTAACTACATTTTTAGATTCCTTGACCATGAAAACATACCATTAGCAACTGGATTCATAATGATATCAATATTAGTTCAGTAGTTATTCACGAAAATCGAATTTTCCTTAATGGCAGTTTTCTTCTGGATCTAGCTCCCTAGCTTTTGAAGATACAGCAAATCCGTTGGCACCTTCCAAATACCACAATGCCTTGGCTGGTGTTTGTTGCGTGTTTATAGCTTCATTTGTTCTCTTCCTATGATGAAAATTCCAAAGGTCTCCCCTATTTTTTCATATTATGGATCATAGTATCTGGAATTATTCCTTTATCCGGATCAGTCTTTGATATACTGTAAAGCATGTTAGAAACTTGTCCTGTATTTTTTTCCCAAGTGCCCTGACCATTATTTGTGGAGTTATATGCAGAAATGTCCAAAATGGCCCTATCTCCCAATGTTAAAGAATCCTTAAAAAAAATCCTGGATCCAGACGGAAATCTAATCATTTGTTTCTTATCCCAATCCGGACATTCCCTGAAAATTTCTTCAATATCCGTCCATAACTTTTTGAGTAATGTTGCTAACTAACTAACAGACAGACAGACAAACAAACCCTCCCAAAAACATAACCTCCTTGGCGGAGGTAATAATATCCATAAAAAGACATTTTTTCTTTTTGTAATCTCTCAAAACTTTGCCCCCTCGTGAGCAATGAAATGTATTCTTTTTTAAATTTTACTTCGAAATATTTCAAAGATTTGCCTTGCCTAAAAGCCCTCTCAGAGTTACTGAACTGCATCTTCGTATTTATATTATTATTACACCATGTTATTGCCACCAGTATGAATGAATGTGCATCTGCTCTTACATCTACACCAGAATTGTCGATATATGTGACCATTATAGAATTTGTCAAATAAAAGTTATAGGAAGCATTGTTTTCAAAATGTCTTTAAAACGTCTGTTGAGAATTTATAATGACATTAATTTTTCGATGTCCATGGATGCTCGTCTTATCACCAGTGGTATGCAACTAATAATAGGACTGAACGTTTAAAACATAAAACAGGACAATTTCTTGTCAGAAAACACACAACCCTCTAGTGTACAGAAAAACCTCAGCCAAGAGATAAATGTTACATTGTCCACTGAATCAACACAAACAGTAGGGACCTCTCTGGAGCTTTAAAATACAGTGTGTAGGTCATATTTTTTTGAAGTATCAAAGTTTGACTTTTTTGAGTGGAGAAGGAACAGCTGACAAATACTTTAGTGAGTAATTAAGTTTATTCAGGAGCCTTTTTTCCATTTTGATACACAGATTTGGTATTTAGTCCTTATGTTACATCAAGGCAACGTTGTGGTGGTGTAGGTATACATATAGGCTTGTTTTTTAACCTCTATATACAGGCTAAGAGTACAGTAATAAAACCTTTGCTTGGTAGGTACAAAAACATTTTTGTTATATTTTCCTTTTTTAACTTGCAAAGTACATATTTTTTCAAAATTGAAAGTAGAGTGTCAAAACAATACTTAAAACTGGAAGAACAAAGAAGCCATCTACATAAAATACAAATAACTTAATACTGTGTCAACAATTTGAATTAAGCCCATCTTAGTTTAATATTAGTGAAATATCAAATATCAGCTGTGAAATGTAAAAAAAGGTTTTAAAGGGAAAGAAGTTCAACATAGTAAATAGAATGCAGCACAAAAATGCCATTGGCTGTTTGAAACCAGATTGTATTGCTGTATCTGACTCAAACTCGGTATTTAACATCTTCACATCATAAAAACGTCCCTGCTTTAGTTACCTCTACAGTGTGCGTGACACATTCAGCACAAGTTTCACGTCCACAGTCATTCTAACCTCTTAGCTCTATTTTATTTACAGTACAAATCCTCTCTGCCCTACAGTCTTTAAATCCACAAAATTGTTAAATTCAAAAAGACAAACCCCAGATGCATTCTCCTGTGGGAGAGTACAGAATATAACAAACCAACCTTCACACACATGATAAAGGGTTCAGTGCTCTGCTTGATAAAAGCTTTTTCATTAACAGTTGTCAGTTTATGAGCCTTAAAGTCAGATTAATAACTCATTTGATTTACAGAAATGTTGATGTTTTTGCGACTTCTGCTACGTAAACATTGCACTGGTAAACACATTGTTCTATCTTTACACACGACTACTTATGGATATCACAGTATAGCCATCTGAGACTTTTTGGCTTGTAATTATGGAGAGAATGTAATACAGATAACTTTAATGTAAAAAACTGATCATAATCAAGTCCCTCATGTGCAAGAAGCTCTTCATTCTTTACCATTTCTTTATAAAAAAAAGAGGACAAAGCTTTTTTCTCCTCTCAGTGGTGCATGCAGGGATATGATGCAACCTTTTCTACTTCAAGGTCAGAATACAGTGGCTGCAGGAAGTACATGAATGAATAACATTTCAATTCCTTTTTCATTTGGTTTCATTTATACGTGAAAGGGATATTGTGGAACCCCCATTAACCTTTAAAGGGATATTTTGACATGAACAGAAGCAGATTTGTTTGTCTTCTTACAAAGAGATTAATGCGAAGCTAAACTACCAGATCTGATTTGTTAAGTAAATACATAGCCAACATTTTGGCTTGCTGTACAAAACTTAAACTGTGGGTGAGAAGAAGTCAAGTACTCAGCTCGCTGAAGCTCTTTGATCCCATTGTTATGCCAAAAATACTAGCTTCAAATAACATTTTATGTAGAGAATAAACAAATGCAGTCAGAAATTCAGTTAAGTTTTTCCATTGAGTATTTTTTCAATCTGGATTTAAATACAGAAAAATTCTCGGTCAGTTGTTTAAGAGAATACTTCTACTGAGTCCATAAAAGACTCAGGACACAAAGTGTTTTCCAACTATAAGATGAAGGTCATTTCTCATGCTGAGCTTCAGCTTAAACCTCACAAAAAGGTTTATATCATTTTTTAAAACTGTTCATGATATCACATATCAAGTGCTACAGTGAGGTGATTGTGATTCCTACTCAACACCTGTACCAGGCATGCATCAAAGAAAGAGGAAAAATGAATCAAATACCACCAGTATGTTGTTTTTCATACTTGCCCCCTGTTTTAGATCCATGTGGAAGGGCAAAAAGCTTTTCCTATGTTTAAATTTGAGAAAAATATGATCATTATTGAGCCTCAGTTTTTCTCTTCATTAAATATTAAAGGTTTAAATTATATACATGGTCCTACATGGCTAACCATCTCCAGTATTTGTGCTAGGCTAAATTTAATCACAGCTCTCAGTAGATTTTTATTAAGTATCCACATAAGATTGATACAGAACTTCTCACTGAAGTCTTGGCAAGAAGACAAACAAGTTCTTTTTCGAACATTGTCACCATAGACTGCTTCACCAGCTCGTTTACATTCTAAGACAGATCTCAGTTAATTTAAGTAAAAGTCAGCACCACTCACTTTTACTTCTCACATCTTGTTCTGTAATGAAGACTCTAGCCAATAATGCTGCTGGTATATAGGCCCTGTTTACATGACAAAGAAAACGGCCAAAGACGGAGAGTTTTCATTGCGTTTTAGCCTTCCGTTTACACGAGAACGATGTCTGGAGTGCCTGAATCCGCAAACTTTTGAAACCAGGGTCCAGAGTGAAAAGTTTTGAAAACGTTTTGGGATCTGTCTCTGTGTAAACAGGAATCAGCGTTTTCAGGGAAAATGATAAAGCGTGGCGCATGCACAGTATTCTTTCAGATGAAGGTCACGCACACACATAGAAACAACAACAACAGCTTCAGCCGTCTACTGAGCAACATTTATGGTGCTTACCGTGCTTGGTTTGTTGTCCAGACAAGAAACTCCTGTGTCTTCGTGCATCCACTTGCCATTGTTGTTTGTGAAAAGTTTGTCTTCACCGGAAAGCGTACGCATGTTGTAACGCCGCTGTTTCACTCCAAACCTACATTGCCAACTACTGGCCTGGTATGCACACTACGGCGTTTTCAGTCGTTCTCGCGGCTCTGTGTGAACGTGCATCGTTTTAACATCGTCTCCGTGCAAACGCGGAGCACTTTTGAAAACCCAAAGGAAAAACCTTTCCTTTTCTGGTGACAACGTTGTCGTGTAAATGGGGCCTAAGACTAAACCAGCGTTTTTGTTTTGTGGATACATATCCCAAAAGAGGGAGGAAGCTGTTAAAAGTGGACTCACTGGTTCCTTATGTGATAAGATGCAGAGCAAACCAGAAGTCCACTTTAACAGCTTTTGTCCCTCATAATGTCATAGAAGGTGAAATACTATTCCATAAGTTAACCTTGTGAGGTGCTGATTAGTTGAGTTGACAGCAAGTTTGTTCCAGTTGTAGGTCGTCCCTGCATATGTGTTGTCAATGCAGAGTGAGAACACATTTACATTTTACATTTCAGTGCAGTCAACTTGGTATCGCATTACTCAGCATGGACATTAATGGCAACTGTAAACAGGGCCTTTCATTGCAGGTATATGTCAGAGCTGGTTTGCTCATAAATAACCCTTCAGAAATGAGATCTTCACTCAGTTTCATCCATAAAGATTTAGACCATCCACAAAGACAAGAAATATCTTAAACTCTAAACAGTGTTGTAGGATTTGAGACTTAAATTGAGCTAATTAGTGACACTAAAAGTTAACTCACACATAATTGTTAAAATAACTTTCCTGCATGCCTAATTTTTATCACTGCCTGTTTTTTCTGCCTGGCTCAGCTTTGATATAAAATTCACCACGACTAAGATACTGCATGCACTCATTTGAGGGAAGAACTTTTTTCAGTTCTTTAAAGTATCCCTGACATATTATTAAATGTGACACTATCAGTAGTGAATCCAGGCCCCTGCCTATTTGTAGCATCATAGATGGCGAGCTCTGGCTGTCTCTCTGATACGCATCAGCAGCAGCTTCAGTCGGCTGTACTTACAGGCTGTGTAATAATATGAGGGTGAAACAGGATGGGCCAGACTCTTAAAACTGTGTGTGTTTTTAACAACAATGAGATGAGGATATAGAGCATGATATTCTTTTGTTTAACATGTGATACTGTGCAGCAGGGTTGGAAATTAACTGCCTGCCATTGTGGCTGGTTGATTGGAAATTCAACAACCTGTTAATTGTTTTTCACCAGCTACTATTGTATTGGCTAGATAATTTAATGAGCTATGTCAAGGCTTATTATATTTAAATAATAGGCTTTTTGGAAAGAATTCTGACAGCTATCTGAAAATATTATGTTCTTTTTATTGCTGTCAAACAGAAAAAAGAAAATGTGTTTTATTTTTAATCGAATTTATTACTCTAAGTATGGTAAGTCAACCAAGCCATGAATTTAATTGGACTACACCTTAACAGAGAGCCAGGATAAATTGTTTAAAATCAAACTTGTGTGAGCCTCGGGTGACCTCAGATATTTGAATATTCAGCAGTTAACTCTACAGAGCCCCACTGACTCCCTAGTAGTCAAATAGTTGAAGAATCATCCAGTTCTTGTTATAAGAGAGATGTTACAGGTCTGCTTTAACAGGAATATGCTTTTTTTCTCTGAATAAATCATGTCTTAAAACCTATCTTGGTATAAATATCAGTTTATTATAATTATTATAAAAAGAATGCATACTTTTGTCTTTTAAAAAAAAAAAAAACACATATGCAGATTTAATCATTTACAAGTTTCACCAAATATTTTTTTCTATTTTTTAAATGTTTTTGGTGTATCTATGTAAAGTCAATCATTAGTCAACAATGGGCAAAATACAGTATGTGGAATCAGATTAAACAGTGAAAATCCTTAGTCTAGAGCACCCCTAGTTTGAATCTATGTAAGAGGAGACATTACACTAAGAGGTTTTAGCTTAATAGTGTGAGTTTAATTTTGTGATCCCACACAATATTAGAGCCATTGTTTCTTTACTCTTCAAGATATTACAGCCTCTTACAGTGTCTGTGGGGTTTCAAGTTTTTATTTATTTAGCAAACATCTGAGTTATTTCCTGATATGGGTGTTTCATAATTGAAGCACTTTAACAACATAAAAACTGAGTACTTTCATGGTTGAGAGGTTGTTGGAAACAAAATATGATTGAATGAGCTGCAGTGGTGCTACAATTAGAGGTGTTTTTTTACAACACTTTCTGGAGTTACAGTAATTACAGCAGATCATAGCCACAGCTAACTTATTTTAACAATCTCAGACTTAAAAAAAGCATGATACCAATTTAAATCCATCTTCAGCTGGTCAACCTGCTGTACACAAGCAAATCAGTGCTGTGTTACACTCTTATGACAGAATCAAGCCATTCAAGCACATAGCCTAATACTGTAAATATTTGACACTCGCTCTGTCACGAGGAGACGGGGCTTGTGTAAACCTACAGGTCAACTAGAGCAACTGTAAAGCAAGAACTGCTTATATTATTTATGAAACACTATGTTACATTTTTGTTATTTACCTGCCAATATGACTTGCAGATTGAGCAAATTCACCTACTGCTAAAATTAACACCTGCATTTGGCTGCAGGCACCTGTTAATTTCCAACACTGCTATGCACCATTTATGTTAATGTTAATAAAAGCTGACTGAATGGAGAAATGTTGAAATGACATGGCTGTGGTTATGAGTAGTGAATGCTTGTCCATAACAGTTGAAAGCTAGGCACTTAAAAAAGGAGGTAGGCTGATACAAATATTGCCAAATCTGAGGTTAAATGGATCGTTTTCCATTTAAATCAGCTGATTGGTCAGAAAAAATGCAAACGTATCATTTTAATGTAGCTCATTACACAAGATTTACTGTCGCAAGTAATCAAGAACCAGTTTCAGGAAGCGTTGTTGATTCATTTTGAAGTTCTTGTGTCCTTTAGCCCACCAAGTACTAAATTATTCATCCACTGTGTTGCTATATTTAGTAAGCCAGGAAGTATAATGTCACCTGCAACCAAGCCGATTTCTGCTAACCTGATATTTCAGCATCTGCCTCAGACATTTATTTTTAAGTCAGGGAAATGTCTTCCTTCTTGTGTTAAATTTTCAAGGAGCTCGGACTATACAAGGAGATTCGAACCATCTGTTATAATTAAGTTTCTTATGCAGATGTTTTCAATTGTAGATTCAGGAAATCTACTTCACTTTATGAGAGCCCTGAGACCCAACAAAAACATATTGTGCCTCATAAAATTACTCTTTTAAGAGGCAGCTGTCTCTAGTAATCTACATGATTCATTCTCCTTTTGGGCTTCAGCTGAGTCAAAACCCCTCTCAGGTTTCAGACATGATAACGTGTTAGTCATATCCTTTTAAATGGTCCATGACTAAGGTTTACAAATATGGCATTTACAGTAGATGGGACTCCTCTTGGCCTTTTGACCCCATATCCTTATATACGCTGCAGGACAGTGCATTTGCTTTTGGCAATTTGTTTCCTTTAAAGCCACAGAATATTTTGAACAAGTGGTTCTCAACTGGTCTAGCCTCAGGACTCACCACCACATTCTTAATGATAAATCGTAACCTAAGTATCAGCAAAATAAAATGAAAAATGTTACAGTTTGGACAAGGAGTATGATCACAATTGTCTGTCAGTATTAGCTAACACATCCACACCCTTTCATACTCATTTACACGCCACTGATGCAACGTTGGGAGCAACTTTGGGTTAAGTTTCTTGCCCAAGAACATATTGACGTGACAGCGAGAGCTGGGCTTGAATCCTCAACCTCTCAATGAATGGTAGTGCATACTACTAGACTAAGCCTCCAACTATCATTTAAGTAACTGGTGTCACCTGTTAATGATCAGAGCAAAAACCGACAATAGAGACCATGTTTTAATTGTAAATATTTTTCCTTCATGTAATTGAAGGAACAGCTGTTAATCACGCTGCACTCCTTGGTGATAGGTGAGCTATGAATTGTGTGATTTGACAAATTGAATCACAGGCGAAACACCTTCATTTGACTTTGTTTTGAGTTGAACAGCTTAATTCACACCGCTGTGACTGTCTCTTGCAGTGTTACAAAACAGTTGAGCAAATTTTTGGTCTGAACTGGACTCTTTTGAGTTGTTCCTTCTCAGAAAGAGGATGTGCTGCTTTCCAGTGCTGTGCTCTATGGTTTACTGTGGCTGCACCGTACTATATTGGAGATAGCTGTTGGCTGAACAAACAGCTGGCTCAGGGAGTGCCTTCTACTTGGGTTGGGATATCCCCTTATGACAACATTATGGGATTTTTTTTTCAAATGGCCTGTTTGAGCTCACATTTATAGAAAGGTGGAGAATGCAACTGAGGCAGAAGAGAGATTTTTCGCTCTTTGTGCAGGAGTTGTAGACAGGTCATAGACACATATTTTTGTAAAAAAAAAGTCAAGAGTCTTGCAAAATATGAGACCCTTAATAACAGTGTTGGCATCCTAAGATAAAGACAAATGACTAAAATGTACCTGTCATGGAATATACAAAAGAATGTGATCTTTTGAGGCTTCCAGACATCATAGACTTTTGCCATAAATTCAAAGCCCACCAGCAACAGCTCAGGATCCCCTTTTGAGTCCAGACCTACCAGTTGAGAACCACTGTTGTTACTAACAGTCTCATTTGTAGCATCATGTTGTGTTTCCCCCTGACCTTTTGACTTCACTGTTTGGACATTTTTGTGTTGTTTCTTGTTTATTTTAAGCTTAAGCCTTTTTTTAGAAACCTGAACAAATCCCAGCTCATGGTGTCTAACTGAGTTATCTGTTGGAAAAGGGAAAGTAGAGGTCAATGTGAGCACAGCCTTGTTCAGTCTTTTGTTTTCCTTGCTCTGATAAGTCTGACAGCTGTGGGTCAAAGAGACGTCTCCACACATGAGCCGTTTCTGTGAAGAGAGCGGTGGTCGTGATTTAAACAGCCTTCGTTGCGATGCACAATGAGCACCGGGAAGTAGAGAGCGTCCTGATAGGCTGGTGGGTTCTCCTCGCTGTTCTGGTTTCCGGACAGACAGTGCGTGCTCTCTGTGGGGCAGGACTGCTCGTTCAAACTCCCACTGCTCCTCCACAGGCAGCTCCGCCTGGAGCCATACAGCCGACCCAGCGAGAAGCGACTGGCGCTGAAGGGGATGCGAGGGCTCCCTGTGTTGCAGATGCTCAGTGCGCTTCTAGAGAAGATGGAGGAGCTGCTGATGGCTCGGTGGCAGCGCTCACAGTTCTGCCTGTAGCTCCCAAAGCCCCCACACACAGAGTAGTTGTTGCAGCTCCCAGAGAGCTGAGCCAGGTCCATGAGCACCGCCTCAGAGTAGCTGGGCACCAGCTGCTGGTTGGAGCGGATGTGCCACTCCAGCTCTGTGCTGTCGATTGTGTTGACTCGAGGGATGTGTCTGCAATATGGCCGCTCCTCAGAGGGTGTTGCTGGCACGTAATCGAAGCCAAACAGCTTCTCAACATGATAGTGAACACAGGCGGTGCGGTACTCTGACAGCACCCTCAGAGGCCAGGAGAGGGTGAAAGCTGCTGCAGTCCAGAAAGTGGAGTTCAGTGCGTACCAGGGAAGGTGATCAGGGTCAGAAAAGGCAATCATATACTCCTTAAAGTCTACATTCTTCAGGTGCATCCCCTCCCTGGCCTCCATGTAGTCATCCAGGCCCTCGTTTTCTGTGAAGAAGCGAGCCCTCTGCGTCAGATAAGAGTTCTCTGACTCCACGTTGGCAAAGCTAAAGCACTTTGTGAACCTCAAGCGGGTGATAGGAAATCCCTCCAGGCCCTGAAGGTTCTTTGAGATGTCCTTAACTCCACAGTTCCCATAGTCAAACTCCGCCTCAGCTACGTGGGTGTTGACCCGCTCGTGGTACACCTGCGTGGTTGTGTAGGCATCCCCATTACGATAGCGTGTCACCTGCCGCGTTCTCCTAACATAATGATAGCTGATTGCCTTCCACCAGATGCAGGGTGTAGCCTGCTGCATCCTTTGGATCCGCTCTGCCACACTCTCCATGTCTACCTTGTACTGCAACTCGTTCCTGGTGTAGCAGTGCCAGCACTCCACCAGGTAAACAACATAGAGCATGACCAGGAAGGCCAAAGGGATGTAGATGTAGCCATTGGAGCAGGGGCTGTCGTGGTACATCATAGACTTTCCCTTGTAGGCGCTGTCGAAGGAGAGGCGCGTGACCTTGGTTATTTGGCACCAGACCATCACCCCGACGCAGCCGTACATCAGCAGGGACAGCAGCAGGCATTTCCAGTGAGTCTCCTGGCACAGGGATTTAGTGAGGGACTGCTTCTGAGGACGCTGCTGTGAAGAGGAAACAATACATCAATCAGTACAACCAAACAGCACTGTGTACATTACATTCATTTTTATTTAAAGCTCCTGAGAGGACATTTTAGCTGAATATGAAACAGGCTAAAATCAATACTGATGGCGTTATATGAGCGACTAATGCACACCAGACCATCAGCAGCAGGACTGATTCCCTCTCTGTTGTTATTTTTGAAGCCTGAAACTGCTGCTGCTGCTGGGAGGGTTTCAAGGAGACACATGGAAAAAATCTGCCTATTTTACATTAACAAAGCAAATTTTCATGACTGATATGGTTAAATGATTAGATCAGAGAACTTTTTTTGCCAGAAAACTAATAACCCATTTACAGGAGTGGATGTACAAAGGAATGAGAGTTACTGCTTTGTCAATCAGTTAAAATTTACCAACATTTATTACAAGTGCTCTAAGGTCACGTATTTTATTTCTTTTAAACAAGTTTGCATTGGTCTCAGGTGTATCAGATCTTATTTTTAAAGTTTCTTGCCTGAAAAATTCACTCTGATATTGAAGTTTGGCATGCTAACCCCCTCGTTTTCAGTCCAGCTCAGAACAGACTCAGGTCAGGTTTGGGAACACATGCTGGGTCGGCACTTCGCCATTCATCAATCCAGACGACTCTTCAGCACCACCTTGCCAATAATCAGATGAAGCGGGAAGAATCAGTGGTTGTTATTTTTTAATTAAACTTTATTTATTCAAGTGATATTTCCTCACCTTATATCTGATAGAACAATGTATCAATATTTCAGAGGAAACTAAACATAATTCCCTGCCCTTTCAGAGGTCATTTTATTATTATTATAACCATCATATCGAAGATTAAAAACCCTGCATTTATTCTACTTTAGTATATACCAACATATTTATTGCTCACTATTTAAAAACTTAACAATCAGTCACATAAAGGTTTAGATTATCAAATTTGATGTAAAGTTGTATTTTAATTTATAGACACAAGTCTGACCTGAATCTCTGTTAAGTATAAAGTTAGAAACTTAAAAAGTACTGGCTCATGCATATAAAATATTTAGGGGAATTTTCTGCATTGTAAGTGCTTTTGCATACTTTATGCATGAGCTGGGAGCCAATTTCACATGTCCTGGTCTGTTCTTGTTATAATCAAAAGACTCATCGGCTGTTGGGACCAAACTTCAATAAAAATGTCTGATTAACAAAAAATACAATAAATATAAATAGGAGCACAAGGAGCTGATGTTTAGCGTTCGCATGGCTGCAGAACAGTTTCTACATGAATTTTACGTCAGTGGCAGGAAGAGTAACAGAGCAGATAAATGTGGAAGGGTTCGCACTTAATGTCAATCCAGGCAGAAAAAGTTTGACTGTGGCAGCTTAAAGCTGGTGTCATCCGCTGTCACCGCAGGCACAACAAGCATGAGCGAACAAATCAGGAGCTTCTGGGAACACTGCTGCACAACTTGGCACACATGCAAAAGACCCCGAATTCATTGAAAAAAATTAGCATCTAAGACTTTGCACTAAATTAGCACCCTCTCTGCCTGTGCTAGGGCTGGGCGATATCAGAAGTTTTAACATTATTTATAGTAATATTATTGTACACCACATGATAATCTATTTGAAAAGTCCAAGTTATAGATATTTATTTTATTTCCTTTTAGAATAGTTCATTTTAGTGGTAAAAGCCATAAGTTACATGCCACTGACGTAGCAGCGGGAGCAACTTGGAATTAAGTGTCTTGCCCAAGGACACATCATCATATGACAGCCAAAGCTGGGCTCAAACCATCAACCTTTCAATTGATGATGGAGTGTACTACCAGACTAAGCTTTGGATGCACCACAAATATTATTACAAATAAAACAATTTATTACAACTAACTTTTCATTGTGAACTAAGAGTTGCTTTGAATCAGAGATCGATTTTGAGTTGAATTGTGACCCCCAGAATCAGGATTGAATCAAATCATGACACACTGAAGATTTAAACTCCTGAATCCCATACTTACAGCACATTTAAGATGGAAAGTTTCAAAACAAACGTCCCTCAGTGTTGGCTTTCCATCCATCCATCAAGCTTGTTTCTGGTCTTTGGGAGTAATTCAGAGTACCCAGGCAAGAAACATGCATTAATGAGGAGAACTCCACTCAGAAAGACAACAACAAATCACTCTGCTAAAAGTCACCAATGAACACAGTCATTCTTTAAACTATTACATTACACCAGCAGTAAGTAGAGCTCACAAACCTTCCCCCATTACTAAGGGTTAGCTTGACACTGTAAGACGACTTCACTTCTGCTGACTGGAGAAACCGTGTGGAAGGTTCAAAACTGATGGATTTTAAGCTGCTGCTTGCTACATTTCTGCCACCAGTTAGGCTCACCCCACATGACACTTCACCACTCTGTGCAACAAAAACAATGGTCAAAATGGAATTTTTTTTGTTTGTTATAAAAAAAAAAGTAGGACATCTAATGCACATTGTCTAAATTGCTCAAACACATTAGCAACATTTGGAATGATACGTGAAACTAATGAGGGGTGAGGGCTTCCTTCAACCCTTGCTAACTTTTCCAAATGTTGCTCTTCATAAGTGATGCAGCGATTGTGAAAAACAGAGCAGATGATGTTGTTTCAGATAGCAATTTTTAGATGATATTGAGACCAATACCAATAGTTTACTAATCACTTCTTTTGGCATAACTCTCCCACAGTGCTAATATTTCCACTCCTGGCTAATCATGAAAACAGCTCACTGTTAGTCCTGTAGGTACGTTTTCTGCCCCTGAAAGATTTCTCTAAATCAGCAGTTAGGTGTGTAAGATTTCAGCATTACCTTAATATGATCCATTAAATAAACATCTGAAAGTGATGTCTGTTTATTCAACGTTAATTTGCTGTTGGCCAATGCTTGAATTAGGGCTGATATCAGTCAGTAACTCTGTTGGACCAATGGCGATGTGCATCCCCATTACATAAAACAAATGTAATAGGGATTTAATGGATATCTTCTATCATAGAAATAATGGATATTCTGTCATTTTGAAACGATGTTATTTAGGAGTATTAGAAATTACAATATGGATATAATGCCGATGTCCTAGTGCAATTTAACAGTGTAAGGGAGTTGGTCCTTTTTATATATTTAAATATTAAATATTATTCAGTATTGGGTGTCTTCTGTTTTTGTCCCTGTAGTGACAAACTGGTATCAGTAACATTTGATTTTTAAAAGAAACATCAAAATTCATAAGTCTGATTATGTAACAACTAGGGCTGCTGGACTGGCAAAAATCATAATCATGATTATTTCATTAGATATTGAAATTCTTATTAGATATTATGAAATACAATTACTCACTGATTTTAAAACACGCACCACATGCTTTCATCGAGCATATATGCTTTTGACACTTTTATTTTGATCATTAATGAGCAGGCAAAACATAGTGATATACATGTTAAAATACAAATACCTCAAAATAATGGTAATAATAAAAATAATGGAAAATAAAAGAAAGTTCAACATGTCATATGGCACGTTAATATTTTAATCTCTATTACTTCATTTTCATCATTGTGGAAGGCAATAACTGATAATTGAAATTAAAACCTGATAAATTGCCCAGCTCCAGTAACAACCATGTATTTCTATACAAAACACCTTTCAGATAACAGCAATGTGATATGTTTTTGGTCCATAATTCCCGACCCTACTGTGTGTAGACAAACCTCTTGAGGGTGTAATGTAGCAGCCATCCTCTCTGCCTGTAACATGACGGCCTTTAGGTCAACCTCTGCATACGAGTTACCACAAACAGCATCAATGTGTTGAATTCAATATGTCAGCCATGTGCTCTTTTAGTGACAGATGAGCATAAATAATAGATGCTTTCTCTCCATAATTATCTGCAGCACCTTGGCCACATGGCCCCCGAGTCCCTCACCACCCCAAGGCTACACCCCACAGGGTAAAAGGGATTAACATTCAGAGTTCCCCTTTGAGATGAACCGACTGCACAAAGACTATTCACTCTGTAGTATCCTGTACACGCTCTAACTCTATGATCAATACGACATGACATACTTTGTGCCTCGTGGTACATTTTAGAGCCTCAGTTAGAGCAGCAGGGGAAAAAGATGAATGTTTTTAGAGGGGGAAAAATACCTGTTATTCACTCCATTCAGACAAAGAATTTTCATGGAGAGCACAAAATAATGGGGTTATATTATTATTATTACTACTACTCTTACCATTATTGCTATTATTATTATTATTATTATTATTATGGCTTTATCAATGTAACATGAATTTAAAGTGTGATTTCAAAACTGTTCAGTAAATGGGCAGCAGAACAATCAGAAAGGGACAAACAACACAAACACTTACTTAACATGTTGGATCGGGTGGGCAACTTGCAGCCAGGGGTGCACATGCAGACCTACTCTTCGTTTAAAATGGCCCCTTAGTAAATATTATGTCATTTTAAATATAAAGAAAACACAGCAAATCTGCTAGAGAGGATTTCTAACTTAATTTGCAAACATAACCCCTCATTCAAAGACCAAATGCATCACAACAATTTTCCAAAACATCTAAGCCTCTAGTATCGAGAATACAATTCATATGAATCCCTTAATATTGACTGTGGTCTATCTTGACAAAAAAATAGACCTGTTATTAGACAAAAAAGGATAAATCTCTCTCTTAGTTTTCATGGAGGGACAAACAAAGTCCACAAAAAGAAAAAGAAAAGAAAACCATAATTTTATGATCAAATATTATCCTGTTATAAGGAGTTAATCTCAAAGGAAATGCTTAAGAGGCCGCACTGAAGATTTTGGTAAGTAAGAAATCAAGGCTGTACAATCACATGGTAGGTTTTTTGTGTTTACAGTATTGTGCTGCACTAATAAACAGGTCTAAGTTGTTGTGTGTGAGACAAGTGCACAAGAAAATCAGATTCTAGGACACAGAATTTACTTCATTTTAAAACATTCATTTTACCTGCCTGCATGTTTATTTTCAGATCTTTGAGGTCAACTGTAATGCCTGTAAGATCTTGTAGGCTGGCACATTTGTAGCTTATAATACGGATGCTTTACCATATAATTTACAATTAGGGGACCCCTAAAACTGAATGAAAGTTGTTATCTCTCAGGGATAAAATCCAGCACACAAGTTTTGATCTGCACTTACAGAAACAAACAATTTACTCTGAACCCTTAATGTCTGAAAAGCCTCACAGTTCATGACTCAGCTGAGGCGCCTTGAACTAAGCACCTCTCAAACTCATGGACACTTCCCCCTTGACATAATAAGACCAGCCAGGTTATGTAAAAACCCTCTTGTGTAATGGATATGTAACTTGTCCAACATGATTGTGGAAGAGAACAGCAGAGAAGAGCAGAAGACTTTCTGATAAATTATCATATTTTACTCAAATAAAACATCCCTGATTAATCCACTTGGTGCATTTATATTCATAGTTAAGTCAAGCAATGATAAAAGCTTCATTAACAAATTTAATTGGACTTCAGTCCACGTCCTAGTGTGCAAGCAGTAAGAGAGCATTTATGTACCGATATAGGCATGTCCACCTAACCTTGCAAAGCAACTGTATTGACCAGAGCCCATGTCATCAGGTGGATACATGTTGCAAAGCCTCAAGCTGAAAAACTTACACCCAGTCAGATAATTTCAGAACCCATCAGCGTCCTTTGGACAGAAAGGAGCAGTTGCTGTGGGTGTGGTATTGTTGTGCTGAGAGTAAGATGCAACTTCAAGCCTATAAACAATGGCTGTCCATGGGGAGATCAATGTGACTGCTGATGCAGTGGTAATTTCATCAAAACTGGCCAACATGTTTTCATTTAAAGAGGGCAAAGATCAACACTGAAAGTGTCTCTCTTTTCTTGCAACTTGATTGTGTTTCAAGTTTGCAACATGTAGTTCACTTCAGTGGTGTGTGCCAAGTCATATGGTAAATGGACTGCAGCTTAAATAGCACTTCCCAAGTCTCTTTGACTCAAGCAACTTTACACTGCAGGTCACATCTACACATTCACACCCTTTCGCTCTCACATTCACTCACTGATGGTTGGAGTCTCTGTGTCAGATGTCCGTCAGCATTAAGTAACACATTCAACACTTTCATGCCTATTTACACACCACTGATGCCGCAGTGGGAGCAACTTGAGGGTAAGTGTCTTGCCCAAGGACACATTGCCATGTGACAGCTGGAGCTGGGCTCAAACCTACAACCTTCCAATTACCAAACAATCACACTATCAGACTGTACCACCGCCCTACTATGTCATTTGTCCAAGTTTTATTTCTTGCCTGACGTTGATTTGCTGTAGACATCAACATTATTTCTGCTGTATTTTGAAATGACCCGGGAACTCTGAGAGTTTGTTTTCTTGTGTTGGGTCTATCTTCTTGATGGAGACTGAGGCAGAGTTGAAATGAGAGTCACAGCGTATTTACAGCAAAGAGGTGTGTTGCTGGCATGCTCAGCGAACAGATGAAGGTGCAGGCTGTGCAGCGCAGGCAGACTATGTGGAAATTTGGGGTAACGCTGATCTGAGGGCAGAAGGTGGTCCAACTTGGTACTAAGATGTACCTAATAAAATGGACAGTACCACATTGTGTAAGTGAACCACAACCAGTTTAAAAGTGTTTTCAAAGTAAGGTTTTCTTCTGACCAAAATAATTCACCTTTCGTAACAGCGTATATGCACTGAATGTGTGGAGCAGGATTTATCTGTAGAAACAAATTTGTAAAGGCAATTGTGCTCAATTCAGTCATATTTTTTTGATCCAAGAAATGACTGTTTTATCAAGCAGTCAAATTATCACAACAACCTGTTTTGAACCCTTTCCAGACCCACAAAAGGTCCTCACTCCCCCTTTTGGAAACCACTTGTCTGCAGGGGACACAAACAGAAGTAGCTCCATGCTCGTGCACACTCTCGGGTGCGCGCTTGAACGCACACTTTCATACATTTATTCTGCATTTAAAAGGAAGCACGGTTTTAATCACATAAAAATCCTGATTATTTCTCTGTTATTTTGTGTTCGGTGCCCCCTAATCTTCTTAATACAGTGAGCTATGTCGGGACTCCGGTTTGATATGAATGAAATATGGCACGCTAATTAAGAACTGAGACAGCCAACCAGCCTGCAACCTGCAAACAACAGCATGTCCTCACCTCCTCTCTGGGGCTGTCCGGCTCCTCTTCCTCGGGCACGGTGGTGGTGCTGCTCTCACTGGCGGTGGCAGCCGATGCTGGGGACATGGTGGTGGTAACCGAACACAAACCGGGGCATGGATCTCCGTGTGGGATGGGGGTTTTCCAAGTAATCAGGGTGCAACATAAAGGCAACAAGGAGGACCTCCTCGGTGCGTCATCCACAGACAAAGCAGCCCGGCCGGAGATCTCCTGATGGAAGCCCGGAAAAGACGCTTCATCCCGGCTTGTTCAGGTGACCAGACGTCGCTGGGTATCGCTCACGGTAATCCGGTCATTGAGGCTCGGAGAGAGGCGAACAAACAGGCTGAGACTCCTCCCGCGGTGTGATGATGAGTGGATGTTGATGAAGAGGGATGCTGAGGAGCTGATGATGAGAGGAGGATGAAGCGTCTGTCAGTCAGCTCGTCTCCCTGCAGGCTGAGCTCAGGGAGGCTGTGAAGAGGACAAAGACGACAGACAGAGGCACATGTGAGCAGCCAGCACCGACACCTCAGCGTAAATACACACACATAGGGCTGGGCAACATCGGCTTAAAAATGTTTGTTATTATTTTTCAGCTGAGTGGTGATACAAGACATTATGACAGCAAATCAGGACCATTTAAAGAAGAATTAGTAAGTAAGTAAGTAATTAGTAAGTAAGAATTAAAACTACTACTACTAAATTATGTTAAGTTTAAAGCTTGTATTTTTTTTTAGGAAAGATAATAACGTTGTAAAACTACTATACAAAATATGCTTTTTTCAGATTATGAAGTTGTAAATAGCTAATTACCGGAGAGGCAAACATACAATGCTTAACACGTGTTAGACCTCAACCCAATGTAAGGTTTATGCCACAGCTGCCCTAATTTGATTGCGTTATTAAAATACTTTTTTACGTTTCTGAAATGGTTAATACACCAGCATGTAGAAGCTCTTTAATCGAAATGAAAATTTAAATGCCAAGATATAATTATTATTGTTATTCATGCATTTTCAAATGTACTTTTTTTAACAAAAAAATCCCCAGAAAAAAAGTAAAGCACATTGTTATTGCTTGATTAAAATGTCAAATTATTAGATTAGATTAGATTAGATTAGATAGAACTTTATTTATCTCCTTCAGGGAAATTAAGGTTCTAGTAGCATTGTAGTGTACAAGGTATAAAAGAACATGGGATATCAAAAAGTGAAAAGCAATTAGCAGATACCAAATCTATATATGTATACATTAATAAATCTAAATACTAAATAGTAATAATAAAAATAAAATAAAATAAAAATAAAATATAATATGGCTACATGCTGGCTATGCTGCTGCTGCTGCTGCTGCTCCTTCCCGTCCTCAGTCTTGCTGTTACTCTTCATCCCCCTCAGTGAGGCGTTGTACAGTCTGATGGCCTGAGGGACAAAAGAGTTTCTCAGTTTGTTGGTCCTGAATTTGTGAAGGAGCAGTCTTGGGCTGAACAGGCTCCTCTGGTTGCTGATGGCGGTGTGCAGAGGGTGACTGGCATCGTCCATAATGTCCAACAGTCACCGTCACCAGAGAGTGAGTCCAGCTTCATGCTGACCACAGAGCCGACCCGCCTGTTCAGTTTTTCGTGCCTGGCTGTGTCCTTCTTGGATGTGCTGCCCCCTCCAGCACACCACAGAGTAAAAGAGGACACTTGCTACCACAGACTGGTAAAACATCCGCAGGAGTTTCCCACACATGTAGTTATTTACTTGTATTCCTACACAGAAAAATGCTTGATGAATTTCTGACTTCTCAGAGAAGCCCAGTGAGCGGCTCAAATTTGGGTATAAAAAGGTGAAATCAGTTTGAAACTCCTCATTCCTGTTAATCATGTATGTCCAATAAAAATAACATTTTCGGTTTTAAACACGCTTTGGAAAGATTTCTCGTCTTTATGACAGGTGGTCTGATAAATTTGATAAGCACTGTATTCGACACCACTTGAGTTTTTAAGTTGACTGTAATGATGACATATCATTGGCCATTACCAAATGCTCAGTCCTGGCAAACAATATCTACCACAACTGTGACACAACAGCTGTGATTACAGAATATCAAGAAAAGCATTTAAAAAGTAATACAATGTTATTTGAACGGCTTTATGAAATATACTGCTGATGAATAATGATGAAAGAGCAGAAACACACAAAAAATGAACCTACAAAATAAACTGAGGTGGGACAACCCATTTCTTAACCCAAAACTGGACCTTCAAATCACACAAGAGTAAAATCATCTGAAGAGAATGTGAGACGTGCTGATGCTTTTAAAAAGCCATGTTAAGAAAGAAGACATGTTAAATTTTCACTCAGTTACATAAAGCATGAGAGGTTACTAATGTTCAGTGATTATTTCACTGAAATAAAAGTACTTTCTCTTTTAACTTCCTTACAGTAAATCACATTACAACAGGTATGGGGATTTTTATTTTGTTTTTGTTGAACAGAGTCCTGTTCCGTGTTCCAGCAACAAAAGATTGTAAGACTCGGTGGACCAAGGCCAAGTCCTCTCTGAGAAGCTGTCAAACCTGAATTTGTCTAGCATTAATCTTGTTTTTCTTAATTAGACAGTGTTGAATAACCAGGAGGGCTGTAATGTTTGGTATGTGCACATGTCTAGGGCTGATACTGGCATCAGTCTGCACTATGGCATGGCAAAACAAAACAGCATAGCAGTTTTGAATGATAGAGCTCATACACCATCTCTTCATGCATTCAAATTCAATCTCATATTTTATCTCAGTCCTCTGGAGAGATAGCAGTTCATTTTCTTTGCATTGCACCTTTCTTTACATCATTCAGGTTTAAATTGGTTTGTTTTTAGACCTTAAGGAAAGTTCAGATATGACATAGATATCATCGTTGTGTCTTTCTCAGTTATCATGATGCTTGTTGTTGTTTAACTGTCAGATGGTTCAGTTACACAATAATTGCTGAGGGTTTGTATGCCAGGATTCTTAAGGCACCCTGCTGTCAAAGGAAAAAAAAGGGCAGGTCTGCACAGTATTCATCTTTTATGGTACTTCATACAAAGAAGTCACAACAAGTCACAAACTGTATTCTTGTCCCAGCAGTGTTTCCCATTTTTGTGTGTGTGTGTGCTAGGCCCTCTTTGGCATGGGGCAAATATTTTAAACGCCCATCCCTCACTCTTCACCGTACATGCATTAACATATGTTGATAAACACAAAGTTACTGCCAGTCACCTCCTTCTCCTTCTGTGTAAGTATTAAAAATGAGTGAGGAAAAGCCAAACTCTACTACCGAGGTTAGGTTGTGGAAGACAGTTTCATGTCACGGGTCAGACACCATGGCAAGGCTGAGCACAGCAACAAGACTCAAGGTATTTGTGTACCACATCAGCAAGGTCTCCTTAGGCAAGGACTTCAAAGCAGACTGAAGTTTGTAGATGTGCTGTTCAAGCTCTTAGGAAGCACAAAAGGAAATTTAATGCAGCGGATGAGAGACAAATCAGGTTTACTTCCCTTTGAAATTAGATGTTCAGCATCTACTATCCACAGATGTCCGACCAGAAGTGGTCTCCATGGAAGACCAGTGACCAAAGAAACATACCTCTGATGTCGAAATGTCAAAGATCTGTGGTTAGTTCATATTTGGAGCAAACTCGTTTATTAATTATTTTGCATGTATTTATTGATAAAAGTAAACTATGAACATTTCTATTTGTAATAATAATAATAATACATTTATTTAGAAGTGCCTCTCTCAACACTCAAGGACACTGTACAAGATTAAAACAGCAACAATAAAATGAACAATAACAATAAAATCAACAATAGCAAAACACAACAGATCATGACAGGTGTGGGGAAGAGGTGGTATGTTATTGTTAGTGGAGTATGCAGTCCTGAAGGCATTCTCACTTTACATAATGTAAATCGCTTTACAGGTGTGTCAGTCTAATTTTAGAAGAAGCAAAAGCTTGTTTAATCCTATTCTCCTATGCTCAGAAATTAATTAATCTTCTGATGACTTCCTTTTTTTTATACATATTCACAAATATGAATTACCAAAAATATTTACATTTACACCATAGAAAATAAACAAGAAAATAAACAAACCATGAGTTCTGTTTTTCTAAAACTTTTGTACAACACTGTATATGTCAACATTTTTTTCTGTTCAAAAATTACAAAAAAAAAAAAAAAGTCAGCATTAGGAAAAATCCATGTTGGCACAATGCTAAAAGTCAAATTGGAACTTTGATTTAAAGCTGACTGCACGATGTCCTCGTGCATATGTAAAATGACATCAAAAATAAATGATCAGAGTGAGAAAAAATCAATTCAAATGCTCCTCTAGTTATAGGAGGGGCAGGCTGTGAGTAAAGATAGATAAATGACCAGCTGAAGTGAAAAATTTATATGCTGTTATGTGTGTAGATGCAACATGCTGTACTGATACTGTCTTACCCTATATGCCCAGTGTTAAAAACAGCACATCAAGAACATTCAGAGCATAAAAAGATGTGACATTAAACAAGCACATGTGCCTGTGCTGTAGTGATTACAGCTCTGTAAGCACTGCAGTCAAAAGCTCACTCTGCTGGGCAAACTATGCAATGACAACACTTCTGTTTCTCTCTCAGTATTCATTTTAAGTCCCCTGGAATCTGACAAAACATTTGTCCAAGTAGGCACATTAAAACCCATGCAAAGCTTAAAGATAATTGGTTGATTTTGTTTTCACTTACCCTTTACAGCAGTACAATATCCTGCAGTTTTTACCTCCGCCAAGGAGTTCATGTTTTTGGTCCCGTATGTTTGTTTGTCTGTTAGTTTGTTAGCAAGGTTACGCAAAATCTACTGGACAGATTTTGCTGAAATTTTCAGGAGATGTTGGGAATGGCCCAACTTAGAAATGACTAGATTTTGGTGGTGATCCAGACAACCACCATTAGTGAACAATCCAACAATCAAACTGTCTAATAATGATATCACATGATCCTGAGTGCTAGTTGCGGGTTTCCAGGATCAAGGAATCATATTATGATGGTGACTTTCTCATAGAACTATTGCTTATAGATGTAACAGCAATATGAGAGCTACCTTGGCGGAGGTTTGCGCTCTCCGGGTGCTTTCTAGTTATGTCAGTGGGTAAAAGTAAAATTACTTGGGGGCCAGCAGGTTATATTCGGGGTAAAGTCTTTGTGAAAAACCCTGCTGTCTGGGTTTACTAACTTGGATAGATTTAGAAATTTTTCATTTTCTTCTGCATGCCTGGATGAGGTTTGAGTGAACAAAAGCTGCTTACACTTGCTACCTTGTAAATTAAAGGAGCTCCACCCCTGAACATTTCCTGGATCACACCTGCTCTTTACAGCAAGTTTTTACCTGTCTTGTCAAGGTTTGTGGAGTAAAATACTGGGATACCAGGAAGTGCTAAATGCTAGCTCACCTCCACAGTTTTGGACTCATTCCGGTGCAGGACTGAGTCCAAAACTGTGGAGGTAAGTTAGCATTTAGCACTTCCTGGTTTTCAAGCCCAAAAATATGTGGGATTTAGAATACCGGTTTCAGAAAAATGTTGAAAATAAGGTTCATCATGAACACAAGCAGACAAGATTTTAATGTTTAATGGGAAATTAAAAAAAAAAAATACATCTAATGCACCTGCCTTTTGGCAACTTTTGAATCTCAAATCGTTGTTGTATGTTAAAAACAACGGTTACAATCTAACGGCTAACAAGGACTACAAAAATGGCCAGGGACCCAACGGTACACATATTGCCACAGCCGTGAGGACCAACTTGACAAGGTTGTTCAATGAATGGAAATTCTCAAAGAAGAAGGTAACAGTAATAGAGGGTAACGAAAATATTGTATTTGCTAACCGCCATGATGTAGTTCTTTAGTACCTTACTAATAGCTTTTCACTCTCACTGATTACGTTCATAAGCTTAAAAAATTGTGAGAAGTAAGTTCGTTTGTTAAGAAAAAGAAGAACAGAACATGTAAGTTTCATAATCTTATGTTCTCTCCAGATTTTATTATCAGCAATGATCCAAAACACAGTGAAAAAATCCTGTAGGCTTTCAGTGGACTTGTAATCGAGGGAACCAGCGCAATGCTAACTGATATATTGTAGTTTTAGAATGAAGCTGTTTTTTGAACCAGGCTGTACATGTGTGTATGAAGGCTGTTAAAACCATATTTTCCCTGCATACTTTATTCAGGTTACTGCAGCCAGCCCTAAGTGGCCACTTTGGGTACTACAGCTTTGGATACTTCTGTATGGGCCTCCATTTACACCCCAAGAGGTTGCCGCCTGGTTGGCCTACAAAAACACGTCATCCCTGCACCACTGTATACTGACCAGTCAAGCAAAAACTGCTTATTCAAGTGCAAGTCAAATCTAATTCTACCTTTACGAAATTACAGAAGGCCAATTGGAAATAGCCAGTGGGCCACAGTTGGCCCCTGAGCCATAGTTTGGGAACCCCTGCACTAACTGTGCTTTTAGAAACTTTAGACTCATGCAGTTGGCACTTGAAGAGTCAGCTTTTAATGCATCAAATCTGTGTGCGAAATGGTGACAACTGCAATATAAATATCAGCGGTGGACAAAGTACTCAGCTCTATTATTTGAGTGAAAGTATAGATACTCCTGGTCAAATATTACTCCAATACAAGACAAAGTTGTTTAGTCAAATTTTTGCTTAAGTACTAGAGAGCATGCTTTTGAAAATACTTAAGTGTTCAAAGTACATTTTTGTTCTAATGTCAACGTGTTATTGTATTGTTGACACAATTAATTTAAGAACCTAATGACTGAAACAACCTGCTGGATGCATTAAAAAGCTTGTAAGATATGCAGCCTATATGAATGCTTTTTGAAACACGATTGAATCGACAAAAGGACAACCATTGCTGCTTTCATTTTTTAATTTATATTTAAGCTATACTTAAAAGTAACGTGTAACTAGACCCTTCATTGAAATGCAGTGGAGTTAAAAGTACTATATTTGTCTTTCAAATGTAGCGAAGTAAAAGTCATAAGTTTCCAAAAATAATAATACTCAAGTAAAGTACAGATACTCAAAAAATGTACTTAAGTACAGTCCTCAAGTAAATCTACTTCGTTACTGTCCACCCCTGATAAATATTCTCCAACATGCAGAACACTCAGCCCTGGATGTCCTCAGGCTGCTCTATTTTAAAAAAGCTTTATTTAGAAAAAAATGACAATAATCATACCCCATGGGGTCAGTGTCCGCGCGCGTGCACCCGCGTTCACGCGCATGGGGATTCCCCTCGTGACAACAACAGCTTTGCTTTTCATATGTCAGCTCTGCCCGGCCTTATCGACTTTCATTGCTCATATGCTCGCTGCCTGGAGCTCATGTTGCTACCGGATATGTAGACGACGACGCATCGCCTGCTTTCACCCGCTTCTGACCCGCTTTTAAAGTCTGGAGACACTTTCTCATAGGTTTAAAAGTTGTGGAAAAGTTTTTGTAACCGTTTAAAACAAAGGGCTGTTAATGTGAGTTGAAGTTCCGTCGGTTTGTGGCATGAAACGCGGCGGCTCCCTCCTCTGGTTTCACAAAAGGAGCCTCCAGGTGTACCGAGCACCGAGCGGCGACGACAGCCGTGAGTAGCCCTCAAATCCTCGGGGAAGGCAGGAGGGGAAACCCGGCGAGCCCACCACCACCATGGCGAGCGGCGGCTGCAGGAAAGAGGACCTTCTGGAGGAGAACCGCACAGACTCGGGCATCGACTCGTACCGCTCCCTGCTGAAGTCGGAGGAGCCCAGAGAACCGACCGGGGACTTCAGCGGGCCGAGGGACAAGTTCTCCGCCGGGGAGGAGCGCCTGGACTCGGCCTACGACTCGTCGTCCATCACGGTGGAGAGTCTGACGGAGATAGTTGGGGACTGTTCGCTTTCAGGCACCAAGGAGCAAAGTGAGAGCTCTGAACTGACAGAACAAGAGGAGAATCTGCTCACAACTATCACTGAAGATGGAGACACGTATGTTTTTAGCTAATTTATCAATATATACACGTTTCATCCATTTTCTTCCTTGTTGAGCCCCCCTTGCACACTGGTTTATGGAGTTAACACACATTACTTTGCATGTTTCCTTAAATGTTGCCTTAACTTTTAAAAAGTGTTTGCTAAGTCTTCTGCAAGATATGTAGCAGTGTGTATGGTTGGGATATATACTGAGTTTAAAGAAATATCACAGCATTTCCAAAGAAGATATGAGCAGGGGTTCCCCAAGAAGTAGCAAGGCCCATAAAAGTGTATTAGTGTGGGCCCCACCACCACAGCCCATACAAACCTGGATCATTTCAATCATGCCTACATTACAGTAAAAAGACAGTTAGTGCACCTTTTTTCAGTAGAAAGACAAAAATAGCACAAAATGTTGGAAAAGACTTGTTTTGCAGTGTGAATAAATCTACAAGCTATAATACAGTTTAACTTTGTTTTTAAATCTTTACACTAGAGATGCACATTGACATCAGTTCAACATTGGTTTTAGCCAATTCGTCCTCTTTATTCAAACATAGGCCATCAGCTATTTCATGTGTGATAAACAGTTTAGTTTCAGGTGATTATTTGTTATGCCATACCAACTTAATGCCAACACCTAACTGCTCATTTAGAGGATATTTTTATAGGGCAGTAAAAATTACTATTAACAAACTGTGATTTGTTTTCATGATCAAAGAGGAGAGAGTATATTGGCATTGTGGGAGAATTTGCAAAAAAGTTTATTTGATAAAAAAGCAACACTGGTCATATTACTATTTTAAACATCAGTATCGGCATTTGCTCTGATTTTCACAATCGATGCACCACTACTTTACATTCTATCACATATTTATTTAATTCAGTATAGCCAATGAATAGTACAGAGGATACTCAAATGTTTGTCTTTTTATTGCATAAAAACAAGCATAGCAAAGTGTGGAGTAGGGCTGGGGGATATGGCCCAAAATTTATGTATGAATGTTTTTTAGCTGAGTGGCAATAGTTGATACAAATCTTAATTTTTTTTTCACAGATAAATCATTTTAAAAAACACTGGTTAGTGGAGCGTATATTGAAGCAGAGGGCTAATGTAAAATTTTGAAAACATTCATCATGTTAAAGCTCTTAACGGCAACTGTTATGGCATTAAAAGTTGAGCACTGGCAAACCTAACGATGGTTTATTCATTGCTATTTTAGTGCATCAACAACTATATTGGTTTGTACTGACCACCACTTGTGAGAGCGTGGCAACATTTTTTGTGCGAAGTACACTGGACTAAGTGGAAGGCATTGTCAAGAGAATTGTTGAGCATATAGGCAAATTATATCTATGCTTGTAGTTAAAATTAATTCTCATCTGGAAATAGTTCCAATTCCAATTCCTTTTCCTGTGTCCTTACTGGGAATTCTGTAAGAGGTGAAGGCAATGTCCACATTTTATGCAAATCCCATTGTTACCTCTGTATCAGGATACAAATCAAGAGTTTGCTCGAAATATCCAGCCCTATTCAGTATACAGAAATGTTGCCAGTGTTTTTGTACAATGTAGACAGATTGTAGGAGTTTGGCTACGATCTTTGGTGTAAAGAAAAACAAAATAGCCAAAAGTCTGTGTCAAGGATTTACATTTCTGTTGTGCCTTATAATATCTGTTTGATATCGGTAAAATACAACATAAAATCTAATGTCATGCATCCTTAGTATTAAAGTTCATTAATCCGGTGTTGTAATAACCGTTGGCTTTTTCTATACAAATACAACTATTGAGATTTATATCATGCTTCTCACAAAGATTCTCATAAAGCATCACCCAGCCCTACGTATGCTTCTTATTTTATGTTGGCATCTTTCATTTGGCCTGGTTTATGAAATTAAAGACAGTATTGAAAGGAGGCCCATTACATTCAGCCCAAAAAGAAGCTAAAATTGTTTTTTTAATACATCTAACCAACTGATTCCCAAAGATGCTGAGATTTTAGGAACTTGAGAGAAAATCTGCAATTTCTGAAATTGTGCAGTCAAAATTTTGGATGCTGGAACAAGAGAACAATCAACATTTTATGTTGCAGGAAAATGCCCCTCAGCTAAATCTCAATAGTTTTTTCGTTTCCCATCGATGGACCGTTGATAATTGAATTCTTAAGTTCTGAAAGCCTTGCGAGCAACTTAAGTACTCAATTTAAACTCCACTGGAAAAGTTGAACCTTAAATATCCATAAATGGCAGTGTAAATGACGCTGAGTTTTGAGCCCTATTTTCCCATGGTACTGGTTTTAGTGGGGATTTCATGGCGCAGTGATACAGCAGCCCTCTCTTTTTAAAATGAACTTTGTCCTTGTCATGAATGCCTACTGTGAGTCGTGTCTCAGTCAGAAAACAGAAGTGAAACAGATAGGCCTGGACTTCCCCAATGCAGAACAGACAAAGCACATGCTGTGAGACAGAACTGTGGATGCCTTTTGATCCAAGAAACTCGTTGATCAGGACGGGACAGTCAGTGCATGTTTAGTATGTTGGTGAATCCCAGTATTCATAACCTGGTGTTCCTAGCTGTTTTATCTGGCATATAAAGCAGTTTTTTTTAGAAGTCTGCTGCGTAGGAGTTAAAGCAATAGTATGTAACTTTTAGGCCTTAAAATTGTAACTTCAGAGTCAGGGTGGATGGCATTAACCACATAACCACAGAGGGCCGGGTTGCTTGCTTCCAGTACTGTATAACTTTTGCATAAGGCAGTAGCTCTTAAAATGTGTTTGGATTAACAGCACTAGTTTACACAACAGCCTTCAGCCTCGGAAACTCTTTGATTCAAGTGCTTATATGAAGAGACAAAAGAGGACCGTTACAAAAGGATAGGATAGATGCCATTCTTCCTGCTTAAAATATTATGCTGTCACGTTATTTCTGAGATTACTAGTTAAAAGGTTGAAAAACTGCACGTTGTTGCCTAATTTTGGTAGCTTTTGTAAAACAGTTTGAGTCTGTAGTTGAATATTAGCTTTATTCTAATTTTACTCATCTTTGCCAAATTATTTTAGAGCTATATTATATGCCTGGCACAAAGCATCACGTTGTGCAGCGCAGGTGTCTTTCCCTTTTCCACCCGACAACGTTGACATTTTTCCACCTAGCCCACATGTTGTTTAATAACAAATGAACACGCTTTTTTTTTTAAACCCAGGGTTTGTCTAAAAATACAGAGTAGGCAGGCTGAAATCTGGCTTGCTCCTGTCTCGGGATGCAGAAAATGATTGAAAATAGGGGTCCAAGGTTTAAAGTCTGTGGTACAAAGTGTTCCTCATATCCACAGAGAGATGGACACTTATCCATGAAATCACAGCAAACATCCACTAAGCTTCTTCCTAAAGCACAAAATACACAAAAGCTCACAAACCTGACAGTTTATGTTGGTGTGTTTTTTGATCAATTCAAAGTCTAATGGAGAACAAGGGCGAGTGGCAGCTATCCTTCAAGCACCCTGAAGTGTCCATAAGTCATTCAGAAACACACATTTCAAGGCTCGCTCGCAGCATATAGCGAAATGTATTTTTAAACATAATAACAAATGTGTTCACATTTCTAAATTCACATTGTCCAATGTGTTTAATGTGCCACAAGCATGTAGATGGCTGACTTATCACTGTCAAAATTTAGCCCTTTGTCCGGGTTTAGTCCACTAAAACCCCAAAACATTTGAGTTCAGTTTTTCATATGTCATAGTCAAAATATTTTGCTCTTTTAATTAATTTGTTATTGCATATTGTAAAGTTAAGATACTAGTATTCCACTTATGTTATTGTACTTTAGCCATTTATATCAATTCAAAATAAACTGATTGAATTAAAAGCATACCTGGAATGGAGGACTTGTAGTTTCAGAGGAATAAGGCATGAGCGCTTAATTTTGCCCCAAATCGCAACAAAGATTTTGGTGCTTCATTTTGGGATCATTTCCTAAATGTAAAAGTCAAAGATGCTGAAAGTTCTTTGCCTTCTTTGCTCAGTGAGCCGTCCAATATTACCCTAAGGCAAGAGACATTACAGATAACATGGGTGTTATCTCATGGGTGGCAACAAGTGTAGTCATCATTAACACTCTCGTTGTCTCTTAAGAATATCGACTGAAGGTGCAGTTTAGGCAAAGGCACCTATTGGAAAAAAAATCAAACAACACCCAGCCCTTTGCAAAGCATTTTCTTGGTGGGTTATGTTTTGGTAAATGGACTTGAGCTTATATAGCGCTTTTCTAGTCTTTTTGACTACTCAAAGCTGCTTTACACCGCAGGTCACACTTACCCATTCACACCCATTGACTCTCACATTCACTCACTGATGGTTCGGAGTTTCTCTGATAGTTATCCATCAGTATCAGCTAACACTTTCACGCCCTTTCATGCCCATTTATACGCCACTGACGCAGCAGTGGGAGCAACATGGTTAAGTGTTAAGTGTCTTGCCCAAGGACACATCGCCATGTGTCGCCTGGAGCTGGGCTTGAACCTGCAACCTCCCGATCACTGACCAAGCGCACTATCCAGCTGCGCCACCAACGCCCCGGTTATGTTTTATGAACACTTTACACAGAAAATGAGAATTTGGGGAAATGTCTGAGTCACCTACCTGGAAAAATACCTTGCTGGCTTGTTCATTCTTGTTCCTCATAGCGAAAGATTTATTCATATTTTTTTTATGGTTTATTGTAAAGGGACAGATACGAACATTAATTTGCAACACCCCGGCTTTTGTGAAGATAGAACTTTGAAACAGTTAGTTAAAACATGAAGAACAGAAGGAAAAGTGGTTTCAACGTGAAGAGAAACAAAAAAATCATGAAAATCATAATAATATAAACATATTACAGTAACAAGGTTCCCTTCAATTAACCAGCAAAGCCTTTTTCATGAGTGCAACCTTAGAATGTTCTTGGAAAGTTCTGGGACACCCTGACTTGCTTGTTCACAGTTTTTCTTTCAGTAGAAAGTATTTCTGTAAATTGCTTTTCAGTTAATGAAGAGGTAGGGGAGGGAAAATGCTGGGGGAGTGCTAGAGGGGAAATTTCAGGGTAAAGTCAGGGTGGAAACACTCAGGTAGATTTAGATAATTTAAAGGGTTTGTACATGTGTGAATGAGGCTTTCAGAACAAATTTTTAGGCCTCTATTAATATTTTTTATTAGTTTGTGAAAAGATCACACAATTTATTGCTATCAGAACTCATTTAACTACTTTTTAGTAAAACAAACATTCTCCTCAAAACAATGGAAATGTCACACATTTTGAATGTCTAACTGCCCACCCCTAACATTTGAGTCTTGTCTTGCCTTAATGACAAAAGATAAACTTTCATGACAGTTCATGGTATCAGAGATTTGTCTTCGGCTCGTCAGTTTCTCTTTTTTTGTCCCTGAAAAAAATTAGTTTTTTTTTTCTCCAAAATGACTGCTGCTGATCATTTCTCAGTTTGACTAAAAGCACAGATTTGCCGCTTTTTGCACAACACCTCAGCCCCCGCTCACACACCATCAGCCCCTACAGACTGTCTCTTCTTGCTCCGTCATCAGAAATGTTTTGACGTGAAAAACAGCCTGTTAATGACTACTACAGTAATCCAGCGTTTGATGTAGTCACACCATTGTCAAGGTGTTGCTTCTTCTCTGACCTCTTTTCATTTCCGCTCCCTGGTTGTTGGAGCTACATGGTTTCATTCTCACACCCTAACTTTAGATACCTGGAAGGAGGAAAAAAAACACCTGAAACATGAGATAGAATCATGCAAACATCAGTTTTTTCCCCCTGTGGGATTTTTTTGTTCTTATTCATTCAAGGCTTACTCAAACAAGGAAGTCCCTTTCACAGCAGAATGTTTCCTCAAAGGGTTTGACTTGTTGGTGGGCCAGATGTGTTCATGTTCAGGCTTTTGAAAAAGACACATTAATAAGTCTAAAAAGGGATGTGCCAAAAGTTCTTTTTTACAGACCAAGCAAGACTTCAAATAACTTTTGGGCACTGATACTGAATGTGAATGTGAATACTGAATACCTGATAAGCTCCTAGAATTATTTCAGTGGTTTTTTTTATTTTTATCAAATGTCCCTCACCCCTTTATCATGACAGTTAAGCATTGTCTAGTTGATAATATGCTCTACTGTTTGCATCTTTTTTTTTGTCAAATACCATCAAACTACAGACATACTTCCATCTTATAAGCACTAGTACTACTTAGGCCTAGTATCTGCACTATCTGCTGTACATCCCTGACTAAAACTGCTCCTGGTACACAGCACTGTGCAAATATTTTGAAGCAGATGTGGAGAAATGCTGTAAAGTAAGAATGCTTTCAACATTATGGATTCTGGTATTTTAGTTGAACTAATTAACGAATGCAAAATGGATGAACAGAAAATAAATCTACATCAAATCATTATTCAGTGTGACACTTTGCCCTCAAACCAGCATCAGTTCTTTGGGTACTCTTGCAGGTAGACTGTTCAAACATCTCTGAGAACTAACCACAGGTCTTCTGTGGATGTAGGCTGCCTCAAATCCGTCTGTCTCATCATCTGATCTCAGGTGGTTTTCACACCTACAGCTCTGTTGATTTGTTCCAATACAGTTGAAAAAAAAAGTGTGGCACATTTGTAAAATGTGGATTGTTTCATGTTCACATGGCAGTATTTTGTAGCAGTCCGAGTCCCAAAAATGGCCTGAGCTGACCTCACGTCATTACATCACAGTCAATGTTGAGAAGACTACAAGTCACTCTGTGCATTATGGGAAGGAAGCTCACAGGCTAACCTTCACTCACTGATTAACAGCAGTGATTAAATGACGTTAGTTAGCATGTTTATGATTTTGTGACACGCTTTATGATACAAGTGTGATAAAACTGCATGAAGAAGAGGGAGTTTTAATGCTCGTTGGTATGTGGACTATAGAGGACACCAGATAGCATGATAACTTATTACTTATTACTTATTACAATGTAACACCTGTAGAAGTGTCCACAGAGAGACTGTCAGTGATGTGGAAAAGCAGAGAGCAGCTTTGAAAAGGATAAATTCTCCTGCCTGAACAGGCTGAGCTGAATTCTGTGAAGTATAATTGCCCACTGCTTGAAATCGCACTGACACTGGATCTGGTGTAGTTAGCATCATTTGGTGCAAAATGACCACAATTTTGACTCAATGATTCTCAACTGGTATTGGTTTTTTATAGGGATACGCAATATCGTTTTTTGGACAATATCCCATGTGCTGATATTTTCAGACTCATTATTGCTGATATCAATATTTTTTGTTCGGAGCACAAAACCCTAACTTAACTGAAATTGATGTGTTCCTTCCATGGTTACAGTCCATGTGTTTTAGAAACAGATGAAAAACAAGAAAAACATATTATTTTTTAATAAAAGACAGTTTTAATGTTTAAAAGTGGACATTATGTGATGATGTGCTAAACCATTATGGTACATTAGTATAGTCTGCCAGTGTTGCATCCAATAAATAGGATATTTTTGGCTAGCTTTTACTTGGATTGGAAAATATCAACAGTAATTATCAGCAAAAATTGTCAGATCTGCTGATACCAATCATCAGCTATGTACCGACATTGCTCTGATAATATCGTGCATCCCTAATTTTTGATATTGGTTATATCCCATGATAGATAATTATCATCTTGTACCTCTGAACATTGAGAACACTATTATAAAACTATAAAATATCAATAGTCTTAAATCAAACTTTTTATTAAGATACAAGCTACTCAAATTTGACATAATGCAAGTTAACACAAGTAGAGGTTATTTGACCAACTAGTTGAACTAGTTCAATCAGCAGTTTATTTTTTATTCATTAACTTTTAATTTGTGTAAACTTGAATATTAGCAAAAGCACCAGTTAGAATAACTGTATGAACATAGTCCATGATAATACCAAAGTGTCTAATTGATGACCTGCTCACTCAAAACTAAACAAAATGGAGGGAGATTTTGTGGGAACTTCTGCTCCCACTCTGTCTGTCTCTGAATCATTGAATGTCTGAAAGGAGAACCTGACGTTGGTGTTTGAAAGAGCACTTAAAAAAAAAAAAAAATCATCTTCGTACTGTTTTGTAATTAGAAATCAGTTTCAGACCTCTGTTATGAACCGCAGCATTTAAAAGTTACAGCCGAATGATGTTTATATCAGTTTAATCTTTCTTTCAGTTCAGACTGTCTGTGCAGCTAAAGGTTACTCTAAATTAAGCACCAACGCTTGCTTCCATTTCCTGCTCTTTGCACACATTTGTTTGCTACAAAGTCGTCGCACATGGGGGTTGGTGTGTTTTGTTTTTTGCTGTCAGGGGTTTTAACTGAAGCCTGTGATGATGCACCTACAGAGGGGCTGCTTTAACTTCACTTCAGCTCCTCTCTAATCAGAGATGTTGGTATTGCTCAATAATTCAACCACACATATTTTGCCATCCAGCCCAGTGAGCGCTTCATTTCTTGGTAGCCCCTTGAGATGAATACAGAGGGAAATGATGATGCAACTTTTTCTGTTTCTTGTTGAAATGCTCTTTCTTTTTTCATTTTGTTGTTTTTGTGGTGTTGATTGCTTAATTGCAGATAAGGAGGACTGTGCAATATACCAAGAATTTGAGACGTACCTGTATATTTACAGTCAAGAGTCATGAAACACTTTTGTTCATATTAATAAAATTGGGTTTGTTGGTAACAGAGGCCAGACCCAATGCTCTGTAAAAGGTTTACTTACAGTGATATGTGTATTGACGACAAGATAATCTTGTTGAAATGTTTAGTTTAAATGGGGAATTTTTTCTTTCATTTCATTTAGTCAAAGGAGCCTTTCTGGTTGCTCGAAAATATGTGATATGGTTGCCTGTTTTATACTACTGTAAATAAAAGACGAAAGAAAAAAGAAGCTCTAGGAATGCACAGTATTATCAAAACAATATCAGTATAAGCATTAATTGACAAATAGTCGATTTTCTATACCAGCAGATATGAACATACAATAGATATTTAACCTTACATATTGACCAAATATATCCTATATACTGGCTGTAATATTGCCAGAATGTACAGATGTACCATAACGATGTACCTCATCATCACCAAATGTCCACCTCTGTAAATCGCTGTAATTTATCAAAGAATAAAATGTTTTTCTTGCTTCACATTTGTGTCTAACACAAACAGACTATAACCATGATAAGAAGAGGTCAGGTCTAGTAAAGGGAGAGCTTTGTGCTTTTGGCAGAAGATTTGGTGTTGGTGATAGAGTTCAAAATATCTGATATAAGCAAAAATCTATTTTATAATGGATATCTTGTGGTTTCTTGTTAAAATTAAATTGGACGAATGCTTTGTGTCATATCATGAAAAAGTGGCTCCTGTTTCTCTCCCGTCAAGTTCCAACCTCGTTTCCAGGTGTTGCCTGTATGTTAGTACAGTTAAGGCAGTTCGCTGTCTTCCTAAATTACCCAATAAATTCTTAAATTATTGAGATTTTATCCATGTTAAACACAAGATTTGACTTTAGGGATGGTAGTCAATTTTTAACTTCAGTAAACAAAGACAGTTTCATTCAGTTCTCTGGTCTTTTTTTAAATGGAACATTTAGTTCAATATGGTATGAACTGATGTACTGGTCTATACTGGTCTATAGGCTTTCTTTGACTGCACAATAAAAGGAGCAAGTATTTGTAATTTTAATTTGTAATTTTCTTAAGGTATGAGGCTTAGCCAGTATTCATTTTCAGATGCTGTGTCAGAAAACAAACCCTAAAGGAAGTCAATGTGTCAGTCAGTATAATTTTGTGTCACTGATGAAAACCTGCTCTCTGAAAGCAGCAGAGGTGCCTGACCTCTGTAGAGGCAAAATTTATTAATCCAAAATCTGAAGGCTATATAACATTTTTTGCCTTTCTGTCTGACTGGTGTGGAGTTATGTTGGCATGGTTATAGGCCACCACTTCAAAAAAGGCCATTTTTCGACCTCAGCATATGGAAATGTCATCATTGTGTTTGTACAGCTGGCACCAGCCTTTCCCAAACTTCAGTAAGATGCAGCCCGATTTTAGTCCTGGACATATATATATTACATAGCCTGAGCACAAGACCCCAAATAGTTGCTCCCATATTTTTATATAATAATTGGGCTGTGTATGTGCAAGAATCTGGCAATCTGATTGTTATCTTGATACAGGGAGTGGCGATATGATATGTCATGATGTATTGTAATACTATAAGCAAGGTGATCATATCATTATTTTCTTCACTTAATGTTTTTTAATCCGAACATCCAATATGACGCGCATAAAAATTAATTTTCTGCACTGTGTAATTTATAGAAAACATGATCCCTGCAATATGGATCAACTTCACTGTTTGTTCCAGTGACAGAAATATTATTAGTAAATGTAACATAGGGTAAATATATTTGTATATATATATTTTTGTTTTCTATATAGTGTGAATGGTCTTTGGCTGCCAACCTGCAGGTCCCCATAGGCCCACCAGGGGCTGCAGAACACACCTAAGGAGACATGATTAAGACAGTGTGAAGGAGTTTTTCTGCCATATTTGGTCATCGAAAACAAAAAATGCCTAATATTTGATGCCTTTGATTCTTATTTTAGTGCCATGTTAACAAACAGGTATCATTATCATGCAATTTATAAGTCAGGACGGCCATTTGTAAAGAAGAGGCACCAACAAAAGCGATCAGTTATTTATTGCCATGTAAGCAAATGGAGATGTGATGTTTGGCTCATTCTTCACAGCCCTACAAGTATGTGTGCATGTTTTTGCCTGAGTTGATTGATCTGAAGTTTATCTCCCTTTGCTCTTTCTGTAGAATCCTGCATTTAGCAATCATCCATGAAGAGGAGTTTATTGCTCAACAGTTGATACAGATATTCCCGAAGGACGTCCTCGACATCCAAAACAATTTATACCAGGTGAGTGCCGCACCACACGAACACGCTGTGGGAAGTTTTCAGTCCTAACTTCCTCTTCATGTGCAGCAGTATTTTTATCTGTGTACTTCCAGAGAACTGTTGTTCCTCTTTATTTGCAGTCCGGCCCTCTCTGGGGCGTCACTGTGGGTGGTTCTAGCGTTAACTCATGAGGGACTTTGAATGGAAACCCCCCTCCTTTACCTCCTGTAGAAATAGAGCCACAGGGAGCTGTGTGTGTGTGTAGTCTTTCCTTGTGTGGATGTGGGTGGCGGCAGCGATCCAGTGCTCCAAGAATCTCAAATCAGAGACTTGTTGGTGCAGAGAACCAGGGTGAAGACGGAGAGAACTGACAGGTGTGTCAAAATGAAAGACTAAAGTTAAGAGTCAGCACTTCTCAAAGTGACTCAGTTAGCCCCGAGTTCACTTTGTTTGCATTATTTCCTCTCAGTAGTCATTCTTGGACCTCACATTTGGATAAATTACGCAAAGAAAGTTTCCTTTCATCCTGATACTATTACACGTAAAAAACAAACAGTGTTGAAGAGTCATGGTGTAGCAGTTCAGTCTCCCATAACATTAAAATCCTTAAATGCATGTTTTTACAGATAAAACTAGAACTACTGCCGTATTGCCTGGCGGTGCAAGTACAGGGGTAGTTAAGTAACAAAGGCTGGGGCTGGTTTTGCAGTAGAGGAAGGTTGCACTGACCTTTGACCCCAGAAATCTAATCAGTTCTTCTTGAACTTGACATGTAGCTTTGTGCCAGATTTGACAAAACTCCTTAAATGCTTTCTGAGGGGCCGTCCACATGGAGATGAAGACGGTTATCGCATGGGCGTTTCGTTTGCACAGATCCGGCGTTTTGGGAGCCCGAAAGCCACATTTTTGGTCTCAGGGTGAATAAATCTCAAAATGCTGCCCTTGTGTGTACATGTGTACAATGAAAATGCAAATTTCCAGAAACAGTGATCTCATAGCCCCCCTCTCCTTTATTACGCATGTGCTAACCCCAACAATAACAGAAACAATGGCAGAACACTGTTCGTGCTGCAGAAGCTACTGAGCGTGTTGTGGCTTTCACAGCGAAATCTTCTGCGCCTCAATGCCACATCTTCTTGTTGTGTTTGTTTACATTTCATAGGATGTGTGTGCGTGCTCCCTGTCTTCTTTTCTGGTTTTGGTGTATGTCTGTAAAAGCATTGCTGTGCCACTCACAGGCCTGGGATATGTACTACAGAGTTTTCAGTTTTTCCATGTGAACAGACACATTTGTTGAAACAATCCCGTCTTTACAGAAAACGTTTTTAAAACGAAGGCATTTCCATCTCTGTGCGGTTAGAGCCTTAGACAACTGTGGGCACAAGATTTGAGATCACAGTGACTTTAACCTTGCACTGCTTTAATTTTTTTAATTTGATGCATTTCAGAGGGGACAGTGTGAATTCATGTACATCATAATACAGCAAAGTAAACAAGCCAGATTTTAGCTATTGGATAATTTCCATCTGTTGTCCCTGATAGACGTTCCCTGAGGGGGAAAAGCTTAAAGACATATTTATCAAAATTACATCCAAAGGAAGAGCAAAACTAATACCCCTTTCAGACTGGCCAAAAAATCTGTTTAAACCTGGTAACAATCGGCTCCTGTCAGCAGTTTGAAAGGGTTTAATCAGCATTTTGACCCGGGTCGACTGACACTGCAAGCGACACAGGTTTTTATCGGCTCGCCTCCAGTCGGCTTCAGTGGGAACATCACACCCGGGTCGACCCTCTAATTTACATCATGACGTTGATGTAAAGTGCCCACGGCATAATGTCGCGCCCGTCCCCTCTGTCTGTAACTTACGTGACTCTTTGCCGTCTCAGTATCAAATTCCATCCACCTTCGTAACATCAGAGCTCGAATATCGCTCAGTCTGCGCCGAGTTTGTACATTTATAAAGAGGGACAAAAGTACAAAGTACGGAAAACAGCTGACCAATGTGTCCACGGCCTCCATGCTCCTTTCCATTGTTTACAGAGTAATAATTAGGCTCGCGGATGATGTCATCAACGTGATGACATCAGCTTGACGCACCAGAGGAAAAAAACAGCCACGCAGCTCATCTGCTGCCAGTTAAACCCGGGTCTGCTGGCAGTGGGAGAGGAGTCATTTGCCAATTGTTAGCGGGTTAACCCACGTTGAAAAAACCTGCGTTGACCTGCTAATTTTAGTGTAAAAGCGGTAAAACATAACTTAAACGTAACATAGCCTAACTGAAACTTAACATACATTTTATTGTAAATTTCCCTTTAGTATATTTAACCAAACAGATAAACTGTCAAAGTGCTGCTCCGAAATGTATAATTAAATGTAAAATGTAAAATAAATAAATAGATAAATCTGTTTCTAGCTATGCAGGAATGGATAGAGTATCTAATCCTGCATAGACTTCAAGAGAGCTGTAGGTGGGACTCTCTGACCGTGGATGGCAGGCTGTCCCATAGGGTGCCACCCTTTACAAATAAAACACCCTGACCAAAGGCAGTGCGCCTACGAGGAATGTCACTGTCTCCTCTGCAGATTGCTCTTGTAGTTCTGGTGGAGGCACAGTTATCTGAAACTGGCTTTATTGATTTGCACAGAGGTGGTGAGGCCAGTCTGTTTAGGACTTTATATATCAGACAAACTTGTTTAAAATCAATGAGATAATTCAAGCAACAGTTCATGTTCTTCAATTTTTTGTGTAATTTAGTTTATTCCAAAATCGAAGTGGACATTTGTGATATTTGTGGGAAATTCTTATAGGTATTCTTCTCAATTGAGGGATAATGACCCTGCCTTTGAACTTTGTACCTCAAAAACTTTGATAGTTCACCCTTAAGTCAAAATTCTGTCTAATTCACAGTGGCCTGTGCCTCACAGTTTGTGATGATGGGAGGGTTTTTATAAGCTCTACTTATGCATGCAGTGGACAAGATCAGGAGAAATCTCCCTGCATTGTCCAAGAGTGTGCCAAATCTGTGCAAACTTCCTCTCTGAAGCGTTAAGTGGCTGGAATTCTTACCTTTTTAAATGTTTTTGTTTTTAAAAAAAATCTGCTTGGTGATCAGCCCATAACCCGCTGGATTTTCATCACTAATGTATCTGAATTAATCCTGTTTAACTTTAACCCTTGACAACATTTTGAGTAAATCAGACGCCTCATTCCTCAGAGCCCTCTACACCTGGCTACATATCTGAACCTGACCAATGTGGTAAAGAGCCTGATGGAGAAAGGGGTCAGTCTGGAGCTGCAGGACCAGGACGGGAACACAGCGCTCCACGTGGCCTGCCAGCACGGGCAGACAGAGTGCGTCAAAGAGATGACCAGAGACATTTCCCCTAGCAAGCTGGCACCTGTCCTGGAGACGCAGAACTGGAGAGGTGAGGAAGAGCACGTAAAACTACAAATAAAAGCCCATCTCAGTTTAAGGCCAGGTTTGTTCTCTGTGCCTTGTGTAGCTGTGTGTTTTGTCAAATAATGGCTGGTCTCAATTAGAGGACCTTATGGTTTTAATGTGAAGTCAAGTCAACTTAAGTTTTTGTTGTTGTGCACCTTTGCTAAGAAATGTGACATTTCTTAATGTGATAAAGTACCTCATGGTCAAGCATGGTCTTTTTGAATTTAACTCCTAACCACAAAATAATTAGTAGCATATGTTATTTAAAGCACTGGAGTGTCAGACCAACTTGGCTCCCAAGTTTCCTTCAGCATTAGTTCAGTTTTAGCTTAGTCTACTTGCAAACAACGCATACATGTGGTGGGTTTGCACTTAAAATATAAAATAGATATAATGTTGGTAGAGTAAAACTCTTCACACACAAAGGAGGCCTTTCACTTCCAAGATTTAGAAATTACGTCAGAGCCACACTTCTCACCCTGATCCATATATGTAACCTCTACAAGCCATAATAGGTGAGAAAGCACTGAGTAAGCTTGTGTAGGAGGCCAAACCTTGAATAAAGACTTCACATAAATGTTGGTTTCATGTGATCACAGATTATGAAAATAAAGAACCATTGAAGTTGTTGAGATAGATGGCTCATGGCTCAAATGTCTTTCTCAATGGGACAGACACTGCTTCTAAAAGGTGGTTTGACAACTGCACACAACTGCACAGTGAGCTTTCAGGAGCTAAAATATAACCACAGCCTAACAGAGTCTGTTTGGGGTTTTACAACTTAGAAATTATATGGAAAAAAACAATAATACAGGAAGACTTAGACTTAATAAATTCTGAAATTCTGAAGATCTTCTTAACGGCTTATGGTGTCAGAATCATCTCCAAAATGTGTGAAGGCCAAGATGAACAAAATTGGGTTGACACAACTCATATTAAGATAAATTGGAAAGGGGAGGAATCTTTACAATGCAACTGGATGTTTAAGAAAAACTGAATAAACCTCAATGGAAAAGTGCGTCTGCTCTGTCATGGAGGTGTGGAAGAATTTGATACGATTTTTTAAAACACTTGGTCAGAAAAGTTTTTTAGATAAATATTCAAGATGCACAACACTGAATTTTTTACGGCTATTGTATATGTTAATATTTCCAAACTCAATTTGCCAATACTGATATTAATTTCTGATGGGGTTTTTTTTACCGGAGCAAAAGCCTCTACTTAACTAAAATGGATCTTTTCCTCTGATAGTGACAGTCTATTTGTGTTAGAAACAGATGTAAGACAAGGAAATTGTTTTATTCTTTAATAAACCTTTGATTTACAGAAGCAAACACTCAGCGATGATGAAGTAAATCATTATCATACATTTGTACAATCTGCCAACATGTGGGATATGTATGGAGAATTTGTACAGCCAAAATATTGGCTGCAAATATTGGTGACAATTTTCATACATGAAACTCTTGGCCACGTTTTGGCCAATTATCTGTCGATACTGATATTGATAGGATAAAATCGTGCATCACTAATAAATACTTCTCAGCTTGGAGGTCTTGAGGGGAAATAACAGCAAAACACTGTCATGTGTTTTGGCTATGTCATTTGCTTCTGGAGAACTGGAAACAAATGAAAAGTCTTCTGGAAAATGTTTTTAAGCAAATCCCCTTTGGGATTTTCCAGTAAATATTTTTTAATATTTTAATGATAGCTAGTAGGAAAGCTCTCTAGAAAATGGATGTCAACACAAGTACCCTCAGTGAGTAGCTGGCTTGATGTTATCCATGACATTTGTGTGATGAAGAAACTCACGCTTTCACGGCATGAACAAGAATTGATTAAGAGTTGTTGGACATCTTGAACAACTTAAGTAACCTCTGTAAGTTCTGTCCTTTCTGATGGGATGAATTGAAACTAATACGTCCTTCTCCCTGGGTTTTTTGTATTTCTGAGCTGTTTAAATTTACATGGTTTCAACATCATTGTTATTAATATTTTCTACAAGAGCACATGTTCAGCCCACAGACCCCACAAGTCTGTAAAAAACTTTCTTAGCTGATCAGTATGGATATCATTCACTTACTTGCTACCTCTTTATCAATTTCCTCATCTTATTTATTCATTAAGTCTTCTCCATTTTTCTTAACTTTTATTCCCTTCAAGATCAGATAATACATATTCTTATGGATATTAAGATGGTTTATGTAGGCTAGTGTTTTTGCAAATGTCCATGTGAAGGTATACATTTGTTTTTTGTCTGTTGCAATCAACCCCCCCCCCCCCCCCCCCTTTTTTTTGTCTTTTTCCTGGAAAAAAAACAAAACTTAACGTCTTTTGTCAAGTTGTTTCTGAATACACATTTATATAAAAAGCCCCCTTCAATAGGCATTTATCATTCTCTCTTTACCTCAAACTATCCACTTACTAAACCTGATGTGTCCTTTCAGGTCTCGTTTGTCTCCACTTAGCTGCACTGAACAGACAACATCTCATAATGGATCTCCTGATGAAAAAGGGAGCAGACTTAAACATCCAGGTTAGTCTCTGATCTCTCTCTGCATTGTCATGTTTTTTTAATAACCGGACTGCACTCAAAGGGTGAATTTGCACTCAATCTGTCATCTCCCAGGATTCAAAGTGGAAGATTTTTGGAGTTATGTAATTCAAAATGTCCAAGATTTATACCTGCAGCTAGCTGACCTAAATGTTCAGCTGGCACTCAGAAGAGTGAAGCGACAAATGAGACATAACCTCATTGTGTTTATGATGAAAACAAGACCTGCAGCCTGGTGGCTGTGTGCCACCATGAGTATGACTGACAGTGACAGGGCAGTGGTGGGTCAAAGAAAGAGGATGTGGTGCATTTTTGTGATACTGTGATTGGTAGAAATCTTACTTGTTTAATGGGATTGGTGCATGGTTTATAAAAAGTTTGGATTTCAGAGGTTGTAAAGAAGGTCAAACTGATGCATGAAATGAATATCAACCATATTATGTAAGAATTGAGTGACCTTTAACCTCCAAAATCTCATCAGTTCACCCTTAGGTTGAGGTGTAAATTTTAGCCAAATTTGACCAAAAATAAATTCTCAAAGAAAAATATTGTGCACACAAGAGGTCAAAATGACCCTTGTTTGAATCTCCAGAGTTTTCAAGTTAATTGAGTCAGGGTGGACTTTTGTGAAGTGTCAGCTACAAAGTCACTACAAGTATTTCTGACTTACTACATTTACAAAACTGGATGAACATGATGCTCAGTAACTTTGACCAATAAAATACAGTCAGTTCATCCTTGAGTTTGGATGGACATTTGTTCAAACTTAAAGAGAATCATTTAGATCTGTCTAGAGATATTGTGTTCACAAGAAAGGGATCAACATGAGGTCCAAGGACTTTTTCCTTTGACCTTTTGAGTTTGAGTGGACATTTTTGCCAAGTTTGAAGAAAGTCAACACAAATATTTCTGAGCTGTTAAATTTACAAAATTGGATTAACATGACATTTGTGCAAAATTGAAGGGAATCATTCAGAGCTTTCTTGAGGTGTTGTGTTCACAAGCATGATGCATTTTGACCTTGACTCTTGTTCTGTGTCCCCCCCAAATTGATTGTGCTCATCTTTGAGTGAGAGTTGTGCAGTTTGAAGACAATACCTGAAAGCTTTCTGAAAATAGTGCTCCACAAGCAGGGAATGAACATAAGACCCAGTGATCTTGACCTTTGACCCTTGGCCTCCAGAGTATGATCAGTCCGTCATTGAGTCATAGAGGACAGTTGTACAAAGTTTGAAGGAAATGCCTCGCAAACTTATGGCCTGTGAATGAGACTCTGTGACCTTGACCTCTATCTTAAACATCTAATCAGTTCATCTTTAAGTCACAACAGACATTTGTACAAAACTTGGCTGAAATTCCCTCAAAAGGTCCTTGAGACATCACATTCACAGGACTACTCGGACAAACTGATGGACAAACATGGAACCTTAAGAGCTCTGGTCCTGGCTGTTGCCATTGCAGAGCCACAGTTAAAGGAGAGTGTGAGAAAACATTGCAGTTCTTTCTCAATGTAAATGCAAGACTGATTACTCCCCGAGCTCAGTTCCTCTGCAGCACACCTCATTTAATCCAGTGATGTCCCAGTATTTATGATCACACCTCTTTCTGTCAGACTGTGTTTACAGTGCCTGTTCCTATGTTGTGTTCCTTACTATAAATCTGCTGCACCTGTGCAACACTGAGAGTGATATGAGCCGAGCTCGGGGCTCCCTGCTCGGAGACATAATTAGAAATGAGATATGATTAGGCCGAGCAGGCTCTGAACTTTCTAATGATGGAAGAGAACATGGCAGCGAGTCCCGAAACTACCCCAGACATTCCTCTTCGTTTAAATCACCGGACAAACTTACAGCTCGGCCTCACATCCATTTTATTGTTGTTAGTGTTATTGAACTACATCAGTGGTTCTTAAATGGTGTGGCGGGGCACACCACCATGCCTTAAGAAGAGTTCATGTGTGCCTTGGTGTTTGTACAATTATGTGTTATTACTTCAACTATACAGCAGCTCATGATTTAGTTTATATTTACTATATCAGTTCTTTAAATGCAAATTCAGAAACTTAAAGAAATTCCCGTACGACTGTAAAGAGTTTTGCAGTTATCAGAATAAGCAGGTTAAATTAAAGACTGAATCAGACCTTGTTAGACATTTTTAAAACCTGTAAAATCAAAAAATGTTTGAAGACATTTATACAGAGTAATAATTAATCTTCAAGTGCATCAGCTCTGAGCATCAAATTAAACCAAAATGCCAAACCTTTTGACTGCCAGCTTGAAAAATAAAACTCTAAGAACTCTGGGCCATCTTTGTTAAAAATATAAGTACAACGTTGAAATCTGTGTGAAAATTTGTATAGTTTTGTAATTGTTTTAAATTGACAAGCTGGCATAAGATGAAATGGGCAAAGTCAGCTCAGAAAAATGACTGTTGGATGAATTTAAATACATTTTCATTACCATTTGTTTAAATGTGACGTCAAGGCAAATCAGCTTTTGATAAGTAATCCTAATGTATGTCATTTTGAATATTTATAACTTGCACTGTTGTTTTTCAAATTTTATTGGTTGGTAGGTAAAAGATTCAGAATAAGCAGATTTACGTTTAAGAGGCCTCTTTGCAAGGATAAGAACATGGAGTGCCTTCAGATTTTGATCTTTGGTGTGCCTCGGGCAAAATAGGTTTGAAAACCGCTGGACTGTAAAATGAAGAATTAAAATGAGTAGGTGCGTACTTATGATGGGCTGTGGTGATATGTACATCTTTTTTGTTTTAGCTGAATGGCAGTACACAATACACTGTATATCTTTTGATTGTTTTTTGTTTTGAAATAACAAATTGTTGTGACAGTATCAGAATTATGAACTTAAATATGATTCTAGTAAAAAATCAAACAATAGTGATACCTGTTTGATACCACAGCAAAAAAACAGAGGCCTGAGACAGACAGTATTTGACCATGTTTCATTTTTAATCATCACAATTTGCTGAAAAACTTCTACACGCTAAATTGTGAATTGGCTGCATTTCTTTTAATCTGGACTCTCAACATTTTGTATAATCTTGAGAAGCTGGTGTGTGTTTCTAAATAATAAAAACTTTATAATTTTAGTTGTAAGTTGTATCGCTAAGTGCAGAGATGATCTTCAGTCATGTTTTTAACCAAAAGAGAGAGATAGAGAGCACTGCTAAGAATGCACAAATCTGAGGGAAACATTTCAAAAATTGAGTGGAACTGACGAATTTTAAGTGGTCATAAGTCTTCTTGCATTTTTTATTATTAGAAACAATCAAATTTGCCAACATTGATTGTTTAATACTTCTATTTTTGTTGTAGTGGTATTAAATAGGTCATTTAAATGTTTCCAGTACTAAAAAGGCTCCATAAATGAATCAACATGCAATAAATAAAGTCTACAAATTCATTTTCTACAAAACATTTCAAATTTATTTTAAGTACTATAATCTTATATCGTAGTACTGAAGTGCTAGTCAGGTGCAGTGGTAAGCTACAGGGCAGGTCCCATATCCTGTCTCTCAACTGTCCAATAAAGGCAAGAAAATGCCCCAAAAATAACTTAAAAAATAAATACCATTGTACTTTTAGGGGTCTCAACTGTAAACAATCTTTGCACTGAGTGTCTGTCAGATATAATCTATAAAATCAGTATTAACATTAAATGTATTGATTGACAACAGTTATAGCTATAAAACTTAACATACTACTCAGCCCCAACATGTTAAATAAGAAAATATAATTATTCAACTTAAACAGACTTTTCTGTTGCTGTTGTTTTGCTCTTGTACATCCTCTAAGTATGTTCAATCCACACTGCGTACAGGAAGGAACCAGTGGCAAAACAGCTCTTCACCTCGCCGTCGAGCTGCATGACATCACATCAGTGAAGCTGCTGCTCAGCAGGGGAGCAAACGTGGACTCGGCCATGTTTAACGGCTGCACGGCCCTGCACCTCGCTGTGGGGCGACAGGACACTGACATCGCCAACCTCCTCTGCCAGTCTGGGGCCGACACGATGCTGAGGAACATGGAGGACGAGACGGCGTTGGATCTGGCAGACGGAAACGATGATGTAGGTGGTTGTAAATTACACATGATTGTAAGAAATGGGTATAAGCTGTCTGCAATGAGCTACAGTAATTAGTTTAACATAAAGACCAGTGTTGTAGCTTATTTTGCAAATCTCTATTGACCAACCCTCTTATATTTATACACAAACTGTGTTACAGATGAAAAAAGCCCCACAGTAGTTTCTCCTCTCTGACTTTTGCTGAACACACTGAGCTAATCTGTTGAAAGAGAAGCTACACAGCATTTTATAGTCTTCCTTGTTTTAACAGAGAGAAATAAGCAACAGACTTTTGAAAACACTGTTGACTTTTACCTTTTCATGGAATTATCGACCAACAATATATATTTGTAATATGAATCCCCCTCTCCCTGTCCCTCCATTAACTGAGATGCAGTGTAGAAATCTTGCTGCTGTGAGCAATCTAGTCTTTTAGAAATTTTAACATTTCTTGAAATATTCAGGAGCAAATGTGTGAAATCAGTTTCTTACTCATAGCTCTGTAGCCTTACAGATGCAGGCATAAAACCTTCCCTCTTTTTCAGGGAACACTGTTTCTTTAAAACAAACATCTAATTTTTTTTTCACTTATAAGGGTAAAAAGTAACAGGAATTATTAGTTGACTGCAGAGCTCCTGTAATTTCCTAGAAATTTTCAGAAGGGCATGCATTCATTCATGATGTATAAGCTTGCACTGACTTGGTGTTTGTTAATTACAAATAATACTAAAATGCAAATTGTTTGTGTGAAAATTTTGCGTCTGGTGTGAGAAGGCCTTGTTATTGTGGGTTAAAAAGTTTGGTGAATGTGGTCGCACATGCAGCTCACCCAGAAAAGAAAAAGGACCTTTTGTGCAAGTGTGATGAGGGCTCGGGGAAACTTTCCACAATGAGGGTCAGCTGTGAAAAAGCACTTCAAGAGATTTTCTGTCGGAGCTTCATAGATTGTCTAGAAATATTGAAGAGGTCCTAGGTAAAAAAAAAAAAACAAAAAAAAAAAACATGCTGAAATTCCTTTTGTGTGCAGCCTCTGCTGTTGTTAGCTGCCATTATAGCTAAGAAGTGCAGATGAGGTTGAAGGGTGATTTGTTGGTCATCAACACAAAGATGTCACAAGTTCCTTTAAAAACCAAATGAGCTGCACTGACTAATCTGTTACACTCAGCAGCAGTTTTCAGGCACTTTCCCTCCATGCATGACTTCTACAAAATTATTAGCATAAATAGTCAGTGTGAAAATTAATCTAAACATGTGTTTCCTTTGTCTTCTTAGATCCTGGCTCTCTTTCCTTTTGATGACATCCAGATCTCTGGGCGGTCGGTGGTTGGAGTGAAGTTTTGAGCTGGGAAACAACTTTAAAATTATCCGGAGCGTCACAGCGGCTGGGACTTTTGAAAATAAAAAAGCTTTATTATTTGAGCTGAAGTTTCAATAGTGCCACTATTTGTAGTACATTCTGATTTGATCCATCCTGATTTGATCCATCCTCATCTATTATCTAGACAAATGTGTGAACCATTTAAACCTTACTTTTCTCTGAAGAAAGAGAATTTTGCTTCACTGAACACTGTCAAATTCTGTTTTTGGATTTTTTTTTTTTTTTTTGCCTCAGGAGGGGTTGCATAAATCCACCCAAATGTGAGTGCCAAACTTCTATTAACATGTTAGAGATCCTTAAAAAAATTCTACCTCTGTGACATTAAACTTGTTTTAATTGCCATAAACAAAGCATGCAGTTTTGCGATTTATCAGAAAATGTTTTGACTTTACTTTACATGTTCATATCTCCTAAAATTTTGGTGTTTCTTTGATGCTACAGAGAGGCTTTTTTAATCAAGAACAATTTTGCTCCATTAACTAAATATTCAACTAAACATGTCCCAAAGAGACCTGCAATCTTCAAAATGTAAACTGTTACACTTGTTTCCTTGAAGAAAAATGTAATATATAATTCTGCAATTTCAGCTTCATCCTTGTGACTATTTTCTGATTTGCTACTTCAAGTCTATTTATCTCATTTCCTTTTCAATCTGCGGAAATATCTGACTGTCCTCAGTGTGAAATTCCACAATTCTATCTAGAGAATGTGAGCAGTTTATTTTGTAATGAAAGGAATTAAAAATACTTTGGCTTTCTGTCCTTTTTTTCTAAGAAAAGAAAATGGGTGCCAGAGGGAGGGTTTGAATCAGCTTCGCCAATCTTGTACAATACTGTGATTTGTTTGAGTGTCAAAAATTCAACAAAGACTTTCTATCGTAAATTTATGCAGTAAATTTGAACAAGGCTGCTTAATCAAAGCACATGAGCTTTTAGTTTTCTTTGTTTCCTGTCAGCTGCTTTTGTGCATCTCTTGTTTTCTTGTAAGCCTCTTTTTTTCCCTTCCTGGTGTCGCCAATGAAACAATAACTGCAGAGTGGAGAGGCTGGAAATTCCACTCAGCTGTTTCTCTTTTATAAGCACATGCCAACAGCAAGACAGATTGAATAATAACACTGGAAGAAAAAGTCCTCGCATCACAAGATCACGCTGTTATTTTAACCAGAAACTCAAATATGAATCTTTCCACTGGCAAGTTTAATGCTGCTCAGTAATGTGTAGATACAGCTTATTATGGCAACAGCTTTTCCAGTCAATAGGCAGAACAGTGTAATGAAACTTAACTTACTTCTGCATTCAGTCCATAGCATGAAGTTATTTTAGTTTTATACTGAGCATGTCATGCTGACGTGGCCACAGGCTATATGAAAAACAGATGTTTGTTCAGCAGTTAGATAAGCCACTTTCACCTATCAGAAAGTACCACACTGCATACTTCCTTTCTAAAAATAGAAATAAAAACCTCAAAACCTTAAGTCATTTTTCAAAGGCACAAGATTGGAACATGTGAGCAGCATTAGTAATCATTTTTATTCTAAGAGCATTTTGATATCCAATAAATCCAATACTGTGCATTAGGGATGCATGACATTGGATTTTTGCTGATATCTGACATACTGATATTTCTGAACAAACTCAATATGAAATATTTTTGGTCAAGAGCACAAAGTCTTTACTGTGTGAAAATTGATGTTTTTTTTAATATGACAGTCTGTTCGTGTGAGGAACAGATGTAAAACAAGAAAACAACATTCAACCCTTTATTTTTAAATGTACCCATGCAGTGATGATAAGTTGAATCATCATGGTACATTTGTGTGTTTTGCCAATATTACTGCTGATAGATGGATGATATATTGGCAAAAATGTCAGTATCAACCGACACTGTAATTTAACCGTTTGGGGCAGTATCCTCTGATAACAATATCACACTGATAAAATTGTGCATCCCTAGTTGTGGTGTTTTATTGTCTGATTTTCTGCGCATATATCAAATATGTTATTTAGGGAATTTCAAATAAACACTAAATACTTGTTCCCTCTGAGAGTATAAGCATTTAGCCGAGATAGCGTTTTATACGTGCCATACACTCTACAGCATATTGTCCTCAGTCTCTTCAAAGCCTGCTCCTCAATCTGTCTGCAGAGCATGCATTAGGTTGGCTGGTGACTCCAAATTGACCTTAGGTGTGAATGTGAGCATGAATAGTTGTCTGTATCTCTATGTGGCCCTGTGATAGGCTTGCTGCCAGATCAGGGTGTACCCCTGCATGTTGCTCTTCCTGTTATGGCATAAATTCATGATTACCTTGTGAAGTTGTAGTTCTTTTGTGATCTTTTGATCCGTGATTAAAGCTATAAGGGCAAAGTTTGTTTCACCTAAAACATCAGTAAATAACACAGAGCTGTTGGCCCCATCTGTAGCAATGATAATAATGATAATAACTTTCATGGTATAGCTTTTATAAACAAAAGTTTACAAAGTGCTTTGACAAACAAACAGGAAAATACAGAAAAAAAGCACAATTTAAATCAACAAACCCTTACAAACATACACAAAAGGCAAAATTAACCCAGGCACAAGACCCAAAGAAGAAGAGCGTGAGTGTTTCTGGTGTCTGTCATATCAATGGTGCTCATGGTTCAGACCCAGGTACCCAGCACAGTGTACCCAAACCTTCACCATCCACGCCCACACTCTGGGTCCCAAGTCCCCCTCGCCCTACCCCCTTCTTAAAAAGAACCTGTTCTCTTTTTTTAACATCACTGTCACTTTACCTTTCACGTACTGTGCAGAATGGTTTAGGTGTCCTATGTCACATTTACTATGTTCATTTTAATTTTAATCTTAATTTCATTTGATAATTGTAAATACCTTACATATTCTATTTTGTCTTTTGCCACTTTATAATTCATTGATCATGGGCAGAGCTGATCAAAATCATTGTGCAAATACGTTATCGTAAACCTCAGACAACCGCACTTCAGAAATGCTGAACTGCCCCTTTAATCTCACGGTGCAGTTCTTCCTCCACACCGACAGGGGGCAGGCGCGGCGGAGGGGCGTCCTTGCGTCTCCGGCATGCTACGGTATTGAGTAAAGAGGAGGTAGCTTTTCCTGCCCAGCTGAACACATCGGCCATTGAGGATAAGTTATAGATATCAGAGCTAAAGGCGGCTGCAATAAGAGGAGACACTCCCTGTGTGGTAAAACCTCGCCGCCTGCAGATTCGTGTGTCCTTATGCTTTGTTCCAGCGGAGACGTTTGAGTGTGTCGGCGTGTGGTCTGCGCCAGGTGTCGGGCCACGGAGTGTGGGGAAAATGCCATCTTATTCACGGAGGTACGTTTGACACCAGGGGAGCCTAAATACCTAAATGTTAATGTACGTGTGTGTTTAATTATTGTGTGCCCACAGGTCCGTGTATGGTCGGTTTGCATGTTCGTTGCAGCCGTCTCTTTGAAAGCTAATCCTAAATGATTGTTATTTACAGTTGAGTGTCAGTTTGTAGTTTTCAGTGCTTGGTTAAAAAAACAAAACTTACTATTCACTTCGACTGTTGACACAAGAAAGTCTATTGCACAAACAGGGCTTACTAAAGGTTTCGCTATGTTTTTTTAGCACCTGTTTTTTAACTGCAAAGAATCATTTAAATGCCATAACATCTGCTGTTTATCATTGGAAACACTGAATGATATACATTCATACCATTGACCAGTATGATTGGGTAAGGATGTGTGACTGAAGATACCAAATCAACCTATTAACCAGCAGAAAGAAATGTATGTCAACTCAGCAATAAACTCAGAAATAAACAGGGTTCCTAACCATCCTGGAAAACCTGGACAACGATTTTTCAGTCATGGAAAACATGGAAAATGAGGAAAAAAAGTAAAATGTCCTGGAAAAGCTTGAATTGTCCTGGAAAATTATTAACCTTCCTTCTACCTTGTTAGTGAACAAAAATCAAACATAGGAAATGAAGTAAAAATGTACTTGGTAAGTAATGCACACTTAGTCATAGAATATGAGTGGATAAAAAAAATGCAATTTAAGGAGTAAAATATATAAACTCAGTACAATGGTGGCAAAAAGAAATAATAAAAATTAAAAAATAGAATTAAGGCTGCTTAAACAGTAAATCAACAAATATATTTATAAAAAAAATAGAGTAAATAAAAGTAAAAACCATAAATCTATAATAGTAAGACACTATGTAAAAGCCAGACTAAAAAGATAGCCAGCAGACAATGTTCTTGCCCGAGAGTTAGAAATAAATTTTAAGTTCAATATGATGCGTTGAGCTAGCTACACATCAACCTTTAATCTAGTTTTTTAGAAGGCTAGATTAACCTGAGAATTGCCAACGCCAACATTGTTACTTCTCTTGGTCATGTGACACTGGAATCTGTGGGTATCATTGCACTATTCTATGATAAATTGTCATAATTTCTAAGAATGTCAGAGAATGTATGGTATTTTATAGATTTGTTACAGCCATAGACTGCACATCTTGTAAATCAGACCTCAGGGGCGGAAGAGGTATAAACATAGCAATCTGGGCAAATCTACAAAATATAAGGTACAACTATAGAAAAGGACACTTCTCAAGTCAAGTCCTGGAAAATGATTCTAGAAAAGAGTGGGAACCCTGATAAAGTGAACTAAAATGTTATTCGGCCCTTAAGAGAGAATACAGACAGACTAGCAGTTTACCTGAGCTCTGTGATTGAAAGCTTTTGGAGATGTAAAGAGTCAAAGACCACAGATTAGCCAAAGAGATGGGTCATCACAAAAAGAGCTGGCTCCCAGTTGAGCTGTGTTTTCACCAAGCAGTTCAGTGCAGTGCAGTGTAGTGCGCAATTAAAAGTGAGTCCAGTGTCAAATGAGGTGAAAGGGTCCCCAAATAACAACCTGTGCGGTCCCACTTAAGCATACAAAACTTACCCTGAAGATTGTAGCTAAAAGCGAGCTGTTTAGATTCATTTGTTCACTGCTGTTGCCCTAGAGAATCTCCGCATGACACAAAACCTCATATAGTGCTGAAGTTCTGGAGGTCCTCCATTATTGATCTTTGATAAGAGTTGAGCGCTACTTGTGCTGCATTACATTTACTTTGGGGAAACTGGGCAGATCCATCCAAAATTAAAGCCCTGCAGGCTAAACACTGAAGTCAAAGTGATGACATGCACTCCATATATACTACTTTATCAAACCAAAACTCTGTTTATTTAACATAATGCCACATACAATCGTTCACATTAAGTAAAGTTACCTAACAAAACCTGAAAATATGTCAAATTCTACCCTTAAACATGCGGTCAACGGAAAATGTCCTACCTGTGCTCGCCCCACTCCAAATTCCAGCAAAACAGTACCACGAGTGTACAGGTGAAATATATTGACTGATAACCACCGTGCCACCAAAAACCACACCCACTTATTAGTGCAAAACCAAAACCGACCTACAAGCAAAGGCATCTCCAAAACTTACATTTGGCTCCTACAGACATCATATCCAAGTTGAAGTGCGTTCCAGTTTCACCTGTGAGCCGAAGTCGCACAGTGCTTTCACACAAATAACAACCCTTCCTCTCCTTCCTTAATGCTAAAACACTTTTTCTAAGGATGGTGGGACTTAAATGAAGCCATCACATTTTGTGGCACTTTTAATAGATCAACACCAGTTTGCATTGTTAGATCATAACTGCCATAAGTAGCAAGCTACAAGATGATTTCACTCAAAGGTCAACATCACAATTCTTTCACATGTAGACAGTATACAATTTTATTTATTTGATTGATTTCAGTGCATAAGAACAACCCAAAGTTATTTTAGGTAATAATGAACTGCTTTTGCCAATCCGCTACGCACTGAGCAGCCATGTTTGTTGATGAACTCGGGGTCCTTGAGGGTTGTTCAAGTTTCCCAGTAGGACCTCTGAGGCTGTTTTAAGGGCATTCAAGATGACATTTTCCGACTGGGATGTCGTAATTTCCAACTTCTGGCATAAAGGGAACACACCATTGAGATCGCTTCACTGTGTTGTGCGGCTGTGACATCATGCGGCCGGCGCAACCCTTTCATCCCGGCTCGCATCCCCGCCTTAAGGTGCTGCTCTGTACCAAATGTACCAAACCAACCCAGACCACTCAGTGGAAACAAGGCCTTGGTGCGTTCCAGTTGATCTCGGAAGTCGGACTACACGATTTATGCACGATTAAAGATTAAAGCTCTTCCTGACAGTTGTGGGGTTTCAGGAGACATTGACCAAAGAGAGCACTTGTGGCTCTGCACGTGCAACAACCACCGATGTTAACAGACGGACATGATGCCTTGAGAGCTACAAGATGGAGTTAAAGTTAGTAAAGCTTTGAAAGCAACTTCTGTGACTTTGAGATATGTTGTAGAGGAGCATCCACCAGACTGTAAAAAGAGAAATTATGAATAGGGAATAGCAGAGGCACCATTTTAATGTGTGACTGCTTACATTTATCATCAATGTAACATAACATTTGGAAAGACAAACAAAAGTATAGAACTCCAAATACAGTGTGTTTGTTTGCCGTCATCCCTCTGTCTTCTAACATCATGTCAGTCGTCTGATCCTGTTGTTTCTAAACATGGCACAGAAACCGTCGTAACTGATGAAAAACATTGTAGTTTGAGTTCAGCACAAGGAGAGGGGAATGACTTGGAAATGATATCTGGACTGGTATTAACCTAAGAGGCATGCAAGTAAAACCTGTTTGCAGATAGTCTATATAAAACTATGTATGTAGCGTTGGGAGGTGTTGTGGATAATTGCAGGGTGTTGGTTCAACATCTCATCATTGGTACATCTGATCAAAATATAAATCAGCCAGGAATCTTCAGTATGTTAAATATTCCTTCATTCAAAAGGGAGTAACAAATCAAGTTAACAGAAAACACACAGGCTTTTATCTTAAAGACAAGAAATACATCTAGTTAGATATGTTCAAAAAATGATACTCAAAACCTATTCATCATAACTTGATATAGAAAATAATAATTCAAGAAAAGTGAACCCTAAGTTACCTGCTGAGGTGCCAACCTCACATGAACGCCAAAGAATGCAAAGGTGTGAGCAATTACTAAACACGCTGTGCATGCTGAGCCAGTTAAATTACCCGTCCTCTGTCCTCGTTTCTTCCTCAAATGGGAGGTAGCTTCTCACCTGCCACGTTAAGGACAGTCCCATGTCTTTAAAACTGCTCAGAGAATCAAAGGCAGATACGCAAGAACACAACAGACCTGAATTCATGAAAGTCAGTTTGAGGACAGACACACTAATTGGATGCTACAGCTTCAGTGAAACTGCACAACAATGGCTCAGTTTGACAAAAGAGAAAAACAGATACCAAACCAAAATTAGACAGAGCTGAAGATAATCTCATTCACCTCACATAGAGAGTATGTGAGCTCGGGACAATTCATTAAGATTACCATTATAATCTTAAATTAAATAAAAACAGTATAAAGAGTGTATGACAACTGAGTTTAGTATTTGATTTGTTTTTTGGATTCACTATCAAACTAAAATTTGAAGACTTTGGTAAATTGCAGTCAACATCAATTTAGTCTTATTAAATGATTGCCACAGTCACTTATTTCTCCTGTCTTATTCTGGTAATAAAAATAAGAAAAGCTAGATATTGTGGGGGGGGTAGTCAAGAAAAATACATCTTTTGCATTTTACAACACAAAAATGAACTTTAATTTAAGGCTGATCTCAATTTCTTATTTTCTTTTTTCTTTTTCTTTTTTCTTTTTTTTAATCAACACCCTAATAAAAATATATATATTGTTCATGACACTTAAAAAGTATACAAAGTCTATCTATAATATACAACAACCAAAATCTCATTATCAAAAAAACTAGGGGTTCATCAAACAATTTTATATTGTTTAGAAGTGCTCAGAGAGCTTAAACCTCTGACAACGCATTTTTAAAAGTTGTTTGCTGCGTTATTATAGAAAATGTAGAAAACTGCCCTTTCCCACAGTGTTAACAAATCCTTTGAATATTCCTAAATCTGCACCTGGATGTGGATCATTACAAAAAAAATCTAATATTTTTTTGCTTTTTACAGTGACAAACATTCCCAGGATTTCAGCTAGGATGTACAATAGTATCAGACCAATATCGGTATCCGTAGATATTTTCCTAAACAGCTGAATGTTAGCATCAGCAGAAATGAAAATCTTTGCTGATATTAGAAGCCCATATTTTGACCGTACAAATCAGCCATAAATGTCCTGTAAATTGTCTGTAATATCTGCAAAATGTACTATAAACTATGATGTTTTACCTCATCATCACTAAATGTCCACTTTAATAAAACAAATATTTCCTTTATTTAAGAATAAAATCATATCTTCACATCTGTTTCTAATACAAATGGACCATGAAAGGAATTGGTTAATCGTAGGAAAATAGAGACTTTGTGCTCACAAACTATCAGTATTGGCAATAAGGCTTTGGAAATAACGGCATATTAGATATCGGCAAAAATACAATGTCATGCATCCCTAATTTCAGCCAGATCCATTAAGAACTTATTGAGTTTTCTTGCTTACATACAGACAAACAAAGGCCAGCAAAAACACGGCCTTCTTGTCAGAGCTAACAGTTTGCCAGTAAAATGTTTTTTATAAGTGTTTTTTTATCAGACCGCTGTTGTCTGTGTACGTGTTTACAGTTTAGTCAATAAAAGACACAAAGCACTCATCATGTTTATTAGAAATAATACAGCATGTATTTGTGCATAAACAATCAGTTGTTCAAACCTGACAGTCAGATGATTATTGACAAGCTGTAAAACACAGGCCCTCATTCTCTCTTCAGGTAAATTTATGCAGTTATTTCTCTTAATGCCGGCTGTAGCAGAGTGTGGGCTGCCTGCTTCATCAGTGCTGTACATTCCTGCATGTAATACACGCTTATTCAGGGCCCAGGTCTCTCTGCAGTGGGCTACAGGCAGACCAGGCCACGACACAAAGAGGCTCTATGTGAGTCAGGCCTCCGGGGAGAAAGCCCAACCTTATTCTGAAATGGATATACACACTATGCCACGACTGCAGGAAGCTCACCTTTGAATTGGACGCTAAGGTTTTGTCATCACTGTTGTTGTTTGAGGGGGTGGGGCGGTGGTGCTTCCCTCGTTTGTTTACAGGATGTAGTTGCTTCAATCAAGTTGTGTCAGTAAAACCTTAGTCATACTTCCATACTGATACTGGAGCCTACACAAATTCTGTATGAAGTTAAGTTTGGTAGTTTTAACTCAGTTTGTCAAGCCTTACATGTGGTGCACTTTCATAAGATAAGATTAAATAAGATGAGATTAGATAAGAGGGGAAATTTGGGTGTTGCAACAGTACAGGGATAAGTACAAAGGTAAAGTAGCATGCTTTAAAGGTCAATAAAAATAAAAATAACATATAATACAATAGTTGAAGATTAATAAACTGTACAAATGGCAATAAACAAAATAGAATAAGTATGAGTATTTACAATTATTGAAATAAAAATTAACTGAATAAAGTGTCATTCCGGAAAAACCGTGGTATTCTGTGAAGTACGTGTTCTCCAGCTGGCACTCAGCTACCCTCTATTCTCATAAATTATAACAGTCATTTTAACAAAAGAATCTGTAAGGAAAAAATACGGTTTTGTGAGCATCAAACCTCAGATAATAGTTTTCATCCCTTTAAAACTTAATTTGTATGTGTGTGTCCGGTGGGCAGCTTCCTGCACAGAATAGAGTATTAAAAAGGACGGAGTACTACAGACCAGAAATCATACAATAGCTTACAATTATCTAACTGAATTGCAATACTTTAAAAAATATATATATGTTTATCTGCCGTAATAAGGGATACATGATATTGTTTGAACAATTTTTAAAAAATTAAATTGGGTAGATATGGCAGTGAGTGAGGTAAACTTAATGATCATCCATCACTTTCAGTACAGTATTTTTCTGTTTCACACACTAATGCCAACATTTTTGTTCAGTTGAGACAGTGTACAGGAGTTTCCCTCTCATTTATTCAGACTAAACATTTCAACTAGATCATTTTGTGATCCGTTAGCATGGTCCTGCTCTTGGTTCTTACTGTAAATAATGTTTTGACTGAACATCAGGCCTGGTATCTATTTTTTAAGTCAACAACATAAACTATATCATTATAAAGCACAACTGTCTTACTCTCCATCTTTGAAGATAGCTTAAAACTTAAATGTAACTCTCCAGCTCTGCTCACAATGACTTCTTATTTGTTTAACTTCATCTATCACATTGTTTTTCACTTGGGTGTAGATCACTGTCTGATGATCTTTAAATCCTTTATTGACATTTCAGGGTTTGGCTGGCACTTGTTTTGCTTCCCTTCATCTGCAATGTGGCTGCAGACGATTTGTCATTCCTTGAAGGATGGCATGAGTTCTGGCTCTTTCGCTTCCTTGTCAACATGCTGGGATACTCCACCATCATCATCCCGGGCTACCTCCTCATTAGCTACTTCAAGCGTACCAATTACACAGGTTTGTGCTGGTTTGACAGCTAGTTTGAAAATGTGCCAGTTTAAGTCTTAGTTCCTTCTCTACCTCATGCAGATCAAGTGTATTTATGACTTATCTGAATATTTTCCCTTTCTCCTCAGGCAGTGGGATTTGCTACCCTGTCATAAAATCCTGCGTGTTTGGAAACGAGGCCAAATTGGGTCTGTTGGATGACGTGTCGGTTGAACCCAGGAACGAGGGTAACTCCGGCTCGTCTGTCAAACAGGTCGTCAAATTAATCTTCTGCGCAGCCGGACTTCAGGTGGGCACACTCCCAGTCATTAAATACACGGGGTTACATTAAATCTAATTCCTAACACAACATCATATAGTGTTTGCGCAGCTTTAGCAGCAGATGTTTTCTATCGGTGTTATGAAAGTTCCTTTATTCTCACAGATCTTCACTGTTCAGTATAGAAGTTTGTTTAGAGGGCGGCTCTAGCTTTGAGACACTGATGCTCACCTGAATGTTTGAGTGGAGCAGTTAATAAGGTGTAATGTGAGAGTGTTTGCGCACTGCCGCCACAGATAAATTTGTCCTCAAGGATTTGCTGTTAATCTTAAATAACCTTTTTTCTATTCAGCTCAAGATGCAGACAGACAAATCTAGAGTCTAACCGGTTAACTCTTAGGGGGAACTGCTTGATGTTAATCGGATATTCAATGTTCTTTTCTAAAACCCTTTAAAGGCAACCTAACTTTAACCTTTAATCTTTACAGAGTTTCTTAAATAAATCAAATCAGAGATGGGCAACTATGGACACCATGAGGGCCAAGCACACACTCCCCACACACTCACACTTGCAGAAAAACCCTGAAATTATCACAACATTACCCGCGTATGAGCCGTATGTGTGAACGCAAAGAGCCGAGTTTTTCACCCTGACTTAACCTTGGTACCTTGAGCACCCCCTAGTTTGTTTTTTTTTACCACGTAAAGTCTGGGCGAGCCAAAGTGTGAATGCAGCAGCATCAGGGTAATTCATTGAGGTGAATGGGAAGGGGTGATGACTTCATCCTGTGCGACCGGCACGGCGCTGGAAAAGAGAGACTTTAAAGGATGGATAAAACCAGCCATCACTGAGGGAGAAGCGCCTTTGTTAGGGAGTAACACAAACTCAAATGTGCGTCTGGACATAGGAGGTGTTGTTTCCTCTGCATCATCATCAAAGTTCTGTAGTAAATCTGTTCTTAAACGATCACCACCGTGAATCTTGAGCATCTATAGAGCTGTCTTGTGCTGCTGTTGGATACGGAGATAAAACACTGCAGTTTTATTACTCTGGTGTAATCAGGGTGCATGTAGTGATGTTGCTTGATATTTACGTCTGTGTGCTGCAGTTCTCCTCTCAACTCTTTCATAGATGCTGTTGATGCACCTTCTAACATGTATCAATAAAGTTATAATACAAATAGTGATCATGGCATAAAGCTCTGCTGCTTCGTCAGCTATCATGTTATGAACTCTGACTTCTATAGTGTATTTTTGCTGTCGTGTACGCAGCAGAACACAATGTTTTTGTCAGAGGGCCACATTGTTTGCAATTTGAATGATACTTAAGGAGACAAACTGTCATAAGAAATTACTTTACTGACATATATACAAATCCATATTCAAATACTTATAGTGATGCTAAATCTAATGAGCTAATAAAAATTTAAGCCAGTTCAGGTACTTTTTTATGCAGGTTAACAGGGAAGTTCAGGGTTATCAAATTACATTTTACTTAAAAAATATATATATATTTTGAAAAATTTCCAAAAGGGGATATTTTCTTGGGAATATTGCTATTTTATCTTTTCATGGCAGATTTTGCCATGGTTTCAGCATGGCCTTATTTTTTGGATAATTCAAACTGACATATTGGCTGCATGTGGCCCCCGGGTTGCAAAGTGCCACCGTTACAAGTTGAAAAGTTTTATTACTCTTTCAAGCTCCAGTTAGTTTTAGTTTTTTAAGCCAGTTATTTCTTAGCAAAGGGATGAGTCCTTAGCGGATGTAACTGAAAAGTTTGTCTTCACCAGAAAGCGTTGTTGTGACACTGCTGTCACTACAAACCTACATCGCCAACTCCTGGCCTGGCATGCACACTACTGCGTTTTCAGTCGTTCTTGCAGATCTGTGTGAATGGGCATCATTTTCACACCGTCTCCATGTGGATGCATTTGAAAACGCAAAAGAAAAAACCTTTTCGTTTTGAGTGACAATATTGTCGTGTAAATGAGGCCTTAGCCTCAAGTCTGTGGAGTTTTCATCAGTTGTAATTTTCTCACTTATGTCTGTATCTTAAGCTAATTGACTGTCACCATAAGAAGAACCGATCAATTCTAGTGCAGCACACACAGCTCCTTATCAAACAAAAAGAAACAAAAAAACATGCCTATATGTGGTGTTCTGTCAGTTTAAATGCAGTTCAGTCAGAGGCTTGTATAAGGCATCCCGACTTAAAAAAACATTTTACCCATTTACCTCACTGATGTTACCTAACTAATTTACAGAAATGATTGTAAACTTCCTTTTCAAATAAAATTTTGACCCTGATTTGATTATTTACAAGAGACAAACTTAACTTTTAAAGTGAAATGTTCTGAAGAAACTAACCTGCATTCAGAGCCTATAAAGGTTTTGTTTTAATATTTTCTGTTTGTGTTGATTTTTTTTAAATTATTTGTTCTTATTTTTGGGAAGAAAAGAAGAGAAAAAAGTGTTTTAATGATTCATTCTGTATTTATTACATTTGTCAGGAAAGAAAGAATCTATCATCATAGATATGTCATTGAATAAACACAGTTTTTGAATTTTGTTAGGACAGATTAGACCCTAACCCACTTTGTGTACAGAGTGACATAACAACGACCAAAATACTTTTTAAGTAAAAATAACCTAAGTTTGGGTCAATATTGTCATTCCCAGGCGTCCTACCTGACATGGGGAGTCCTGCAGGAGCGTGTAATGACACGCTCATATGGAGCCGAGACTCCAGAGCAAGAGGGGGAGAAATTCAAGGACTCTCAGTTCCTGGTCTTTATGAACCGTATCCTGGCTCTGACCGTGTCGGGCCTGTGGTGCATGATGTTCAAGCAGCCCAGCCATGGGGCACCCATGTACAAGTACTCTTTCGCCTCCCTCTCCAACATCATGAGCAGCTGGTGCCAGTACGAGGCGCTCAAATACATCAGCTTCCCCACCCAGGTCCTTGCCAAGGCCTCCAAAGTCATTCCAGTCATGCTCATGGGAAAGATCATCTCCCACAAGAGCTACGAGTACTGGGAGTACTTCACCGCCTTGCTGATCTCAGTGGGCGTCAGCATGTTCCTGCTGTCCAGCGCGCCCAGCAAGCACCCATCCACCGTCACCACCTTCAGCGGCATCATCATTCTCTGCGGCTACATCATCTTTGACAGCTTCACCTCCAATTGGCAGGACAACCTGTTTAAGTACAAGATGTCGTCGGTACAGATGATGTTTGGGGTCAACCTGTTCTCCTGCCTCTTCACAGTTGGCTCGCTGCTGGAGCAGGGTGCCTTCTTTGACTCGCTGGCCTTCATGACGCGCCACTCCGAGTTTGCCTTTCACGCAGTGTTGCTGTCTGTCTGCTCTGCATGTGGCCAGCTCTTCATCTTCTACACTATCAACCAGTTTGGAGCTGCCGTCTTCACCATCATCATGACCCTGCGGCAGGCCATTGCCATCCTCCTCTCATGCTTCCTCTACGGTCACGCCATCACTTTAGTTGGTGGATTTGGTGTTTTTGTAGTTTTCTTGGCACTTTTCTTACGAGTGTACGCTCGTAATCGCATGAAGTCAGGCCGACGGCCAGCACAGCCGATGGGGCAGAAGGTGTAGCACTGAAAGGTCACACCAAACTGGGAACTGAGCCACATTTTCTGTGGTGCTTTTATGTCTTATTTGTGTTTGTTTGTGTTTAACTTTTTTTCCTTTGGTTTCAGTTTAGTCGTCTAAGTTACAGAAAGGGATTCTGCAGTTTTGACTCTTACACAAAGATGCCCCTAAGGGATTCAATGTGATTTGTCAAGTCAGCAGTCGTTAAAGCTTTGAGTGCCTGTAAGATTTTTAAACACACAAGTCCTGAACCATGAGGTCGGAGGTATACTTGCTTTTCATCTTTGTGAATGCACTTGTGTCTGGCCGGGTCATAAGACCTCTTACTACGTAAAGGAGGTATCTCAGTCAAATGGGAGGTGTTTATCACAGGTAGATAGTAATGGATCCAGTCACCTTATTAATGCACTGTTATCAGTGCATTAAAAAAATTACCAAATAAATAAAATTAAAGAATGACAGCACCTTCAGCTGTTGGCTCAAAAACAGCTCTGTCGACTCATTTTCTGCTGCTTTAGCTCAGTCATCCACATGTAGCAGCAGCAGCAAACTCCCCTGACATATGAGTCTAAGCAGGAAGGAAATAGAAGAGTCTGCTAACTTAAAAAGGCGTCATACTGTACTGTAACCAGTGGTAAAATGGGTACTATTCAGTGCATTAACACTCCAGTTGGTAAGATGAATATTGGGCCTTGTGAGCTGGCAGCGCTCACTCGCAATACACAGAATTGTGAATTGGTCTGAATTAATAACCTCGCAGTGCAGCTGGATCTGCCTGATTCAATGTCTGTAATCAGGCATAATATAATAATAATATTTCCCAGATGGACTAGTGAAACACATTAAACGATCCATCTGGTGTATCAGGTTACTGAACCAAATCATCACTCTCAGAATAAAATTGAATCGTGAGATAGGGAAAGATTCACATCTCTGGTGTTGGCTAACAGGAGCCTGATTGGGGCTTTCCTAATACATATAAATATTGTATGTGCCTATGAGTGATTCATTTCATAAAACACTTTTAGAGGGCACACCAGTTAGCTCAGGCCTTATTCAACTATCAGACATCCAGGATGTAACCTGCAAACATAGTGTCAGTATGTTAATCCTTGAATCAAACCACAGAAAAATAAACTCTTAATATCAACACTATCAGGTAAGCTTGAGTAACTATTGACAGAAAGTCAGTCACACTGTCTGCACCGTCTTGAAGTGGTTTCTACTCTGGCCATGAATGAAACAGTCCTGGTGTTAAAAGTTTAATTAGAGACCTTGCAGTCTTATGACTGTTAGCTCACTGTGTTTGCAGAGACCGTCAATGCAGTAGCTGTTAAAGTGTCTGCTTTAATGCCTCCTTGTAAAGATTTGAATATAATATCAAATTATAGTAATCAATTTCAAAATTGATTTAAAACTAAACAAATATAAACAAAGCCAGCAATGCGCTTGACTGAAATAACCAGTTTATCAAGTCATTTGTTGAATTAATTAACCGAACTTGATTTAAAGGTTTGAAAATCTTCTAAACAGTAATTATCCTTCATCACCATCATTAACAGACATGAGTAGTGTAAGTAGCATGTGGTACACATATGGAGTTGGTTTATTGATTTGTCTTTAAAGTTTTGTCATCAGTGTCTTTGCTGCTGTGTTGACTCAGTCACATCACTCTGCCTCTACACTCCCTCTATTATAGAGAATGTGCACGGCTGGCACCCTAAAGAGACTCAGCCATTATGTCCGTGTTTGTTAACAGCAAGTATATCTCCAACCTTAACCTTGCAAAATGTCTCTTCACCTCTTTCATGGAATAATTGTGGAATCTTTTTGTTTTTCTTTGACAACCATATGTGGCTTGTCCCACCAGTTAGATGGTACTCTTACCATGAAAACCTGTTTTTTAGCTGAATGGAATCAAATTTATGTCAAGTACATTGCCCCTCACTCACTTTTACACCCTCTGTAAAGATGACCTTTCTATCTGTTGTGAAACTTTTCAGTCATCATGTTTTTCTCGCAGTCCTCCATGTTGGAGAGCAGGGGCCTTTGTGTGTCTTAATGTGGGAATTAATCTTGTAAAGCTGTATGAATAGCCTCAACACATGGTGCATACATTTATTTTTTAGGTACTGGTGTTTTAACATGATCCCAAGGCTAACAAGGATCCCAAGAGAACACTACTTACAAATGACAGAACTTCAGCCCCACATCACTAAAGCAGATGCTGCTGTCGATATTTCTGCACCGCATTAATTTAAGGCTCAGCACAGATGTTTCACTGAAATGTGTAAAAATCAGGCTGTAAAGTCTTGTACATATATCTCTTTTAAGTAATGTTTGTTTTAAACCAACCTGTCTGTCTGTTGTGTACTTTTATAAAAGGACTGCTCTACGTGTTTCACTGTTGCATATGAATGTTACTGAAAGATTATTGAATGGATGATGATCTCCATCACTGGGGTGTAAACATGGGAGGGGGGTTTACCAGTAAGAATGCATACAAGGAAAATGCAGTGTTACTGAAATCTTGTTTTTATCATTCTTCTATTTCCTCTGGTAACTGGATTAATAATAAAACATTAAATTAACTTAACACTATGAAGTGAATTGGTTTATTTTTCATGAAGTACACGGTTGAATTGATCCTTGTGGTCTGTGATGCATGAATGGATTCTCCCATTGCCCATACTACAAAGTCTGCGAAGTACATGGCTCCGCAATAATTCATGTCTTTCAAATTCCAGGTAATCACTGATAAAAGTGTAATGACAAACAGAACTCCTCTAGATAGATAAAGCAAAGTTAATGGACAACTTAAGCCTTAATCTAGAACTATGGCCTTAGTGTGTAACTACTTGCTAGACAGAAAAACAAGTGTTTGTTAACACTTAGGGCTGGATGTGTTTGTTCTGGTCGTATGATAAGGAGAAACCAAATAACATTAATGATCCAGGTGCATTCAAGGTCACAAAGACCTTGACCTTGTACCTTCAAAATATTTTCAGATTACCTCTGAGTAAAAGTGAACTGGTGTAAAGTTTGTAGGAAATCCCTAAAAGCATTTCTTAGTTATTTCTTTTAATCAATTAATCAAATCTTGTTTGTTTAGCATTTTTCATACAACACACTTAGCACAATGTGCTTTACGTAAAGGACGACCTGACTGACAACCCAGAATCATTATCCTGAATCCCTGGCTGTTGCTGGCAAAGAAGCTTCAAAAGTATTTTACTTCCTTTCTCAACAAAAACAAAAGTCAGAGTGCCAAAAAGTATCTATGATAAATTCAAATTAAGACAGGAAGTTATCTGGACATAAAATAACAATGATATACATGAAAAGACCAGAGGTAATTTGCGTCATCCCCTTGAAACCACAAAAAGATGGTTAAACATTGTGATAATCCAATAACTAGATCAGGGAGGGCAACTTTGGCCACCCAGAGGATCACAGTAGTGTTTCCCACACAGTTGGAGGGCCACAGTACAAACAATAAGATACTTATGTTCTCTCTCTCTCTCTCTCTCTCCCTCTATACATATATATATATATATATAAAGTTTGGAAATGTTATTTGGTTGATTATTTCTCCCCTTTGATAATATCAGCTGGTATTTTATTCTGTACAGTTGGGTAGCCTGATTGGTCACCTTAACAACAAGGCACAACTTGTAAGGATCGTCCATTCGTAGAATGAGAAACGAGCTAATTTAATTATCCAGACCTAGGAGTCCAACAAACATGGGATTGACTTGATTATCTGTAAAATAGTACGCATTATACAGCAGCGACCAGTGTTTAGAAGTTTCTTGCAGGGGTTTTGGGATCTCTTTTGGATGAGGTTGCCACAATAGTTATCATCAGGCTTTCACCTCAAATTAAATAAAATGGAAACTGTCTCTTCTCTGCTGTCTCTTCATAGACCCCCCAGTCTCACAAGTCTTCACAGTGAAGACAGCCTCTAATGGATCAACATGAACATATGTTCCAGGGTCTTCGCATATCAAAAACCAAACCATTTGTGATTCAGTGAACATAAACAGATGACCAGATCTGACTGTAAAATGCTGAGAAATATTCCCCCAATGATTGATCAGTCTCACAGCTGCTTCACGTGGGGAAATTCCCTGCAGTCGTTTGACGTCCTTAACCCCATCTGGTTTTTACGAAGAGCAAATGGTAGACACCGGTAATGGAAGACCTCTGGTTTCATCCCCAAACCAACTACTCAGCCTGGGCTCTTACTTTGACTGTAGGAATGACATAAGCTGACATTTCTTGCAAATTTTATGTCCCGTCGGAGCCTTGGAGTGTTTTAGCGATGCCCATCATGACTCAGGAGCTTCATAAACATTCTTAGTGTTCAGTTCATAAATTGCAGGACAGCACTAGGGAGTTGTTTCAAAGAAGGGGGACAGCTTTTTTTTCTAAAAGATAATCTTGAAGTGCCGGCATATGCAAATGGAGTAAACTCAAGGGGGACTCCAAGGATAATTAATTTAAAACATAAAAACAGAGGTGTCTTCTTCAGTGCTGCAAAATTCAGTAAAATAGTTGGAATAATATTCTCCTTTACTGAAAGGAAAAATTATGAAATGTCAATTATATCATGCTAAATTTAAGACAAAAGCGATCTTAATTAGCTTAGTGAAGATAGCAAAAGACTAGCTAATTTGACAGTGAAGCTAGCTTGGTTAGCATAGAGCAGTGATCCTCAAAGTGGGGCCCATGAGGCTTATTAACCACTTGGCCATGGCAAAGTTTGTGAAAAAACTTCCACGTAGAGTAAATGAAACAGTCTATAATTTTTTTTTCTAATTATCAGTCCATAGAGCAGAGGCAGCAGCCCCTGGGCTTTCTTCTTAAAATGACCGTTTTTCTGGTCCTGTCATATCTCTTACAGGTGCCTTCCTCAGAGACTTGGTTTAATACTCGGATTTTAAAGCAGTTGATAGTATAACATCTTTAAATTTGAGTTTTTTTATGTTGCAGGATTACTTTTCATTGCTTCTTCTAAGCTGCTAGGGTTTTCAGTTTGTTGCCACATGCTAAAGTTTCCATTCTTTTTGCAGGAATGTTAGAGATCATGTTAGAGCTTAGTTTTTTTTTTAATTAAATAAATATAAGTGTATTATAGGATTAAAAGATAAATAAACTAGAAGAGCCCCATGAGTACAAATCCTCCATCAAGGCACTTCAAACATTGTCTAGTGAGTTATTGTCAAAAATGTTCAAATCTCGCACTGTTAGCAAATCCTTGAAAAAAAACCTGGATCCAGATTTGCATCACCCCAAAAATCAAATCACTTCTTGTTTGTGCCAAGATAAACATTCCTTAAAAGTGTCATCAAAATCTTTCATAAATTTTTAAGTTATCACATTAATAAACACACACACTAGTGCTCCAAGAGCATAACTCTCCGTCAAGGCAATTCCAACAGCATTTGCCCAGTCTCACAACTTTAAGAAATGTGACTTATAACAATGGTAAAGGGACATTAAATGTGTCCTGAAACTTCTGGAGTTACAATGAAGGCAACATTAGCTAGCTGTTAATAGGACATCTGCTCTTACATGGCTAACTTCAATCTCACACAGGGACTGGAAATTAGCTGAGCAAGGCCATAGAAAACAGGAAAGTAACACCCAACTGGCAGTCAGGCTTTACTTCTGTCAAATGCTGTGTGCAGTATGACAGCACTACATCATTTCACTTAGCCAACCAAAGCTGTTTTAAGAGGTATATAAGGCAACCAATGGGCCAATTATCTTATTAACTAGCATATTCAGTCTTACACATGCCTTTGACATTTAACCTCATGCATTTTTAGTCAAAGATAACTGGGTATGAAACATAATAAAGCTATTTTTCTGTTATATCAAAGCTAGCCTTCACATCTTATTTAGCAAGATAAAAAGGTTTTCTCAAACTCCTGCATTACTCCCAGTGATAAACAAAGTCTTATGTGTTTACCTTTGTTGCCAATCTGCGCTTTTGCTTGTGCATTTAGCATGGGTATATCAAAATTAAGGTCTTCTGCCAATGTGATGCAGGATTGAGTCCAAAAACGTGGAAGTGAGTTAACATTTTTATTGCAAAGTAAATGGGATTTCAGAATAGTCTTTGGGATAAATACTTAAAACAAGGTCCGTCATGGATTCATGCAAACCAGATCTGCATAAAATGCATCTGACACGTGTCTGCTTGTGTTGTGCTTGAATGTACGGCACTTTGTGCTACATTTTTTTGTATGAAAAGTACTTTATAAATAAATGTCTTTGATTGATTGATTAATATTTTCCCACTTTGTAATTTTGAAATGTTATGGTGTCTGATATTTTTTTCATGAACAATAATACATGCCAACTTGATCAGGTGGTTTAATTAAGAGGAAATTCTCAAACAAGAGGTTACAACATGGCTTAATACTATGGAAGTGTGAATGAGACTCCTAAGTCCAACCGCCAAGCTGTAAATCATTAATAGCTTAGATTTTGTGACAAGGGAACTGGGAGTGCTAAAATGCTAACTCACTTCTGCAACACAATACTCCTAACTGCATGACTCTCAGCAGTTGCCAACATCAGTTAGTTAGTTTGTGAATTGGTTTGTTTTTTTTGTTAGATTGTAAGAAGGATAACTGCAAAACTAATGAAGTGATTAGGTATTGATGGTGCTCCAAATCTGGATGTAGATCCAGGTATAATTTAAAAGAATTTGCTATCATTGCACGATAGGGCAGTTTTCCACATTTTTGACAATAACTCACCCGACAGTGTTTGAAATGCCTTGGCACTTCTACTTAAAATTCAGTCTCCCGCTCCAAATGAGAGATATCTTTACTGAGATACAATGAGAGATTATCTTTACTGTTTTTTTTTTACCTATATATGCTCTAAGCTTGACAGCTTTGTAATATAAGGGTTAAGTAAGCCTTATTGTTATGTTGCCCTCCACATCAGCTGTAACTACAAAAACTGATTATTCAGCTCAAAGTTACCAGTTTCAGCCAGTTTCAGTCACTGAAACAGTGATACCTGCTGCAGTCTTGCGTTGATACACACTGAATGTACAAGTGGACAAACAGCATGACAGATCACCTCCACTCTCTCTTTTACTCTCATTCACAAAGGTCATGGTTTTTGAGGTAACATGAATGTTAGACTTTGTGTTGGAGGTCTTATTTTCTCATGTGTAGTCTTTTTATCTGCTCATCTTGCTTCCTGCCAACTCAGCACGGGTGTTTATCCTGTTCCTGTCTGTAGTATTTACCGAGCGCTGGTGAATATGAGAAGTGACACTTAAGTTTCTTTTATGCAACACAGTTGTTTTACATCATGAGTGGCACCTACTGTATGTTATTGGTAATGCCTTGATTGGCAAGTGTCACAGTAAGTTTGTCCAATGTTTTTGTGCCACTCTGTGGAATAGTTGTACTGAAATGGGTCAGAGGTCATCAAACTTTTTGAGCCTGAGAGCTACCCAAAAGATGAGGGCAATAATGGAGGGCTACTTCTTTGATTTAATGTTTCTGAGTTATTTACATTTATAAAGCTCTTGATAAAATAATTATTATGCAATATATAGACTACGTAAGACACTATATGATAACTTTTTTACTTTTAATGATTCATCACATTAATTATTCCTAATGATTAATGAATAATATGAGATTACTATACTTAAATGTATCTTTAATGATTAATTTATCCATATAACTGATATACAGAGTTCATGCATATGTGATTTTTTTGTACAAGTGTTGCTATAAAGGCTGTAGATGACAGCAGTGGTGATAGAGGTGTGGCACACAAAAACTTAGAGTTAAAGTTTAAGAGAAAACAGACAGTTCTTAAAATGTAATGCACATGCAACATATTGTTTTTTGTACTGGTGCAAGTATGAATTATTTGCAAAAAATAACATTTAAAATAAAATTATTGGCCTTTTATTTCAAGCTCTATGGTTGTAACTTGAGGTATTTTTAAAATGTCCAAGCAGGCACCTCATAGGCTCCCTGGGGTCAACCAGGTACTCTTGGCAACCCTGCTGGCCTTATATTGATCTTTGCACAGGTCCTCCAGATAACTAAAACCACCCCTGAGGGATCCACTGAGGTGACAGTGACGTATGACATGACATGCATAAACAAGCGTATGTTCAGTTTACCGAAGCTTTCACAGAATCGTCTCCATCTAAAGTCAGCATTCAGGAACTCCACAAAGGTCTCTTTTTACAGTAAGTAGGGTATCCAGACTTCTAGTAAACACATTTTAACGCATTTTCAGAGCTGACAGTGTACAGAGAGGAGACCACAGGACAGAAAGGTCACAAGAACTCTGACACTGCGGGCAAACTCTTGTCTCTCCCACGCCCCCAGCCACCCGCCTACAGAAAGGCTGTGAGCCCCACCCATGATTGAACAACAAGTGTGGGTTTAGAGCAAATTTACACAGTCGAGTCAAATGTTTCCACAGGAAGTCTTTTGTTAAATCACAAGTTAGTCAGATCAGTAAGAACTTTAAACCTCATGAGGCTCTCTTACAGGATGAGTCTCCTCACCAGGAAATTTCCCCCAGATGAACCAGACAAAGTTGTGAAGCCCCCTCCTCAGTGAATCTCAGCCTAACAGAAAATATCTCTGTCATGAGTTATAAGTACCAGAAAACAGTCATGCAAATACGGGACAAATTAATAAAGTAAATTGATTTGTCTTCTTTCCTCAATGTACCTATGGACACCTGAGCTGCTCTTGTGCTGGCAAGAATCCTCTCAATAGATTTTGTAGATCTTAGGTCGAAGGTCAAGGTCTCTGGATTCATTTTCATCCCTTGCTTATAAACCCTCCCAAGAATCCTTCCAGGTCTCTCTCAACAGTAGACGCCAACTAATTCAGTTCAAAGTTGTCCACCGGCTTCACTATTCCAAATCACGTTTGCACGAGATCTATCTCTCTGTCTCACCACTGTGTGACAGGTGCAAAGTAGCCGGGGGCATATTGTCTCACACCTTTTGGTTCTGCCCTTCACTTACTAGATTCCGGCCGGAGATATTTGACTGTTACTCCAGGGCTTACAGAAGATCTATTCAATTAGAAGCTTCACTTGCCATCTTCTGTTGCTCTCAGTTCACTCTGTGTCTTCCCAAAGCTGCACAACAATCCTTAATGCTGGGGATGCTTGTTGCCAAGAGACTAATTTTGAGGGAATGGAAATCACCCACCCACCCCATCCCTTCCAGAGATGGATGAATGACATGATTTCTGTTATACAAATGGAAAGACTCAGGTTCTTCAAGGTCAAGAAATTCTCTACTATTTGGGATCCATTCCTTGCCTGCTTCAATGAACCTGCCGCTTTATTTTGTTTTTATTTCAATTTTAATTTATTTTGGGGGGTTTTTGTGTGTGTATTTTTTTTTCTATTTATACCATTATTATTATTATAGTTATACCTTTTTCTTTTTAAATTCAATTGACATCATTCTCACTATCATTGTAATTGTCTTTAATTCTTTGTTTCATGTGAAAACCTTTAAAATAAAAATAAAAAATCCTTCCAGGGCTTTTTTTTTTTTTTTTTTTTTTAAACTTAATATAAACTTCTCTCTGACTCAAGAGCTGACTAAATGGATTTTGTGGATTGCAGGTCAAAGGTCATGATCTTCTAGCCTCATTTGCATCTCATCCTTGTAAACCTGCTACAGTATTTAACTGAAACCAACATTTGAAGAACTCTTTGAGGGACTTTCTTCACGCTAAAGAGAAACTTAACTTCCTTGACTTATGGACTGACTGAGTAGATTTTGTGGATCATAGGTCATAAGGCCAGGGTCTCTGGTTTCATTCCCGTTCCTTGCTTATAAAACTTCTGTTTTAATGCATTTCTTTTACTTAAGACAAATGTCCTCTTTGACTCAAGAGCTGACTAAATTGACTTTGTGGATAAAGGGTCAAAGGTCATGTTCATTGAGCCTCATGCAGCAGCCCTTGCTTGTAAACCCAACATCTTTAAAAAAGTTCAAACACTTCTTTCCAAACTTTGCTCAAATGTCCACTCTGACATCAAGGATAAGGTGATTAGACTTGAGAGGTCATAGTTCATAGGTCAGAGTTTAATGCCTCGTGTTTATCTCATAGTTGTAAAACTTTTTCTTTAATTGTGTATGCAAAGTCCCAAGAACCCTTTGGGGGACTTTCTTCAAGCTTTAGAGAAATGTTCACTTTGGTTTAAGACTACAATGAAAAGATTTTATAAAACATAGGTTTAAGGTCAATCTCGCAGTCTAACTTTGATTTCTTACATTAAAAACTGAATTTGCACACATTTATGCTGATAAAAAGTAAAGGTAAAGAAAAAAAAGATAATGTGAAAATACATTCATGACAAAATTGTTGATAAAAAGCTAAAATTGCGGCAGAAAATGTAATTATAATAAAATTAGAAACCGAAAGGTAGAAATAAAGAAGTTACTTTAGAAAATTATATGCAAGAAAAACTGAATGTAAAATTAAAATTATGAGACAGAAAGTCAAAAGTTGTGGACTACTGGAGTGCTGTTTTGGTGGAGTGGGCAGCAACAACGCTCATACCATGTACAGTATGAAGGCTTTTGCCTTGTGTGAGCAGCCCAGGTTTGATTCCTGCCTGAGGTCCACTTTGTGTGTCTTCACCTGCTCTCTCTCTTCCCCTGTACAGCTCCACACACCGTTCTCCTCTGGCAAAAAGTCCAAAAATGCCCCCAAAAATGTAATACTTATCTGAAATAGTAGAATTTTTATATAAGATGTAACACTGCAAGAGAGTCATTATCATTAGAAGTGACGCAAAAATAAAAAAAAAATCATAATAATTAAAAGTCACAATATTTTAAACAGTAAAAACTGTTTAAGCAGTTAACCAAAGAAATGTGTATTAAAATCAGAGTACGGGTATAAAAATAGAAGTAAAAATGTCATTTTATTTTATTATTTATTCATTTAATCTTAATTTTCATAGCACCAAATCCTAACAAATGTTAAGTCAAGACAGCTTACAACAGAGCAGGCCAAAGCCATACTCTTCATTTCATAAAGATATAGAGTTAGAGCATACTAACATATATACATGTATAAATAAAAAATACACATATATACATACAGTGTCTAACAAGTTTATTAGATCACAACTCAGTGTAAGGTTTATGTCATCATCAGTGTTGGGGGTGTGAATGGGTGGAATTAGAGAGGTCGGCCGAGACAGAGGGACTATATGAGAACTGATGATTTATGAAGCACCGTACGCGGGTGAGATGTAGGAATTTGAGGAGGTGGTCAATTTGAGATGTCGAAATTAGTGTGCAGTTTTTCTGAATGACCAAGCGTAAGTTCCCCTCTATCATTCTGAATGGAGCGAGTGTGTGTATGTGTGAAGAGAAGGACACACACCCACGCTTCACCTTTTCTTTTTTCTACTGACAAGAGCAAAAAAAGTGCTGCCACCACCCTACTTCAAAGTTCTATAAAACACATGACTTCCAGGAAAACTATAACATGACATTTCCCTCAAAGAGTTCAGCTGAGGATGTCTCACTCTTTCGAGAAACTTTGACTGAATGATGTTGGATTTACAGATTTTGACGTGCTGTGTGGTCTTATGTGTCTGGTAGCTCTTGTTTTACCTTCTTTTTAGTTCCAATCAATTCTGCACTCACATCAGTTAAGACATGAGTCTCTGAATGTCTGATGGAAACAGAAACAGCAGGTAACTCTTAAAGGAATACTCCACTGATTTTTTAAATACATTTTATTTGTGAAAGCAGGTCTGAGATTCCAGTGTACAAAATACAAGTTATTTCCTTTTTGCATTTGAACATAAATGAACAGAGAACATTTTCTCTCCCCCTCAAACCCACAGTCCTCTTGTACAGTCAGATGACATTTAAGAAAGAGAGAGACAGTGCACTTACAATACATAATGTTTATGCATATATAAATAATGCATAAATCAATCAATTATGAAAGAAAAAAAGACATAAATAGCATAGAATAAGTAAAAATAGATTACTAGACAGATATATAAATACAGTAAATAACAAGATAAGATAAACAGAATAGCAGTATGAGAAAGCAGAGCTAGTTGTTAGCTATATGAAGTAAAAAAGAAAAAAAAATGCAGTTGCTTGCCTCTTGGACCTTGTAACAACTGAGTCGTTAGGGCAAATATAATTTGGCAGACAGGCACACCGTGATGGACCTCAACCGGAAAGTCTTTATGGAGAAATTCCTTGTGCTGGTAATATGTCTAAATATTTCAGTAATGGGGTGGCGCAGCAACCCTGAAAGGGATAGTCAGTATAGAAAATGAATGAATGAATTTCAGTAATGGTTTCCAATGTATATAGAGCCTGTCAGATGAACCCCTGAGTGAGAACTTGATTTTTTTTCTAATTTTAACCCTTTAACTCCCAGCTCAACTGTTTGGCAGAGGTCAATAAATTCAGGAGTATTTAATGTGTTAAAAACATAACACATCATTGTTTGTTTCTTTCAATGTTTAAGAATACAGAAAAAACTGCAAACAAATCAAAAGAACTGATATTTTCTTTGTGTGGAATTTAAAGGTTTGAAAAGCTAAAAGCTATTATTATGATCATTATCAACAAACAGTACAAACATTTCTGCCTTTTCTAATTGATTTTATCCCAAATATTTGTGCAATTTTATGGCATCACATAATCAACTGTTGACTTCTAAAACCTTTAAATCCTACACCAAGAAAATAAATGTTTTTGTATGTTTGTAGTTTTTTCTGTTCCCTGAAATGTTAACGTAATCAAACAATGATTTGTTTTTTAAAACATGAAATATCCCTGAATTTATTGATGACCTCTGCCAAACAGTTGAGCTGGTACTTAAAGGGTTAAAAGACCTAAGATGTCATGTCACCATATTTTGATTGATAAGGGTAAAGGAGATTTTCATAAAAGAAGGATTCTCTTATCAGCGATGAGACAGGAGAAAGCAATATCAAACTCCACTGATTTTCAACCAGAGTTTTAAAGGTCACATGTCCTGGTGTGTTTGACTGTTTACATCATGTCTTGTGTGTCTGTTGTGCAAGGATTTGATTTAAGTTTGACTAAGAAATAAAAAAAAATGTCATCTCTATAGAGGATTAGATGCGGCTCTTTTTCCCTTCCCTTTGGAAATGCTCAAACATGAGGGGATGATAATGATCCCAACACTGATTGGCTATAAAAACAATGCCTGATGGGAGGGGGGAGGAGGGGTCACAGGCCACAAAGTGGACCTTTAAAATGGTCATGCTCTTTAAAACTGCCTGTGAAGAGCAGAAAACACAGATTTAGGTGGAGGCTGTATAGCTATGACATAATATACCCCAGGAAGTGAAAAGTGGAGCATTTTCTTTAAAGATGTATACCACCTTTCTCTGTGAACTTAGAGTTCAGTAAAAGCTGTCATGTTAACTCCTTAAGCCCCTTCAAACAACATTAAAAGCATAAAAAATGATATTACAGGACATGGGACCTTTGAGGAAGTCATATTTTGCCTTAACTCAGGTTCTTATATTCATTTTTGATGACTGCTGTTGTATGTTCACAATCACTGATGCTAAAAAAAAATGCTAGTTTTCATACACTGAGTACCCCTGACCCAGCATGCCTTTTTTAACCTACACCAAGGAGGTTCTGTTAGTCTGTTTGTTAGCAAGATTACACAAAAACTACAAGGCCGATTTTGCTGAAATTTTCAGGAGATGCCCAACTTAAAAATGATTAGATTTTGGTGGTGATCCAGATAACCGCCATTAGCGGATTATCATTTTTTCTCAATAACTGTCTAATAATGATGTCAGCATGATTCTGAGTGCTAGGTGTGGATTTTCGGGGTCGGAATCATATTATTATGGTAAATTTATCATGGAACTGTTGCTTACAGATGTAACAGCAGTATGTGAGCTACTTTGGTGGATGTTTGTGCTCAGAGTGCTTTCTAGTCTTCGATATTTAATCTTCTTCTAGGGGATTTGGGGTGTCACATAAGTGTGTCCTATCCCTCATCTCATGGACTCATGCACTCACAGCTGACTCCATTGAAGTCTGTGAGGGCTCAGTGCTTAGGCTTTAGGGTGCTCACTGGGATTGGGCAATAGAGAACAGCAAAGCAAGAGGAAAAAGTTGTTGGGTTAAGAGGAAGTTGTCAAGATGGTAATATGATTGAGGAGAAGTTTGGCAATCTCTGAAATAAGTATCCCTCCCCTTTTATGATGTGTCATAGAGAGACTACCAACACAGATCAAAAAAAGAAGTGATGGAGAGAAATAGCAGAGGCAACTAAGCCCCTCGGTGAGGAAAGGTTAGCAAAAAATGTATTCATGCATACGTATTCATACTGCTAGACACTGAGAGTAACAGTCTGAGTAGGGCTGCACGATAAATTGCAGTTTTATCATTATCATGACATGAGACATTGCAATAAACACACTGTAACAGTCTGAATGTGTGGCAATAAATAAATACTCCTTAGAAAAAGTTTTTGAAACATTGTTTTGGTCAATTATTTGTCCCCTTCAATAACACAACCTGATATTGTACTTTATTTTGTTGGAAGGCCTGATTAGTCCCCTTTACAATGAGGTACAACTTGCAAAGATCATGAGTTGGTGGAATGAGCAACACAGCTAAACGTGTGGGTAGCCCCCCAAAAAGTGTGCCGAAATCCCCTTTTCTCCTGGAAGAAAGCCTAAAGTTCCTCCGTGCAGCAACAGTGAGGAAGCTGTCTTACCAGGGCTGACAGCAAATAATGCTGCCACCCTGCTTACTGGAACACAAGCTGTAGCTGACGGGGTAATGGCACATTTTTTGGGGTGTTACCCACAAGTTTAACTGTGTTGCCCCTTCCAAGTTGTATCTTTTTACCTCCACCAAGGTTGTTTTTGCCAGTGTTTGTTATCAAGATTACACAAAAACTACTGGACAGATTTTGCTGAAATTTTCAGGAGATGTTGGTAATGGCCCAACTTAGAAATGATTCGATTGTGGTGGTGACCCAGATAACCGCCATTAGCAAACAATTGTTTTTGCTCAGTATTTGGCTAACTAATAATATCAACATGATTCTGAGTGCTAAGTGTGGGATTTCAGGGTCAAGGAATCATACTATGATCGTGACTGTATCATGAAACTTAATATGTGAGCTACCTGGGTGGAGGTTTGCACTCTCCAAGTGCTTCCTAGTTGTGAAGTGACTAATCAGGCTTTCCAACAACATAAAATATAACAATTGATATTAGTAATGGGGGGGGGGGGAACAAAATAATTTAAACTTTAGTTGAGGAGTATATACATACACATATTTAGTCCAGCAATGCTTCTCAGTTTGTGGGACAAAACCTTGTTTTTACATCTTTTAAGCATATGAAGCTTAAGTAGCTTATAAGCTACATCTGGCCTTATTTCAGACCAGTTAAGGGGAGAATATTTCAGATAAGTATTTCTTTTAGATTCAGAAGAAACATGTTACCAGTGTTGTACAAGACATAAGTAGCCTAGGTGAAAACACCAAGTTAAAGCTTTGTATGCACTCATCTTCAGACATGTTATTGCAGTATTATATTTTTTCCATAACATGCAGGCCTAGTATGAATATTTAAGGATGAAAAGTTAGGATTACTTTGCTAGAAGTAGGATGAGGACTCCAAGCACTATCCACAGCATCATTACTGGAAGGGTCAAAGTGCAGAAAAGAACTAAAATAGTTTGGGGGATGTCTGATAAAGCATATACTCCAGTTAGTAGACGTGAACATGGTGGAATAATGCTAGAAAACCGTTTTGTTCACCCTTTCCTTAATGGAGATGACTGCTCAGGTTCCTTCTGCCTTCCAATGTACTTTTAAGACACCAGGAAAAGGTATTTTATTGTGAGGTCCCTCCCTGAAGCTTGCAGATACATGGCCTGGGGTAGTTTAAGAGGACAATGCTGTGGCGGCCATGTGGAAGGGTGAATCTGGAATGCCCAAGCTCATCATCCAGGATGTTGTGAGACAAAGAAAACATCCAACATGACAACCATAGTGATCTGCCAATTGTTGCTGCCATTAATCTACAAAGTGTGTTTTACCAGGGCACAAGTGTTTTGGGTTTATCTGCTATCACTTCCCTCAAACTCAGACCAAAGGCCCTCTGTGAATGCTGCTGCACATCAATGGAGCTTGTCCCCCACCTAGTGGTCAACTTAAGGACCACATCCGTCTCAGATACTGAAAACCATCTGCTTCACCTTTAAATGGAAGGCACAGAACAGCATGTAGAGGACAAAGGCAAGGACAGGATGTAAGGTATTACATCTTTAATTTTTTGCAAAACAAGACTTGAATACAGACAAGCCTGGACTCAGGCAAAGGAATCTTAACAGTCCTCTCTCCATGCAGCGTGCAGTGTTGCACATGAGCAGAACCTTCCACAAACCCTCCACCAGACCTGATCTGTTAATGGAATGTACCATTCCCATGTTCACACATTTACCGCTCCAACATTTAAAACTCAGTGCAACAGGGTACTCTTTAAAACATGTGCTGTCACCATGAACGCAAAAACCAAAACTGCTTTTTCTTAAAAAGGAGGGGTCCTGCAGAGTAATGCTCTGAACACGAGAGCAACACTGGTCCACCACACAACATGAATGACTATTTTGCAGTTACTGCAGTTTTAAAGGATGAACAATTGAAAAGTGAGGCTAAAGTGTTTGGAATCTGGGGGAGGGGGGCTTGTTTAATCGACTTCCTCCATGCGCGAAGCATCGTCATCGCCTTCTAGGGGGGGAATGTCATCTGGGACGGACGAAGCGGTGGTCTCCTCTAGGGGGGCATCATCATCGTCGACACCTAGAGACAAAGGTTGGATGTTAAGAATCCATAGATGTACAAAACAGACGACAACCTGCTTTAACTAATACACAGTTCTTGTCCTTACCCAGGCCAAGTTTGATCATTCTGTAGATGCGGTTGGAGTGGGTCTGTGGGTCATCCAGGGAGAAGCCTGAGGACAGCAGAGCGGTCTCGAACAGCAGGATAACAAGGTCCTTCACTGCCTTGTCGTTTTTGTCAGCTTCAGCCTTCTGCCTGAGAGTCTCAATAATGGGGTGGTCGGGGTTGATCTCCAGGTGCTTCTTGGCCATCATGTAGCCCATGGTGGAGTTGTCCCTGAGAGCCTGGGCCTTCATGATCCTCTCCATGTTGGCCGTCCAGCCGTACGTGCTGGTCACAATGCAGCAGGGCGAGGACACCAGTCTGTTAGACACAGCCACCTGAGAGAGATGGTCCAAATTCAAACATTAAGACTTCAGAATACCACAACATACAGATTTCACAGCAAACAGATGCACTTTAAAACATCATGCAGGACAGTGTTAGAAATAGATGCTCAAAACACCAGCATGTCTGAGGTAAATGTTCATGAAGTCTTTTATACGTGCCTTAAAATTACACAAAACCTCTGTGTATCCCTACCAATAAGGTTTTAGTTATGCATTCTGTTAAGCTAAATTGTTTAAAAAAAAAAAAAAAAACACAGGCATCTGTTAGATCACACTCAAGTCACATTTATCAAGTTCCAGCTTTTCACTCGCTCAGAGACCATCCCAAATCTGAAAACATTCAATTAAAAAAATACTCCAGACACACAGAGGACTTCCAAAGCCTCCTTTCTGCATTACACAACTCACCAGGTACAACTACGGATCACTTAGGACACCTGTCAAACAAAACACCGTCAACTCTAATCTGTAAACTTTAGACTACATTATCCAGGGAATGAAGGGTCAACATTAGTGTTTGTTCATGTGAAATACCGACCTTCTCAACTTTCTTGTCAAGGATCTCCTTCATGAGCTTGCAGAGGCTTTCAAACTTTGCCTTATCCTCCTCCATCTTTTTCTTCTCCTCCTCATCCTCGGGCAGCTCCAGACCCTCTTTGGTGACAGAGACCAGGCTCTTGCCATCAAACTCCTTCAGCTGCTGGACACAGTACTCGTCGATGGGCTCAGTCATGTACAGGACCTCGAAGCCACGCTTGCGGACACGCTCGACAAAGGCGGAGTTGGCCACCTGGTCCTTGCTCTCACCTACGAGGGTTAAAAAAAAAAAAAAAAAAAAAATCAGTCAAGATGAAGGTCAGTATAGGTTAACAGGGCCTGAAATCTATTTCTGTTATTGGGGGTGGTGGTGATTTCCCTCTCTAAAGCGCACTCCACTGCATCACTCAGAAATGTTTCCAATGTCTGACTGATTATTAATCACAAGTATGTGGCGTACCATTAGTATTTGATCTTCAGTTTGTGTCAGCAAAAACACTAAATAGCTCATTAGGTTCATCTTGGTTTAATCATATTTTCTGTAATCTATATGGGGAAATATGTTATGATTAAGTATGGATCAATGATTTAAAAATAGTTTCACCATGTTTGTTCCTAAACAACACTCATAGCTCATGATGCAGACATCTCTCGCTTTACTGCAGTAAACACCGTGCAAGTGTGTATCTCCTGGTGCCGTTTGCTCATGGAACAGATATAGAAGGGAAGCTCCTGTAAAAACAATCCAAACTTTCCCTAATTTGTACTTTGTTTCTTAACAGTCTGTGCAGGATTTCCACACATTATGTGTGGTGGACTTGTGGGAATATAATGTGATGCAGGATTCCCTCAATGAAATTCAGGCTCTGAGGTTAACAACAAAAGGGGGGGGGGGCTTCAAAGCTCTTACTGTTTTGGAGAGAGATACTGACCAGTGATGTAGTAGATTGACTTCTGGTTCTCCTTCATGCGGGTCAGGTGCTCCGTGAGGGAGGTGGTCTCGTCTCCAGACTGGGAGCTGTGGTAGCGCAGCAGCTCAGACAGTTTCTTGCGGTTCTGGGAGTCCTCATGAATACCAAGCTACAGACAGAGCACACTACAATTAAATGATGTCCCTATACACCAGAGGCCCACAACCCAAAAGCTCTAGCTACAAGGCTTCCCCCCATATCAACTCAAATACTGCAACTCTTAAAAGAAAAATAAAAAAAAAAAACTCTCCAAGTCTTAGTGGAAATAACTGGTAAATGAAGACAATCTACCTGGAAGAGCAGCATTCAGATCACTAAAGCCATGCAATCCAAAAGATTTATTCTTCATTTCCCAGGAGACAAACTCTGGCTTTAGCCATTAAGAATCTTGTACCCTCTCTCCAAGAGTGGTTGTATAACCGTGTTAAGCAGTCAATGCATGAAAAACATCAATACTCAACATCACACTGATAAAGGGATCAGGAGTTATGTATGATCCTGTACGTCACAAACTAATATGGGGCTGAGCAATATCTTCATTTTTAAATGGTAGTTCGATTTTCAAGTAAGACCATATAATTTATACTTGGATGGTATGCTGGGACTCTGAAAGACAATAGCTGTTGGGCATAATGCTCTGTAGCAAGAACGTTTCAGAGAAAATGGTAGTGTGGTTGTTGACCTTAAGATAAGCAATTAGACTAAGAGAGTCATTTTGTTTCATTAAAGGAGCATATATCACATTTATTTATACCAAAAACACACAAGTCCTCACTCAAATTAGGCTACTTTTGTTAAAAAAAAAAAAAAAAAAAAAAAAAAAAAAAACTTCAGGCACACCATCAAATGCCACTTCTAATCCATTTTACTTATATATTGCCCCCATATCTGTAAAACTTGAGTCACAGCTCTGTTAAAAATTAGACCATCAAGTTCCTGTACTTTGATGCCTTAAATTACTGTAATGTGGGGATTTCATTATTTAAAAAAAAAAAAAAACAGTATTGAGGGTAAAGATTTTGACAACACTTGTGAGTAAATGCTGCTCATTATGGTGGCCTGTTTCCAGTTTCCCCTAATTTCCGGGTACTGAGTGTCAAGGACTTTTTATTTATGTAGCAATACTGAGTGACTTAACGAGAATCGATCAAGGTTTAAGCATTCTGACAACCTCTGGTTATATCTAATATTAAAAGGAAAACGAAAAAAAATTGGATTGCAATAAAGCTTTAAAAAAAAAAAACAAACAAACAAAATATTTCTGGTTCATATTGACCAGCCCTGAACGAGGGCACAGACTTTTCTACAGCACAGATACACCGAGAGAAAACTTGACTAGGCAAAAAAAAAAAAAAAAAATCAGTACAATGCATGAGGTTGTGATACAACTACTACCTTCAACATAGAACATTTTAAAACTGTGACCTATAACTACACTCACTTTAATGACTAGAACAACAACTACTTAAGCACTGAAAAACCTCATGGATCCTTTGAGAAGAACTGGAAAAGAATGCAACATGAAGAGGAGCTTCAGTTAATACAGAGAACTTTCAATACAACCAAGTCAAATGATTGCCTTAACTTCCTGATACCTTGATGTTCTTGGAGAAGCCCTCGTAGAACTTCTTGTAGTTCTCCTTGTCCTCAGTCAGTTCAGCGAACAGTTCCAGACACTTCTTGACAATGTTCTTGCGGATCACCTTCAGGATCTTGCTCTGCTGCAGCATTTCTCTTGAGATGTTAAGGGGCAGATCCTCAGAGTCCACCACACCACGAACGAAGTCTTAAGACAAAAAAAAACTTCAATTACAAATCAGGGAGACTTTTCAAGCTCTTCATACTTTATAAAAAAAGGATATTTGATCATTGAAGTCTTTGAAGATCAAAATGCAACTCACTTAGGTACTCTGGGATGAGCTCTTCACAGTTGTCCATGATAAAGACTCTCCTGACATACAGCTTGATGTTGTTCTTCTTTTTCTTGTTCTCAAAGAGGTCAAAAGGTGCACGGCGGGGGATGAAGAGAAGTGCCCGGAACTCGAGCTGACCCTCCACCGAGAAGTGCTGAAAGGGGAACAGTTAACTTTAATCGGAAATTTCAGAAAAGGTCAAACTATTGGAAGACTGAGACTTGGAAAGAAACCATTCAGGGGTGAGCGATGAGTTCAAATTATAGACAATTTACTTTAAAAAAAAACAAACAAACAAAAAAAAAAAAACCCTGACTTTTATGCAACTCTTAATTACTATTTTCTGAATGATTTTAACACCAACAACATTAATAAAAAAGAGGAAGAAAGCAATATTTTGAGACAGGACTGAGCTGCAAGGACTTGAGGAAATATGTATTTTACAAGTTAGTGCAAAGTAATGAAACTGTTAGCAGAAATTTCAACAACATCCAACCTGCAAACTCAAACGTCTTGATGCATCTACAAATCTTCAAATTTTCTACCAATTGCCATCAGAGGCTTATGCAGAGAATTTCCTTGATGTTTTCTCTTTGCTGGTTACCTTGACAGCCAGGTGATCCTCCCAGTCATTAGTCAGACTCTTGTAGAACTCGCCGTACTCCTCGTTTGTGATGTCATCAGGGTTTCTCGTCCAGATGGGCTTGGTCTTGTTCAGCTCCTCCTGGTCGATGTACTTCTCCTTGATCTTCTTTTTCTTCTTCTTGTCCTTATCTTTTGAGTCCTCCTCATCATCTGAGCCCACATCCTCGATCTTTGGCTTGTCCTCTCCGTCCTCTTTCTCTTCCTTCTCTGCCTTTTCCTCCTCTGCCTCGTCGTCACTGATCTCCTTGTCGCGCTCCTTCTCCACCTTGAAATTCAAGTGTACTTGAGTCAGCTTCCATTGTATTCCGCTTCAGACATAAAATCTAAAAGAAGAATGACACTTACAAACAGGGTGATGGGGTATCCAATGAACTGAGAGTGCTTCTTCACAATCTCCTTGACCCTCTTATCCTCAATGTACTCTGTCTGGTCCTCCTTCAGGTGCAGGATGATCTTTGTACCACGGCCGATGGGCTCCCCTGTGAATGAGATGGCAGTCATAAGCTGTCATTTTAATAGGTCTGTCATATATTAAAGCTGAAAACATTCAGATTGAGTAATTGGTTCTTGTCAAAGTCAATCTAAGGATATGGATGATAGTGCATAGACTCCAATATAGAACAATTTCTACCATAGAGCAGACCACAAAAAAAATGTCAAATTCAATGCTTGTGATTAAATAAAGAACTAGAAAGTAATTGTTTTTTCATGAATTGGATTTTTTAAAAAAAGGAGAAATGATCAACAGCAATGCCAAGACACCTACCATTATCAACTCTGACTGTGAAGGAGCCTCCAGCAGAGGACTCCCAGGCGTACTGCTCGTCATCGTTGTGTTTGGTGATGACCGACACCTTCTCGGCAACCAGGTAGGCAGAGTAGAAACCCACACCAAACTGACCAATCATTGATATGTCAGCTCCAGCCTGAGGGAAACAAGTAATAAACAGTTATGTCCACCCTTTGGTGTCCTACCAGAGAAACACTTAAAGGCTTCAATATTAGTAACAGTTTTGCCTTAAAACACCACGGTACAAAACCAGGTGTTACTTTAGAATAAGTCTTGTTGAAAGTACATAAATTCTATTTATATCTGAGATTATTCTATTAGTTTAGAGATCAGCTGAGTGAAAAAGGGGTATAAGATGGAGACTGCAAAATGAAAGACTACAGTAAAACCATGTATATGTAATGTGATTATATCATATTTCTTGCAAAAATGAATTAAGGCCACTACAGTTAAAAATAGAAAATCATACACTGCATGTCATGCATCAGATCAGTTACATCTGCACTTCAAATTGTACTTATTGCGTGCACAGTTTTTGTTTTTACCAAAGATGTTAATCATGCATTAAGAATTCTATGAATATATTTCTCAATATCAAATTTATATTAATCCATTTCAATAGATTAGAGTAAAAGGGATTACATACTATATTGATATATAGATATACACAGTGCATAGAGGTGTTGGTAACATGACAATATTTGGAAAATTATACTTCTTTTAGATGTTACTACAGTTTATATCTAAAGGTTAGCAGGATAGTTTAACTTGTGTTGGATACGTTAATCATCCCCACACTGTTTAATGCACTTGGCTTTCTTGTCTGTAAATATTCCAGACCTTCATTTATTCAAATGATCAAATACAATTTCACTCCCTATGATCAGACAGAAATTCCCCCTCAGACTCTAGTACCTGCAGGGCCTCCATGAAGGCCTTGGTCCCAGACTTGGCGATGGTACCCAGGTTGTTGATCAGGTCAGCTTTGGTCATGCCAATTCCAGTATCGATGAGGGTCAGGGTGCGGTCATCTTTGTTGGGGATGATGTCAATTTTCAGATCTTTGCCACTGTCCAGCTTGGAGGGGTCAGTCAGGCTTTCATAGCGGATTTTGTCCAAAGCCTGTTGAATAATGTGCTTTTATCAGTATAATGGCTACAGCAATGTTTCATGTGCAAATGCAATTTTCAAGTAATTCTATCACCAAATAGCATTTTGCAAAATTATGAACTTCAACATGCATAAAGAACATTAAATGCTAATAAGACTCACATCAGAGGCATTAGAGATCAGCTCCCTGAGGAAAATTTCTTTGTTGGAATAGAAGGTGTTAATGATCAGGGACATCAGCTGAGCGATCTCTGCCTGGAAGGCAAAGGTCTCAGCCTCCTCCTCTTGGTGCATTTCTTCAGGCATCTGTAGAATGGAAATGAACAACTTTAGTTGCATACTACAGTTACATAGCAAACAAGTTTATTTCCATATGACAAACAAGAGATGAAGCTATATATTAACTACTGATAAACTAATGAGTGCCAGAAACTTACTTATTTTAAGAGGATATGAACATTTCAAATGAGCACCAATTTCAACACTATCATTCATTTCCTAAACTTCTTGCACACAAGATGAATGTTTTGAGTAACTTCAGCAACTTTGTCAACTGTCCAGAAGTCCACCCGCTGACCTTTGATTAGGATGATTAAGTCCAATTGGCAAGTTTAAGATTCAGTAAAACCAAAGGTCACATTTTAACTTGCCGCACTACAGAGTTCACCAATTTCCAGCAGGCTGATAAGGGCCTTCTGTGGCTCTCAGAAAGACAGATTAGGTTGACAGTGTTTTGCCATGTGGTACATGTACAACATGTGTGGATGCACATGGGATTTTAGCCACAATTCAAAATGTCCACTTCTTTTGGTCAAGCACGCAAAGTATTTTCTGTACTACAATCAGCCTTTACCTTTTGAAGTAATGGTGTATGTGTAAGAACTCCTGAATTTAGTTACTGTGTTTTTAAATGTTGGCAGTCAGTGTTGGTTGAACATGTTACGCTCAGACATTCTGCTGAAATGTGGGGTATATTAGGCTGTTATTCATAGCCAATGTATCAGCTGTATATAGCCTTCCATTTTTTATATCAGTTGATACCCATATCATGCAAATAAAATACTGCATTCCTGAATACAAGAGCTTTTTGTTTATCACAAGTGATTATCTACACTTGAATAGGATGCTCTGTAATTCATGAATCAAATATGTATTGTTTTCTTACCGTTTTGATCAAATTAAAACAAGTTAATTATGGCATGGATGCGGAACGAATATCAAAATGTCAAATGCTGTTCACTCCTAACACTGTGCTTGACAAACAAGTTACTTTTCTACTTTACTGACTGGCAAGAGAGCTGCCACATGTAAAAATGTGATTCAAGACTGTTCAGGTTCTTTCAGTGTCATTAACTTTCATCTGGATCATGTCCAAAGAGCTGCTTGTAGATTGGGACAGCCTCCAGCCGCTTCCATCACATTACCATCCATATCGGCGGAAGTCGCCGTTAACCAACATGGCGTCTACTGACAGACAATGGAGTCCAGAGACACGTGCTTCTGAACGGCTGAAACCGAAAATAAGTGTTACGTTGAGAGGCACGTCACGTAACGTTTAACCGTTATTAAACGTTATTTAGCTGCACGTTAAAAACGTGCGGCGATACGGTCTTAGACGGCCCTGAGGTACGGAGCATAACAGAAACAAGTCATTCATTGTGCCATTTAAAAGGGTCATAGTGTACATGAGTATAAGATTATCATATTAAACTGCATAAATATAAATATAAATATAAATATGTCTGACTGTCGATCAACGTTTCCGTTAACCGAAATCTAATTAGTTTAACCACCCCTTAAGTAACGTTATCATACGAGCTTCAGATGAGCATATTTTTACGATTTGATAAGATTTACGGTTTAAGATGTGGCTTAACCAAACATTAACATATATATTAAACACAGTTAGCACCGTCAAAATAATCTGAATCAGCGGTGTCATCCTCACCACACCTGCCTTGGTGCAACCACAGCCCGGCCTAGCAGTGCGGCACTGTGCCGCATTTACACAACACACCTTGAAAATACCAGCACTGGAAACAAGAACTATTTTGAAGCTGTAACACTTTTTATGCGTATATATATATCAAATGCATGCGTACACACAAGAGACAGAATGTAAACGCTAGCTGTAGACCACGAGGCTCTTATAATGCTAAGATTGTCGTCGTGACTCATGAGGTCTCATCTTGGATTCATCAGTTTACAGCCTAGCGATGGGTCCGATAAACTAGGTCATGGAATAAGAACAATATATTCTATCAGTGAGATAAATACTCGGATACATACCTTGTTTATTTCGTTGACTTTTCTTGAATAAAATGCAACCAATGTATAATCCCTTCTGCTCTCTGACGCAGGGAAATGGAAAGGGACTTCCTTTTAATAGACCGGAATCTTTATACGCACTCGTTCAGTGTGCGGCTGTATCCATCCGCGGTGCACCATCAACTGCTCGTACCAGTCCTGGTATTGAATAACACTTCAGAAAATATTAATTTTCCAGAAAGTAATCAGTTTTAATGTGTGCACGCAAATTCAGATACATTTCCTTGTTCGTTTGTATTTTAATAAATATTAAGTCAAGGAGAATGGACTCGCTGTGGTGTTATTAAAATTCAAAAGACAAGATTGTGATTTTTAGTGATAATAATAGCCTTTTGCTTAACATGAGTAAGCCTTGTTAGATGCTATTTATGCAATGCGTCTGATTGTAGTTAATGCAATGTTTGCAATCACAAAAGGTCGTGATATTGGAGCTTTCTATTAAAATGCACCTGGAAACACCTGCCTGAAAATGTAACCTTGTATTGAATATGCTGCGCTACAATGTCAACCCCTGTGTGTCCGGCTGGCGCCTCTTTGTCGCCACCCAGTGGTAAATTTCACTAAGAGAGCAGAACCAGAAGGGGACTTGGACCTTTATTTTCAAGACGGACAAAAACTCTAAAACCTTTACCAAATAATATCAACCCAGAAACAGACAGCTCAGCAAAATCATCTAATTCAAAAAGAATTATTCGAACGTCGTTTGTTTTGCATAAAATGGAGAGGGTCTTTTTAATCTGACGGAAGAACACTGAAAACCAAGAGGGTGTGCTCCGTTTGTTCTAGCACTTTCCATGAAAAACCCGCCTAAAATGACGTCACGGCTTGTCAGACGCAGCCCTCGCTGCACAGCTGCTGTCAGAAAGCTCGTATCTACAACAAAAACACCATGGTAACCAACTACCCAAATCTTCTACTGAATACTACTTACCACGGACGTGTTTGTTAGCGTAACATTTATCGATTTGGTTTTATTGTATATTCTTATAATGTAAAGCATTTGGTCAAAGGGAAGAAAAAAACAATACATTTCTCAATAGAGAGACAAAAGTATCCAATAAAATGCACGATTCTTGTGTACAATGACTATTTCATCAATCATTTTCAAGAAGTTCTTTTAGTTAATGTAATTATGATATGCTGGTTTTTCTTTTTGATTACTGTGGATACTGGCAGTGGGTTTCTTGTCCAGTAAAATGAAAAATCAATTCAATACATAAATTTAACATAATTAATTGATCTTTTTTTTTTTTGTATATTTTTCCATTAATGGCATACACTTACTTTCCCAATATTGTTTGTCAGGGCCAGTGGCCTTCAAACGATTTAGGCCCAAGACACACTCAAGATTAGACCAAATTCTCAAAGCTCATATCCATGTTTTTAAAATGCATTTGTAATACGTGCTACCATGTTCTAATAGCCTGTGTATTACGTGTGTATTTCCTATTTGTATCTACTAATGTCTGACCAAAATGAAAAACAGGTATATTATTCAGCAAATATTAACAACTGGAAACATTTGAGCCTTTCGCCAAAACAAAAAATTCTTGCTATATTATATATATATAACACATAATAGTAACAATTAGTTTAAAAACAGCTCATGGTCATTTTCCTAAGCCAGCCTTCTACAACAAAAAAGGTTATTTTTACTTTGCACATTTCAATACAGATTTTTAAATTGTATTTTTGTTTAACTGATGAATTATACTAATAAACTTGGAGTGTGTTTCTCCTGCTAAGAGTTAGGAATATTTGTGCACTAGTGACATGATAAAATGTCACAGGGCCAATAAAGCTCAATAGCAGTATTGATAAGTTCAAACTTTATTGATTTTAGGGATTCAAAACACAGGGTTTCTTTAGTCACTATTCCAGCTTGGTCATTCTGCTGACTGCAAATCCCTTGGAGGTTGAAAATATATTTTTTAAGTTACTGAATTTGCAGTTTTATACAAAATTAACTAATTATTGATAGAATTCATTTAAACACATTCGTTAGGTGCTATATTGTTATAGTAATTACATATGGTTGTTCAAATTCTCAGGGCACACCTGGATTTGTCTTAAGCCCCGTCACAACATTTGAAAACCACTGTTCAAGGTTGAGCAATACAGGTGTAAGATAATATATTAACTAAAATATCCCAATATTTTGTGGGGTGATACTGTATTAATAACCAAAATATTGGTATTTTATTTGTTAATCATTCATACAGAGTAAGTACATTCCTCTTATATCTGAGTGCAGCCTTTATCTGCTGTTTGGCAGCAAGCTTCAATCATTTTACTTAAGTCAATTTGGCCTCTACTAAAGAGGTATTATATTTTATGCAAAAAATGTTAATTTTTACAAAAGATTTAAAAAAAAAATCAGAAATAAAGTGATATACTGCCCTGCTTGTAGAGATACTCTATACAAGTAGAATATGTTGTAACTTCTCTCTTGTATTGCAATACAAATTTTCCACCACATTCTAGCTAATATTCAACCACACTAAGCAATTTAGGTTTTTCATATTGATACAATTAGGGGATGATAAGAAAATCTTGTCTATACTGTTTCTTTTGTACATGCTAATCTGAAAAGTAAAATGTTTATGGTGAAGATCTAAAATAATTTGTCTAGACCATTCACAACAAAATAATGAATCTGGAACCTTAGAACTGAATGGACTTATCTTTCTCCGATTATCTCAAGAGTAATTTTGTTTACTTTGTTTCCATTTTTCCCCACAAAGTGTTCTTTTAATTCTGCAATTTTCCTTCTATTCATTTATTTTGGTATTGTGTTTTTTTAATCACCGTTTTGACATTTTCCAGCTGACTGAGAGGTTGTTTCTGTTATTAATTTACATATAAAATCTACTTACACGTGGTCAATCGCCATTCCGCTTTTATAATATCGAGGTAAGATTTTTGGTCCATATCGCATAACTCTACTGTTTATTTGAATAACTAGATTTTGTCCAGTTGTTAATTAGACACTCATGAAGTGAGACATGAATGAAATCATAGTTACCATAGTGATTATCTATGTTCCTAGTAGCTACATTATAAGTAGATGTTTGAAAATACATTCTCATAATAATATGAATTTGCCATAACAGACTGCTGATTTCTATACTATAGCTCCGTCCGGCAGCCACGTCCCGACAAAGCAAAACAAGCGCTCCTGCAGTCTGGTACGTACAGCGCTTGCGTCAATGTTTTTGAAGGCCCGTGACTAGCCAGCGTGCTAATCAAATATTCGGATCGTTACAAAGAATTTTTATTATTTCTAACCGACTTCTAACGGCTTTTATACCTCCATACGCGACCTAATTTGGGGTAAGTTCGTATCCACACTTGCTGTATTTCATTTCAAGTTCATATCCGGATAAATAAAGTGAGTTTTGGTTGTTCAGTGATATTAGCTCGAGCTAATGATAGCTTATTCTAAGTTAGCCGTGCCGGGATAACGTATGGTAGCGTGCTCAGTGCTACCATACGGCTAACTAAGCCGGTCTTTTTTGATTATCTAAATACGTGTAGAGCTGTTTAGCTACACCTTAATGTGTTCTTGTGGTCATTTATTGTCACTTTAACGATTGGGCTTCACTGGAGGAAGTCTATGAGTCTTTCCCATAAAGCTACGTCAACCTAGTGATGCTACATGAGGATAGCTGGTCAGAAACGATATCAGATTTGAAACCGCCGACACATGCCAGTTCCTGCTCATTGCACTTTTGAGGGGTTAGGCTATTGACTCCTTACGTTTGACCTGCTACTCGGTTGATGATGCTACACTGTCGTGAGAGCATACATCAAGTGTTAGATCTGTCACCTTCCGTTAAGTGGCTAATACATGTCACTGATTCTCTCAACAGGTCGGTTCAATCTGCATCCACCATGTCCTTCCCCCCTCACCTAAACCGGCCGCTGTTGCCGCCTCCTGGGATACCCCCTCAGTATGCGGGTTTCCCTTCAGGTAAGCTGCTCCCTACTAAGAAATACCTGTTTTGGATCAACTGTTTTAGAGAAGACCTGGCTACGTCTGTTATCGATAAGTAAAGGATGAGTGAAAGGTTAAAGGTTCATACTGTCTGCTGACATAAAGTACGAAAGCTCATGATTCGTGATTGATTGGCTCTGTTTATTATACATGTATCATTCAATCTTTATTTAAAGCTACCGCAATTATTGAGTGTGTTACCCCATTTTCAATAATGCCACGGTTCACACAAAAAAATGCAAACCAGATTTAAAAAAATACAAGATAAATTTGAGAAAAAATTAAAAACAGACACTCAAAAAAAATTTTTTTTAAATGGTGTGAATGCACTCAGTGTCACAGGCATGCAACGTTTGAATGTTGAAAAAGGTTTTTAAGCATTAGGGATGTAACAATGTGAAAATTTCATATCATGGTTATTATGACCAAAATTATCCCGGTTATCATTATTATCTTGGTGTTGTTGCAATGTGCTCAAAATTTTCACAAGTTACTTATACACACACACTGAAATCATTTGACAATGCATTATTTAGCGAAGAAAAAGATAAGAATTTAAGAAAGACCTGCAGTGGTCAGAGCCTGACCCTCTTCACCTCTCATGTTCCTTGCTGAGGTCTTTCTCAACAGTACAGCCAAGCCACTCCCCTGATGCTGCTGTGGGGGTGTTTGTGGTGGAGGTCCTGCTGGTGCTTTGTGGTTCTTCCCTGCCGTCCTTCTCAGATACTTCTTTTCTACATTTTCCACAGACAGGGTGACCATCCTCGGCATCCTTGTAAAATCCAAAATACGACCAGACTTAAAACTTTGTACGCCTCAAGGAGAAAAAAAATCTCCAGTACAGTGTCCATGCGGCCATACTTTCGCTTTCAGAGGCCAAACATTGCAAATTGCAAATTGCGCATGCGCACCTACATCTGAGGGGCTGCTGCTGCTTTGCCAAGGAGCAGACACATAGTTCTGGCTTTTCCAGGCAATGAACAGCATCACCATGAGTTATTGACAAAGTCAGATAATTAAACATGGTTTAAACAGTAACTACATTAGGAAACTGTATTACCAAATGTCAGAAATTTTACCACAGTTTATCATTTTGTTGGTAACCTTTACATCCCCTATTGTGCATGCAGAAGAAAAGCAGTTTATGCCAGTAAAGTTTTTGCCTAAGGGACTCCCACCTGCAATGTCAGATGAATTAAAGAACCTAAGTGTGCAAAGGCCTAAAGTGTACAGTAAAGGGAGTTCTTGTAAACAGCTTCCCTATCTCCTAAAACAGAATAAAGATGCCCTCTGTTTTGTTTCCTGGTGATTATAAGGAACTGTGTTTCTGTAAATGAATCCAAGCTTTTGCTGTATCTTTGTTGCAAGTATATCAATGTTCATTGTCTGTTTGCTGACTTAGGTACTCCAATGATCCCAGTTCATGTGGGCATCATGACCTCCACCCCAGCAGTAATGGTCCCCTCTGTGCCTGTGGTCAGTAAGCCTCCAGTTCACAAAAAGGATCTTGCGCCACAGAGAGTCAAAGACAACGACGAGAGCAGTGGGCCAACCACCACAGTGTTTGTGGGGAACATATCGGAAAAAGCTTCAGACATGCTGATCAGACAGCTGCTCTCTGTAAGTCCAGCAAATAGTCAGATTTATCACCTATATATTTAATTTGATCTTACCTAATAGAAACACCCTTTTAAGAAAAATTACTCTCTGTATTTGTTGTTGCCTCATGATCATGATTTTTTTTTTCAATTTATGTTAGAAACCTTCTTAAACTATAGATTTTTTACTGAAATTATGACCTTATGCACCTTTATGTCTGTATTTTAGAAGTGTGGGATCGTTTTGAGTTGGAAGAGGGTTCAAGGGGCCTCTGGCAAGCTTCAAGGTAATTCATTACAAAAACTAAGTTCAGTAGGATAAGAGATGCTTCCTTCCATGGTTATATTGATACTGGTCACCATATTGACAACAGTATTTCACTAAAAGACAGCTTAACATGTTACATCTCATACATATTGTCCAACTAAGGCATACTCCATCTGTGGATTGTATTCATGTCAGTTTTCATTTTAATACCCTTTCTAGCTTTTGGGTTTTGTGAGTACAAAGAGCCAGAGTCCACGTTGCGAGCACTTCGGCTGCTTCATGACCTTCAGATTGGAGACAAAAATCTTCTAGTGAAGGTGGATGCCAAAACTAAAGCTCAGCTGGATGAATGGAAGGCTAAGAAGAAGACTGCCAATGGGGTATATCTATTAATGTTTTAGCCTTGATTATTGTTTGATTTTTTTTTCTTTAATTGACTAAGTCTGGTATTGAAGCTTCCTCTAAAAGTTTTTTTTTTTAAATCTGTGTTTGCAGAATAACAAAACTGAGGATGGAGGTGAAGATGAAGAGGAGGTTTTGGATGAAGAAACCAAGAAGAAGGATCAGGTAGTCAAGGGAGGTATTGATGGACTAATGAGGGAATATGCTGCTGAACTCAACGCACCTTCAACAGATGAGGACTCTCAGCGAAGAAAGAGGAAAAAGGAGAAAAAAGAGGAGGTATAACAACTTAATTGACTTTCAGGATTTTTTGTGAAAGATAAATGTTGGTAATGTTCTCATTTAGTTTATTGTACTGGCTAACGTGGTGGAGGTTTGAGACCTAGAGAGCAGCACTGGTGCAGATCTGGCAAAGCTAGGGCATAGGAACAGGAGTGAAATCTCACAGCTTAAATAGCTGCCAATTGTAGTATGTTTGTCAGATTGGTTAATGATTATGTCAAGTTTGAGATCAGTGCAGCTTGAACTTGCAGTTTTAAATCCTGAAAATTAATGTATTGCCTTATCCGTACTACTGAAACAACAAAAACATTTAATTTTAAATGATGCTATTAATTTTTACATATTTTTTACATAGCTGTTTAAGCTATTATCTGAGCATGATGTTGTGCTGTCCAAGCATTTAATTAGGCCTGAACGATATTGGGGGAAAAAATTAATTGCATTATCTTTTACTCCTTTAATATATAGTGCAATATTTGACTTGAACTTTCAGGATAAACACTGTGACTTTTGAAAAATTGGATCTTTAACTTAGTTTTCTCTGGACCCTCTTTTATTACACAGGACATTGCAGTCTTGTGACAGCTACTATATTACACATGTATGCACTCAGAGGAGAGAGAGTGAAGCAACATGTAACTTGACGTATAAAGTCATGGTTTGCATTGTGTTACTTTTGGCTTACATTAAGTAATTCTGATGTTTTAAAAGAAAACGTTCTTTTTACCCACAAAAGCTTGTGGTAAAGACCATTTTGCAGATGGAAAGGGTCATTATGAATGCCTCTTTGTGTAAAGACACATAAAAAAGTTTTTTATAATTCTGATTAAAAGAAGGCTAAATAAATCAGTGGAGAGTTTCCATTTAACATGGTTGCTTTATTAACTGTAACACTCCTGTATCTTTGATGAGCGTCATCTGGCTTGGTGCATTTTACATGCAGGTAACGCACAACTTCTTCAATCACTGGTCTGCTCTCCCAGTAGACCTACTGATGGTGAAATTTGTTTTCGTAGTTTAATAGCAGCATGTGCTTTTGTGGCATGTGACTGACATTTCACATACTGCAATGTGAATTGCAAATTTGGACATTGCAATTGCAATGTTAAAATCATAGTTTTCAGCCCTGCTTTTAATGTAAGTGGCTGGAAAATGCATATGTAATGTAAAAATGCATGAAGGGAGTCTTCAAGTCTATATAAATGCGACATTTAATTTGAGATTTACTTATTCCTTGGGCTAAATTTCTCGAACTATACATGTTTATATTTCTTGCTCTTCATTTGTAGTAGCTTGTTTACTGTGTATTTATTATTGTGTTGCTTGATTTTCTTTATAATGCTCTATCGTAACACTATCTGCTCCGTGACTGGGATCAGTAAAGTATGTTTTTATATTAATTCATGTACGTTGGTGTTCTTTGTCTTCAGGATGACATCAACACAATTGACATGGAGGAGGACAAGAGAGACCTGATCTCCAGAGAGATTAGTAAATTTCGAGACACCCACAAGGTAAAATAGCTCTTTTGATCTTGTAGTTGATATTACAGTTTTTTTACAGCAGCTGCTAATATAGTTCACTCCTAGTGCTTGCACATTTAGTCTACACATTTATCAAGCTTTTCTTGCTCTCAGTAACATGCATACTGCGCTACAAATTGGCACTCATTAAATTTTCACAAACATGTTACTACGGCCCTTATTTTTTGAAATGTTTTATTATCAGTGTTTAAACACCACAACAAGTAGGCAGACAGCTTGTTTTTTTGTCACCCTATTGGCCTAACTGACACCCTTGACCACTGTAGTGAAATTACTTAGGTGTAAATATTATACATCCATTCTTCATTCATCACACAACAATGCATGGAGACGATGTAAAGTTACTTAAAAGCTAATCTATTCATTAAACCCCACCATTATGATAGTGATCATATGGTGACTAAAGCAAGATGAATCTCAGAGCTTTGGAAAAAGTTACGAGGATAGGATGTAAGTATCAGCCTTTATTTACTTTATACATATATCGGGCGCCCCCCTCTTGAGGGCTTGCATAGGGGCAACTGTGCTGCACTTTCTGTGGGTTGGCTCAGGCTTATGGAGCTCTGTCCTGCCAACAAAAATAAATCTCCCTCCTGCCCCTGTCACTCTGTTTTGTCCCATATATTGGTGGTGCCCTGAAAGCGTGAGAGTCAGTGAACCTGTGCGAGTCCTCCTTAAATGATGGTCTGTCTTAATGGTGTTCATGTTGAAGCACAAGGACTCTGTCAATAACCACTGCAGTGACTCTGGCTGTAGCTTTTAATGATGTTAGCGCAGGGGGGCGCCCTCTCCACAGCAGCATGCTGATCTGAAGACTGACAAGGTAAGTGCCCTCTGTGTGTGCTGTGTGTACTCTATCCTCCATCTTCAACCCTCCACCTGCCTTTCTTCTCTTTTCTGTACAAGTCTGAGTGTTGACTTCATGCAAATAAAATATTTTTACAGTTTTTGGTCAACTTAAAGAAATTGCAGGTTTTCTCAAACTGCATCCAAGATATTTCAGAAAAAAAGAAGCAGAATTTTTATTGATTATCTTTTAAAAATCAGATTTTTTTCTTATTTGGGTCTATCAGTCATTTGGGGATTTTATATCCAAACCTAAACCCATTCCTACTTCACACTGTAGGTGCACCTCTCTGACAGCTACACAGATGCACACACAGAGAGTAGGAGAAGGAACAGAGTGGATAGAAAAAGGGGTAATAAAACATTTTCTCTCATTTCTAACTTATCAAATATGTAATCATCCTGTTTTAACATTATACAGATTTAGGATTAGTCCATGTGGTTATCCCATCATTTCAACTTTAAATTTAAACAAAAACTCACCATGCTGAGCTGCTTGTGACTCAGACCTGTGCACTCACAATAGCAAAATACAAAGTCAAAGTGGCATGTCTGAGGCAGAATCAGGCAATGTATTCAGTTCTGGCACTGACAAACACAAGGACGAGGTGGTGCTGATAGCAGCAGTGCTCTCACAGATCTGCTTTCCTTAACCAAGTGTCTGCCATCTTCATGTCAGTATGTCTAGAGTGCCAACAGCCTGGATGTGCCAACATTCATATGTGTACATCAGAATTGCTGCAGTAAAAATGATCTAGCATTTAGCCTCAACCTAAAGCCCAATTCAGACAATAACCATTTCAATGAGGTGTCTTAACGGGTTGAGTTGGGTAAAGTGATGTCTATCAGTGAAGCATTTATTTAGTCCACGCTGGTATTTATTCTACAGAGGTAAGTAAGGAGGGACAACACGGTTAAAAACAAAATAATTACATGATTTATGTTCAAGTTAGGGGATGCTATTTATTATCCTATTTAATTTAGATCTTACATTTTAAGAAACACTTTTCTCATGTCATAGGCCTACATCTGTAAAGCTGCATTACACCCATGGCTTTTTGTAAAACCCTTTTGCCTTCATATAGGCATATAGACAGTTTTTTTAACATGAAATTGAGTTATTCTGCTCTTTTTGACATGCTGAAATAGAATTGACAACATTAAAAACAGAAGAGCTTTGTTTGTGTTATGTATTGTGAGTAGAAGACCCAAAATTCCCTCTGAAGCCTCGTGTGTAATGCCCATAAAAGCAGAACATGACTGTGTGTGTGTATGTGTGTCTGTAAGTCAAGAAGCCACTGAAGACTCCTGCAGGGGTAAGACCGCTTCTACAATTTCATTATCTGTGCAGAAATGTAAATGATGTGGATAATGTTCATTTGTTGATTAAACACTGTACCAAATGTTACTTAATGACTTAGAGGCTTATGTTTTTTAATGATGATGTTGATGATGATTATGATGATGATGATGCTAAAGCAAGACAGAATCCCATAACTGTTTTCCCTTGTATACGTGTGACCTGCTTTCCTCCCAGGCCTAACTAAAAAGGCTTGTAGGGGCAGCGAAGGGCTGAGTCCGTAGTTCAACACCTGTAAGTCACAAACAACTAGTTCAACAAAAGACTGACGCCTGTTTTCTGTTTTTATATTCCTTGTTCTGAGAGGAGGGCTCTTAAGGAGAGAAAAAGCATTGTCTTTTGCAGCGCCTTTTTCTCATTATGAATGCCTCAGATTTAACATGTTTCACAGATCATATATACATTTAAAGTGGTTTCCAGTTCTTGCTAATTTGAAGATCCTGTAGTCAGTTTAAAGCTCAAAGAAAAGAGTATGATTTAACTGAAGAAGCTGTCTCTCTGAGAGGGAGAGCCTTATGAGCCTTTCAGGTTTCTCAGTTAGGATTCTAGCTTCTTTCACAAGCTTTGCACTGATAAGTTTAGGGCATGTACTTCCATAAAAATGTTTAAAAAATCTGGAAACCACTTGATCTGTGCACGGTAGAAAATTGCCTGCAAAGACTCCCATTATCTCGCATGGCGTCGGCTGAACCTGTTTGTGTTTTGCTCTGCAGAAACTAGAAGAAGAAAAGGACAAACGGGAGAAGGAGCGGCTGGAGTTTGAGCGGGAACGCAGGGAGCGGGAAAAGGAGCGGGAGCGGGAAAGAGAGCGGCGAGACCGCGAGAGGGAGAAGGAACGAGAGCGGGAACGGGAGAGGGAAAGGGAGCGAGAGCGGGAGAGAGACCGAGACAAAGACCGCGACCGCCGGACCAGGGAGAGAGAGCGAGAGCGAGACTGGGAGAGGGACAGGAGCCGCGACAGGAGCCCCGACCGCAGCAGATCCAGGTCAGGAAATAAACTTTATGTTCAACTCAAATTGTGGCTAATTTACCTCTTCCATATGAGTGTTATTTACCCTGACGCCTTAGACTTTGTGTGATGGACATCTTTGAATATCTCTCTCAGCTCAACAATCTACTATATAGATGCAATAATGATCTAATACCTGCCTTTTTTTTTGCAGGGAGGTGAGTCGAGACAGAGACAGGGAGAAGAAACGAGACCAGGAGGATGAAGAAGAAGCATATGAACGCAGGAAGCTTGAGAGGAAACTTAGAGACAAAGAAGCGGCCTATCAGGAGGTATGAAAGGCTGAGAGATGACCTTTGCTGATGCTACTACCATATGGTGCATTGCAGCATAACATTACCCCTCTGTCTTTTTAGTAGATAATAAAATTTAGAATAATGTGCACTATTTGATCATTGCTCTTAATCAAACAGTGTCCTTAAAAAGTGTTCGATAACTCCAATGGATAAAATCCAAAGTCATTGTAGATGATGCTTAAGTAAGAAAACTATTCAGTTTCTTTTACCATAATTCTGGTTGTTCATCTAAATGTGGCTAAAATATTTGTTTCGATGGGTAATTTTGTTTATGATTGTTGCTAATTCACCACTGCTGTGACTACAGCGTTTAAAAAACTGGGAGCTCAGAGAGAGGAAGAAGGCACGAGATTACGCCAAGGAGTCTGAAAGGGAAGATGAGCGCCGGCGTGAAATGGTGAGAGCAAAGTAAAGATATGATGGTGTTAAGAGAGTTCCAGGCATCCCTGTCCTTGGTATTTCATACACAAAGTTTTACTCCAATTTAAACCTAAAACTACAGTTGTTCCTTTGAATTTTTAAGGTTTTAAGGCATTTTTTTAAAAACAGAAAAGTACTTTGATATGCAAGTTGATTTTTATGTCTATTTTTACCTTCGCCGAGGAGGTTATGTTTGTCCCAACATTTGTCTGTCTTTTTGTTTTAGGCAAGACAACTCAAAATCTACTGATTCTGATGTAATTATATGGGAATGTTGGTCATAGCACATGGAGGAAGTGATTAGATTTTTGTGGTGATCCAAATCAGGATCTGGAAATTTTTAAAGGACTCCTTAACATTGCACGAAAGGGCAGTTTTAGAATTTTTTTTTTGCTTGAAACTCTGCTGATATGGCGAAGGTTTGTGCTATCTGAGCACTTCTAGTTTATGTTTCAGGTGTTATCATATAATGGTTTCTGAGTTTATTTTTTTTATTACGAAATTGTTTTTCTTCAGGTTAAAGAAGGCAAACGATTAAAAGAGTTTCTTGAAGACTATGATGATGAAAGAGATGATCCAAAGTACTACAGGTAAGAAACAAGAATATGTTACAGTGCTGTCCTTAACTGGTTTAGCAGGGTTAAGATTTTATCAGACAAGGTGAATGAAAATAGAATTTGCTTGTCCAAAAAGTCGAATATTTTAATATAAAATGGGTAATATTTGTTAAGCTCTGAAAAATGTTTTCAGCTGTTGAATACCAGAGGATTGGACATCATGAATTTTGGTTTTGCAATAGAAAATGATAGTATAAAAATGGGTTTATTTCCATAATAAACTGATCAAGACTTTACAAATGAACAAAGAGAAAGATATAGAACCTGGCCGTATTGCTCAAAACCAAAACCCCAGATTTTTAAAACCAATATCATGATGATTTAGTCTCTCTTTCTGGCTTTAAGCAAAAAAATCTACAAATGACCAAAAAATAAAAGGATTTAAAAGTTGTGAATAATAACATTGAGCTAAAGTTAACAGAAATTTTCGGTTTGGAATTAAAGTGTTGTTTTTCTTAGCCTACCATGCAGTTTGAGGAGTTTTGACATGAAAACTCTGAAATTTGGGCTTTCTCAAACAGTTTTGTTCTGCTTATGAAACAGATTGAAATATGGTGATGTCTCTATGAAGAAAACACAAGACTATACGATGAACTGATTAACTGATAAATAAATATCTGTAGGTTGTCATATCTTCTACTGGTCCGGTGTCAGAAATTCTGAGCATTTGCTTTAGAAGTGCATTCAGTACAATCTCTATAGAAAAGATTCAGGGTGAGTGATATAAATGATTTTGGTGAGCTGGATGTGTTCTTTCAGTTTAAGGAGAATGGTTCTACATGAGCAGTGTTAACACAGGACGATGTCCTTTTTTTTTTTTTTTTTTTTAAAGCATCCTTTTTACTAAGATAAATGTTTCTGACAGTAGCTTTACCTTTTGGTATAAATGCAGAGAACTACAAGATGGTCTATAAATTTTGTCAGAATCTAGAGTTTTCAGTAAAATCAATTGATGATTCATGACTGATTAATACAAGGACATTAGGGATGCATGATAATATCAGTTCGACTGACAAAATAAAATGTAATAAATTAAAATAGGTTTAAAATCTGAACAAAAAAGCCTCTCTGATTTGTACATTTTTGTGCTGCATGACATATCTGAGCCTTAAGGCACCTGCACATGTGTAAACCATGTAGAGAGGCTCAGCACATGCTGTGACCCAGATCTGATTTGTAGCAGTAAATGCAGCACTGCTGCTGTGGCTATTGTTCTAAAGGCTGTAATTTCCACTGTGACCCCTAGGGGCAGTGCGCTGCAGAAGCGTCTCAGAGACCGGGAGAAGGAGATGGAGGCGGACGAGCGTGACAGGAAGAGAGAGAAGGAGGAGCTGGAAGAGATCAGACAGAGGCTGCTAGACGAGGGACATCCAAACCCAGACGCAGAGCTGCGCAGGGTATGAAAACCTATGATGGTGATAGTGAGTGTGTGCATGTGTGTGTCTGTGTTTGTGTGGTGGAAGAGCATGCTGTGTGCTGTCTTTGTGAAGGTCACTTTATCATCTGAATCTCTCTGCATCTCTGCTCTTCTGTGTTGTTCAGCTTTCATCGTCTGCTGACCCTCTTTTCTGTTAAACGCTGTGATTGGATGTTAATCTTCCTCTTTTCTGCCTCTTATTGGTGCAGATGGAGGAGGAAGAGGAGGAGCGTCTCAGACAACCTCCCATCATCCAGGAGCCAGAGCCCATGGTGGAACGGGAACGCCACAGGGGTTCAAGAGACCACCGTGACCGCCGGCAAGACCACCACCAGGAAAGAGAGTCCAGGTCAAGGCCTGCCCACTCAGACGACGAGGTAGAGGAGGGTGAGGATGATGATTACGACAATGATGAAGATAACCCTGACGTGAAGCCTTGCTTGAAGCCGACAATGCGGCCCATCACAGCGGCGCCCTCAGTTTCATCGGCCAGTGGCAACGCTTCCCCCAACACACCAGGGGAGGAGTCCCCCTGCGGCATCATCATTCCCCATGAAAACTCGCCCCCTGAGGCGCTGCCACAAGAGGAGCACCGGCCGAAGATCGGCCTCAGTCTCAAACTTGGTAGGTTTCAAAAAAATGGGAAGTTGTAACAGGTTTCTCAGTTTTAAATTAGTAGAGACAATGATTCTCTCACTTATGTGTAGGGCTAGACAACATGATCTGAGAATCAAGTCTCAGCACTTTTAGCTTAATGTGATACACAACACGTCTCGGTGTGCAAAAAGTTGTCACAATACAAGAATTAGACACCGTTGATGATAACACTGGTTATCTAACGATATTAATAGCTGTTTGATGCTCTGACTACAATAGTAGAAGCTCTAGATAATCATGTTTTAGTAAACTTTTAGGTTTTAATGTTTAAAAACTGAAGCCAAACACTTACAGGCTGTCTAATTGCAGAGAAACATTTTCCATACTTTGTCATTCAAATTGAGGTGGTCACAATCTTTCAAAGTTTAAATTACTTTAAGTGTGTTAAGGGTTGAAATTTACATCAGTAAGGTGATGACTGCTCTGGACTGCGGGCAGGTCAGTCTAGTACCCTCACACTCTTTCACTATGAAGCCACGCTGTTGTAACACGAACAGAATGTGTCCTGGCACTGTCATGCAGAAATATGCAGACACCCCTGAAGAAGAGGTCTCTCAGATGGCTGCATATGTTGCTCCAAAACCTGTATGTGCCTTTAATGGTGTCTTCACAGATGTGCAAGTTACCCATGCCATGGGCACGAACACACTCCCACACCAACACAGATGCTGGCTTTTTAAAATTTTGTGCTGTTAACAATCTGGATGGTCCTTTTCCTCTTTAGCCCGGAAGACAGAAATCCATGATTTACAAAAACAGTTTGAAATGTGGACTCGTCAGACCACACCACACTTTTCCGCTTTGCATGAGTCTGCCTCAGATGAGATCAGGCAGCGTTTCTGGATGTTGTTGACATGATGTGGCTTTAGCTTTGCATGGTAGAGTTTTAACTGTCACTTGTAGATGTTGCATTGAACTGTGTTCACTGACAGTGGTTTTCCAGAGTGATCCTGAACCCACTTGATAATATCCTTTACAGAATGATGTTGGTTTTTAATGCAGTGCTGCCTGGGGAATCAAAGGTCATGGGCATTCAGTATTAGTTTTCAGCCTTTCTACTTACTTGTAGGGCTTTCTCTGTATTCTCTGAATCTTATGGACCGTAAATGATGAAATCCCTAAATTCCTTGGAATTATACGTGGACAAACGTTGTTCCGTAACTGTTGGACTTTTTGCTCAGGCAGTTGTTCACAGTGGTGAACCTCACCCCTTCATTGGTTGTGAGTGACTGATCTGTCAGAGATGATCCTTTTATACCCAGTCATGACATTCACCTGTTTCCAGTTAACCTGGTCACCTGTGGAATGTTCCAAACAGGTGTTTTTTGAATATTGCTATCCTTTCTCGATCTTTTGTTGCCCCTGTCTTGAAGATTTCCTCCTCTTTAACGTCTAATCACTTTTTCCTTTTACCTTACTTGAAACATTGCTGTTAAAGTTACATCGAAGTCATACAGTGCAGAATGAGGGACTCCAGCATTGAGTAAGTTGTAAACCTTCTGAATGATCTCCAGGTGCCACAGGAAGCCCCAGTCAGCCCAACACAGGAAAGAGGAAGAAGCTGCCCGTGGATAGTGTCTTTGACAAGTTTGATGACGAGGAAGCTGACGAGCAGCCGCGCAAGAGGAAGCTGGTGCCCCTGGACTATGATGATGACAAGAGCCTCGGTGTGGACGGAGCTGGCCTCTCCAGTATAAAGGGAGCAAACTCGGAGGAGAAACGAAAACACATCAAGAGTTTGATAGAAAAGATTCCCACAGCAAAGCCTGAGCTGTTCTCTTACCCGCTGGACTGGTCCATGGTGGACACGGTGAGGACACCGGCAGCTTGTTTTTTTAACTAGTTTTGATGTTTTTTATTTGTTGAAATACACGGTTTAAAAGGAGTTAAATCTTAAAAAGGAATGTAACAGATGTTCTAGCCCTGCTCTGAGAACTGTCTTTTTTTTTTTTTTTTAGACGTTAATGGAGCGACGTGTGCGGCCGTGGATCAACAAAAAGATTATCGAGTACATCGGAGAGGAGGAGCCCACGTTAGTGGACTTCGTCTGCTCTAAGGTAGGATCTTGTGAGGCTGTACATTTTAATTGAGAATGAAGAGGAAGTGAAACGTGAGATGAATGTGATATTTTTTGTTTCCCAGGTGATGGCCCACAGTATGCCACAGAGTATCTTGGATGATGTTGCCATGGTGAGTGATGTAGTGGAAATATCCACCTCTTATGTTATCCTATTTCTCTTTAATTTGTCCTTTTGTAATAACCATGTTGTGCTGTTATTAGCTTGTAGGTAACAGCTTTTAGTCATGTGAAAATTATTTTTGTTACATATCTTAAAGAGCTGCAGAAGCGTTACTTTGAGGTCTGGCAACTACTGCATGTGATGTCTTTGCTTTAAAAAATAGCTTTGCAGTCAGATTTGACACTTCGACATTTTCAGACATTATTTTATCAACAGAATTTCAGGGCTCCTACAGATCCTTAAAAGTCTTAAAATTTGTTTGATCTTTGAATTTTAGGGCCTTAAAGTAAAACTTGTAAGAGATCTTAAATTTTATGGTACTCTAAGACCGTTCATTTGAAGTTTATTTTTTGATTTTAAGAGACTAAATGGAAAAAATAACAATGGCAGCAACATTATTTTGCATAGTAAGCTGTAAAAAGGTTGTCGTACATGTATGTGCTCTCCATGTTTGCATCTCTTTCCTGCTCTTGTCTTGATATTCTACTATTTTATAACTTTTAGCTTGAATCAATTTTGTTAAATTAGTATCTTAATGTAGCAAATTAGCATTTTCACACTTACAAAACAACCTAAAACTATCTGGACTTTACGTGGGTGAGCCGTATGTTTGAGCGCAAACAGACAAGTTTTTTATTATCCAGGTAACTGCCTCATGCTCCCCTTATCCGCGTAAGTCCAAGTGAGCTGATGTGTGAACGCAGAAACCAGAAAAGGGTGACTTGATAGGATGGATCAAAATATCCGCTGTTGTGGGAGAAGTTAATTGGACCGCAAGGGGAAAACACAAACTGGAATGTGCATCTGGATATTTGAAAGTGTTGTTTCTGCTGCACAAATTTGACGTCCTGCAGGGACTGTTCCCTACTGAGAGGAGCAAGTGTGAAAGAGCATGTTGGCAGGCTGTCTGGATATTATTCTGATATCAGGGTTGCATGTGTGAATATGTCTTAAGTGATGTTGATGATTGTCCTAAATTTACCCGCTCAGATCTCAAAGGTCTTGAATTTGATCATAGAAACGCTGAAGGAAGCCTGATGTTTTTATGTGTTCTCTTAAGCCAGGAATGAGCACCTTAGGTTATGAATTAACATGCCAACTTTGTCCCCTTTGGCAGACGGCCACATTGTTTAAGAACACTGTCAAATAAACAATACAAATGACTTATAGTTTAACAAAAAAGGATACATTTGAAGCTGTCATAAGAAGGTTTATATCAAGTTTTACATATTCAATTTGTACAAAACAAAAATTAGCAAAAAAACAAATTAAACCTGTTTCAGCTCTTTTCCAGTAATAGTTAAACTTACTGGCTGTGAAAGTATACTTAACTTTTCTTTACATTTAGTCTAACATCCTTAATAACGCCTTCATTCTGCATTTACCAGTCTACCTCATATTCTGTGCATGTTTATCTCACTGAGCTTCTTTTCCTCCTTTTTTAGGTTCTTGATGAAGAAGCTGAAGTCTTCATAGTGAAGATGTGGAGGCTACTCATTTATGAAACTGAAGCCAAGAAAATTGGACTGGTGAAATAAGCAAAAAATACTCATGATAAGGATAAGCGTCTCTTTTTCCCCCCACAAACATCTTGTAAAATAGTGTAGCGCAGTACTTCATCCCAAACAGACTGTAACGTCAGACCCTCATCTTCATCCTCACATCTAAACACACTCAGAGTGCGTTCACCACCTCTCTGTCTGCAGGTGCTGACTGTCTGTGTGCTTTATTGTAAAAACAGTTCATCATTGTTACACTGTGATGGAATCACACTGAGGAAACTGCTGATAAAACAAAGGGCCGTTGTGTTCCAAGATTTGGTGTTTTGGTCAGATATTTGGATCATTGATTTGTCACCACACACTGCGAGCATTTGAAGCTAATAAGGCTTTTATTTTGAAGTGTGGAAACTGGCTCAGTGCGTTTATTTGCAAGAGTATGCAAAACAACAAGGATGTGATTTATTTTGCAGGGTTATTTATTCTAGGCTTTGGACGCAACTTAAGTAGAAGTTAGTGGACAGATCCTCCCTTTCTCTTGATTTTTCTGTATCACATTCCTGACAATGGTGTCGGCATGCTGTCATCCTCATACAGCTTAAAAAAACCCCTCACTTTGTATGACGAGACTCTCAGCAGATCTGGGGTGAAGACATCCTGAAAGCACACACTCACAAACATGAGTCATGACCACTAATCGAATACGAGCTCAGAACAGGAGAGAGAACTTTCTGGTTTTGAAGTTGTAAAGATGACTTCCATTTTGTTTTTGTATTGGTGAACATTTGAATAAAACTGATTTTTATAACTGTGTGAATCACTACCTGACTAATCCCCACAATTCTGCCTTCTTAAAGGTTGTTTATTTGAAAAATACTTTTTAAAATGGCTTTAATTGGGGAAAAAAAAAAAACATGTCCAGTGTAAGAGCCCCTCTAACAAGTGAACTAGTCCTTTGTTGTTTTGTGGTGGCCCTGAAGTGTAAACCACACCGCAAATAACTAAGAACAACAGCAAATGAAAAAAGCACTCCAACAAGTAACTTAACAGAACAGCCAATTTAAAAAAAACTACAGCAAAAAAATAAACACAACAGCAAGCCATTTTCCCTCAGGTCAGGCTTTGAACAAACCAGCATGCTAACATGACTATTTTTACCATTTTGGACTCTGAGAAAAAATATGCTCAAACATAACTTTTTGGGCTTAAAACAGGCCAAAAAACATGCTAGTGCAGACGATTTGGTCTTATTTGGCTCGAAAATGGACTTATAAGGCATTTTCCCTGAGGTCAGGCTTTGAAAAAACCGACATGCTGATATATGACTTTTTTAGCATTTCAGACTCCGACAAAAAATATGCTCAAACATGAGTTTTTGGTGTCAACCAGGCTGACACACATGCTAGTGCAGACGGTTTGGTCATATTTGGCTTCAAAATGGACTTATAAGCCTTTTTTTTCTCACCTCAGGATTTGGAAAAACACTAAGGCTAACATATGACTTTTCTGCCATAACGGACTCCGACAAAAAATATGCTCAAACATGACTTTTTGGGTGTAAAATAGGCCAAAAAACATGCTAGTGCAGGCGGTTTGGTCATATTTGGCTTCAAAATGGACTTAAAAGCCTTTTTTCACTCAGCTCAAGATTTGATAAAACACGAAGGCTAACATATGACTTTTTGTCCATTTTGGACTCCGACAAAAAATATACTCAAACATGACTTTTTGGGATAAAAATAGGCCAAAAAACATGCTAGTGCAGACGGTTTGGTCATATTTGGCTTCAAAATGGACTTATTAGCCTTTTTTCACTCAGCTCAGGATTTGAAAAAACACTAAGGCTAACATATGACTTTTCTGCCATTACGGACTCCAACAAAAAATATGCTCAAACATGACTTTTTGGGTGTAAAATAGGCCAAAAAACATGCTAGTGCAGACGGTTTGGTCATATTTGGCTTCAAAATGGACTTATAAACCTCTTTCTCTCAGCTCAGGATTTGAAAAACACTAAGGCTAACATATGACTTTTCTGCCATTTTGGACTCCGACAAAAACTATGCTCAGACATGACTTTTTGGGTGTAAAACAGGCCAAAAAACATGCTAGTGCGGACGGTTTGGTCATATTTTGCTTCAAAATGGACTTATAAGCCTTTTTTCGCTCAGCTCAGGATTTCAAAAAAACACTAAGGCTAACATATGACTTTTCTGCCATTCAGACTCTGAAAAAAAATATGCTCAAACATGACTTTTTGGGTGTAAAAAAGGCCAAAAAACATGCTAGTGCAGACGGTTTGGTCATATTTGGCTTCAAAATGGACTTATAAGCCTTTTTCTCTCAGCTCAGGATTTGAAAAAACACTAAGGCTAACATATGACTTTTCTGACATTTTGGACTCGGACAAAAAATATGCTCAAACATGACTTTTTGGGTGTAAAAATGGCCAAAAAACATGCTAGTGCAGACGGTTTGGTCATATTTGGCTTCAAAATGGACTTATAAGCCTTTTTCTCTCAGCTCAGGATTTGAAAAAACACTAAGGCTAACATATGACTTTTCTTCCATTTCGGACTCTGACAAAAAATATGCTCAAACATGACTTTTTGGGTGTAAAACAGGCCAAAAAACATGCTAGTGCAGACGGTTTGGTCATATTTGGCTTCAAAATGGACTTATAAGCCTTTTTTCACTCAGCTCAGGATTTGAAAAAACACTAAGGCTAACATATGACTTTTCTGCCATTATGGACTCCGACAAAAAATATGCTCAAACATGACTTGTTGGGTGTAAAATAGGCCAAAAAACATGCTAGTGCAGATGGTTTGGTCATATTTGGCTTCAAAATGGACTTATTAGCCTTTTTTCACTCAGCTCAGGATTTGAGAAAACACTGAGGCTAACATATGACTTCTTTGCCATTTTGGACTCTGACAAAAACTATGCTCAAACATGACTTTTTGGTTGTAAAATAGGCCAAAAAACATGCTAGTGCAGGCGGTTTGGTCATATTTGGCTTCAAAATGGACCTATAAGCCTTTTTCTCTCAGCTCAGGATTTGAAAAAACACTAAGGCTAACATATGACTTTTTTTCCATTACGGACTCTGACAAAAAATATGCTCAAACATGACTTTTTGGGTGTAAAATAGGCCAAAAAACATGCTAGTGCAGATGGTTTGGTCATATTTGGCTTCAAAATGGACTTATTAGCCATTTTTCACTCAGCTCAGGATTTGAAAAAACACTAAGGCTAACATATGACTTTTCTGCCATTACGGACTCTGACAAAAAATATGCTCAAACATGACTTTTTGGGTGTAAAATAGGCCAAAAAACATGCTAGTGCAGACGGTTTGGTCATATTTGGCTTCAAAATGGACTTATAAGCCTTTTTCACTCAGCTCAGGATTTGAAAAAACACTAAGGCTAACATATGACTTTTTTTCCAATTTGGACTCCGACAAAAAATATAGCTCAAACATGACTTTTTGGGTGTAAAATAGGCCAAAAAACATGCTAGTGCGGACGGTTTGGTCATATTTGGCTTCAAAATGGACTTATAAGCCTTTTTCACTCAGCTCAGGATTTGAAAAAACACTAAGGCTAACATATGACTTTTTTTTCCATCTCAGACTCTGAAAAAAATATGCTCAAACATGACTTTGTGGCTGTAAAATAGGCCAAAAAACATGCTAGTGCAGACGGTTTGGTCATATTTGACTTAAAAATGGACTTATTAGCCTTTTTTCACTCAGCTCAGGATTCTAAAAAACACTAAGGCTAACATATGACTTTTCTGCCATTATGGACTCCGACAAAAAATATGCTCAAACATGACTTTTTGGGTGTAAAATAGGCCAAAAAACATGCTAGTGCAGGCGGTTTGGTCATATTTGGCTTCAAAATGGACTTATAAACCTCTTTCACTCAGCTCAGGATTTGAAAAAACACTAAGGCTAACGTATGACTTTTCTGCCATTACGGACTCTGACAAAAAATATGCTCAAACATGACTTGTTGGGTGTAAAATAGGCCAAAAAACATGCTAGTGCGGACAGTTTGGTCATATTTGGCTTCAAAATGGACTTATAAGCTTTTTCACTCAGCTCAGGATTTGAAAAAACACTAAGGCTAACATATGACTTTTTTTCCATTTCGGACTCCGACAAAAAATATGCTCAAACATGACTTTTTGGGTGTAAAATAGGCCAAAAAACATGCTAGTGCAGACGGTTTGGTCATATTTGGCTTCAAAATGGACTTATTAGCCTTTTTTCACTCAGCTCAGGATTTGAAAAAACACTAAGGCTAACATATGACTTTTCTGCCATTACGGACTCCAACAAAAAATATGCTCAAACATGACTTTTTGGGTGTAAAATAGGCCAAAAAACATGCTAGTGCAGACGGTTTGGTCATATTTGACTTAAAAATGGACTTATTAGCCTTTTTTCACTCAGCTCAGGATTTGAAAAAACACTAAGGCTAACATATGACTTTTCTGCCATTATGGACTCTGACAAAAAAATATGCTCAAACATGACTTTTTGGGTGTAAAATAGGCCAAAAAACATGCTAGTGCAGCTGGTTTGGTCATATTTGGCTTCAAAATGGACTTATTAGCCTTTTTTCACTCAGCTCAGGATTTGAAAAAACACTAAGGCTAACATATGACTTTTCTGCCATTACGGACTCCGACAAAAAATATGCTCAAACATGACTTGTTGGGTGTAAAATAGGCCAAAAAACATGCTAGTGCGGACAGTTTGGTCATATTTGGCTTCAAAATGGACTTATAAACCTTTTTCTCTCAGCTCAGGATTTGAAAAAACACTAAGGCTAACATATGACTTTTCTGCCATTACGGACTCTGACAAAAAATATGCTCAAACATGACTTTTTGGGTGTAAAATAGGCCAAAAAACATGCTAGTGCAGACTGGTTTGGTCATATTTGGCTTCAAAATGGACTTATTAGCCTTTTTTCACTCAGCTCAGGATTTGAAAAAACACTAAGGCTAACATATGACTTTTCTGCCATTACGGACTCTGACAAAAAATATGCTCAAACATGACTTTTTGGGTGTAAAATAGGCCAAAAAACATGCTAGTGCAGACGGTTTGGTCATATTTGGCTTCAAAATGGACTTATAAGCCTTTTTCTCTCAGCTCAGGATTTGAAAAAACACTAAGGCTAACATATGACTTTTTTTCCAATTCGGACTCCGACAAAAAATATAGCTCAAACATGACTTTTTGGGTGTAAAATAGGCCAAAAAACATGCTAGTGCAGGACGGTTTGGTCATATTTGGCTTCAAAATGGACTTATAAGCCTTTTTCTCTCAGCTCAGGATTTGAAAAAACACTAAGGCTAACATATGACTTTTTTTCCAATTCGGACTCCCACAAAAAATATGCTCAAACATGACTTTTTGGGTGTAAAATAGGCCAAAAAACATGCTAGTGCAGACGGTTTGGTCATATTTGGCTTCAAAATGGACTTATAAGCCTTTTTTCACTCAGCTCAGGATTTGAAAAAACACTAAGGCTAACATATGACTTTTCTGCCATTATGGACTCCGACAAAAAATATGCTCAAACATGACTTTTTGGGTGTAAAATAGGCCAAAAAACATGCTAGTGCAGGACGGTTTGGTCATATTTGGCTTCAAAATGGACTTATAAACCTTTTTCTCTCAGCTCAGGATTTGATAAAACACTAAGGCTAACATATGACTTTTCTGCCATTACGGACTCCTGACAAAAAATATGCTCAAACATGACTTTTTGGGTGTTAAATAGGCCAAAAAACATGCTAGTGCAGGACGGTTTGGTCATATTTGGCTTCAAAATGGACTTATAAGCCTTTTTCTCTCAGCTCAGGATTTGATAAAAACACTAAGGCTAACATATGACTTTTCTGCCATTTCGGACTCCGACAAAAAATATGCTCAAACATGACTTTTTGGGTGTAAAATAGGCCAAAAAACATGCTAGTGCAGACGGTTTGGTCATATTTGGCTTCAAAATGGACTTATAAGCCTTTTTCTCTCAGCTCAGGATTTGAAAAAACACTAAGGCTAATATATGACTTTTTTTCCATTCAGGACTCCTGACAAAAAATATGCTCAAACATGACTTTTTGGGCTGTAAAACAGGCCAAAAAACATGCTAGTGCAGATGGTATGGTCATATTTGGCTTCAAAATGGACTTATAAGCCTTTTTTCTCTCAGCACAGGATGTGAAAAATCACTATGGCTAACATATGACTTTTCTGCCATTACGGACTCCGACAAAAAATATGCTCAAACATGACTTTTTGGGTGTAAAATAGGCCAAAAAACATGCTAGTGCGGACAGGTTTGGTCATATTTGGCTTCAAAATGGACTTATAAACCTTTTTCTCTCAGCTCAGGATTTGAAAAAACACTAAGGCTAACATATGACTTTTCTGCCATTTCTGGACTCCGACAAAAATATGCTCAGACATGACTTTTTGGGTGTAAAATAGGCCAAAAAACATGCTAGTGCAGACGGTTTGGTCATATTTGACTTAAAAATGGACTTATAAGCCTTTTTTCTCTCAGCTCAGGATTCAAAAAAACACTAAGGCTAACATATGACTTTTTTTTTCCATCTCAGACTCTGAAAAAAAAATATGCTCAAACATGACTTTGTGGCTGTAAAATAGGCCAAAAAACATGCTAGTGCAGATGGTTTGGTCATATTTGGCTTCAAAATGGACTTATTAGCTTTTTTCTCTCAGCTCAGGATTTGAAAAAACACTAAGGCTAACATATGACTTTTCTGCCATTTCAGACTCCGACAAAAAATATGCTCAAACGTGACTTGTTGGGTGTAAAACAGGCCAAAAAACATGCTAGTGCAGACGGTTTGGTCATATTTGGCTTCAAAATGGACTTATTAGCCTTTTTTCACTCAGCTCAGGATTTGAAAAAACACTAAGGCTAACATATGACTTTTCTGCCATTACGGACTCTGACAAAAAATTGTCTCAAACATGACTTTTTGGGTGTAAAATAGGCCAAAAAACATGCTAGTGCAGGCGATTTGGTCATATTTGGCTTCAAAATGGACTTATAAGCTTTTTTCTCTCAGCTCAAGATTTGAAAAAACACTAAGGCTAACATATGACTTTTCTGCCATTTCAGACTCCGACAAAAAATATGCTCAAACGTGACTTCTTGGCTGTAAAATAGGCCAAAAAACATGCTAGTGCAGATGGTTTGGTCATATTTGGCTTCAAAATGGACTTATAAGCCTTTTTCTCTCAGCTCAGAATATCAAAAAAACACTAACGCTAACATATGACCCTTTTCCATTTCAGGACTCTGAAAAAAAATATGCTCAAACATGACTTCATGGCTGTAAAATAGGCCAAAAAACATGCTAGTGCAGATGGTTTGGTCATATTTGGCTTCAAAATGGACTTATTAGCCATTTTTCACTCAGCTCAGGATTTGAAAAAACACTAAGGCTAACATATGACTTTTCTGCCATTACGGACTCTGACAAAAAATTGTCTCAAACATGACTTTTTGGGTGTAAAATAGGCCAAAAAACATGCTAGTGCAGACGGTTTGGTCATATTTGGCTTCAAAATATACTTACAAGCCTTTTTCTCTCAGCTCATGATTTGAAAAAAAACTAATGCTAACATATGACTTTTTTTCCAATTCGGACTCCGACAAAAAATATAGTCAAACATGACTTTTTGGGTGTAAAATAGGCCAAAAAACATGCTAGTGCGGACGGTTTGGTCATATTTGGCTTCAAAATGGACTTCTAAACCTTTTTCTCTCAGCTCAGGATTTGAAAAAACACTAAGGCTAACATATGACTTTTTTTCCAATTCGGACTCCGACAAAAAATATGCTCAAACATGACTTTTTGGGTGTAAAATAGGCCAAAAAACATGCTAGTGCAGACGGTTTGGTCATATTTGACTTAAAAATGGACTTATTAGCCTTTTTTCACTCAGCTCAGGATTCTAAAAAACACTAAGGCTAACATATGACTTTTCTGCCATTATGGACTCCGACGAAAAATATGCTCAAACATGACTTTTTGGGTGTAAAATAGGCCAAAAAACATGCTAGTGCAGGCGGTTTGGTCATATTTGGCTTCAAATAGACTTATTAGCCATTTTTCACTCAGCTCAGGATATGAAAAAACACTAAGGCTAACACATGACTTTTTTTCCATTTCAGACTCTGAAAAAAAAATATGCTCAAACATGACTTCATGGCTGTAAAATAGGCCAAAAAACATGCTAGTGCAGATGGTTTGGTCATATTTGGCTTCAAAATGGACTTATTAGCCTTTTTTCACTCAGCTCAGGATTTGAAAAAACACTAAGGCTAACATATGACTTTTCTGCCATTACGGACTCTGACAAAAAATTGTCTCAAACATGACTTTTTGGGTGTAAAATAGGCCAAAAAACATGCTAGTGCAGGCGATTTGGTCATATTTGGCTTCAAAATGGACTTATAAGCTTTTTTCTCTCAGCTCAGGATTTGAAAAAACACTAAGGCTAACATATGACTTTTCTGCCATTTCAGACTCCGACAAAAAATATGCTCAAACGTGACTTCATGGCTGTAAAATAGGCCAAAAAACATGCTAGTGCAGATGGTTTGGTCATATTTGGCTTCAAAATGGACTTATAAGCTTTTTCTCTCAGCTCAGAATATCAAAAAAACACTAACGCTAACATATGACCCTTTTCCATTTCAGACTCTGAAAAAAAAATATGCTCAAACATGACTTCATGGCTGTAAAATAGGCCAAAAAACATGCTAGTGCAGATGGTTTGGTCATATTTGGCTTCAAAATGGACTTATTAGCCATTTTTCACTCAGCTCAGGATTTGAAAAAACACTAAGGCTAACATATGACTTTTCTGCCATTACGGACTCTGACAAAAAATTGTCTCAAACATGACTTTTTGGGTGTAAAATAGGCCAAAAAAACATGCTAGTGCAGACGGTTTGGTCATATTTGGCTTCAAAATATACTTACAAGCCTTTTTCTCTCAGCTCATGATTTGAAAAAAAACTAATGCTAACATATGACTTTTTTTCCAATTCGGACTCCGACAAAAAATATAGTCAAACATGACTTTTTGGGTGTAAAATAGGCCAAAAAACATGCTAGTGCGGACGGTTTGGTCATATTTGGCTTCAAAATGGACTTATAAACCTTATTCTCTCAACTCAGGATTTGATAAAACACTAAGGCTAACATATGTCTTTTCTGCCATTACGGACGCCGACGAAAAATATGCTCAAACATGACTTTTTGGGTGTAAAATAGGCCAAAAAACATGCTAGTGCGCACGGTTTGGTCATATTTGGCTTCAAAATGGACTTATTAGCCTTTTTTCACTCAGCTCAGGATATGAAAAAACACAAAGGCTAACATATGACTTTTTTTCCAATTCGGACTCCGACAAAAAATATGCTCAAACATGACTTTTGGGGTGTAAAATAGGCCAAAAAACATGCTAGTGCGGACGGTTTGGTCATATTTGGATTCAAAATGGACTTATAAGCTTTTTTCTCTCAGCTCAAAATTCTAAAAAACACAAAGGCTAACATATGACTTTTTTTCCAATTCGGACTCCGACAAAAAATATGCTCAAACATGACTTTTTGGGTGTAAAATAGGCCAAAAAGCATGCTAGTGCAGACGGTTTGGTCATATTTGGCTTCAAAATGGACTTATAAGGCTTTTTCTCTCAGCTCAGGGTTTGAAAAAACACTAAGGCTAACATATGACTTTTTTTCCAATTCGGACTCCGACAAAAAATATGCTCAAACATGACTTTGTGGCTGTAAAATAGGCCAAAAAACATGCTAGTGCGAATCATTTGGTCATATTTGGCTTCAAAATGGACTTATAAGCTTTTTTCTCTCAGCTCAGAATTTGAAAAAACACTAAGGCTAACACAAGACTTTTCTTCCAATTCGGACTCCGACAAAAAATATGCTCAAACATGACTTTTTGGGTGTAAAATAGGCCAGAAAACATGCTAGTGCAGACGGTTTGGTCATATTTGACTTTAAATTGGACTTAAAAGCCTTTTTTCACTCAGCTCAGGATTTGATAAAACACTAAGGCTAACACATGACTTTTCTGCCATTTCGGACTCCGACAAAAAATATGCTCAAACATGACTTTATCTGTGTAAAATAGGCCAAAAAACATGCTAGTGCAGACGGTTTGGTCATATTTTGCTTCAAAATGGACTTATAAGCTTTTTCTCTCAGCTCAGAATTTCAAAAAAACGCTAAGGCTAACATATGACCTTTTTTTTTCCATCTCAGACTCTGAAAAAAAAATATGCTCAAACATGACTTTGTGGCTGTAAAATAGGCCAAAAAACATGCTAGTGCGGACGGTTTGGTCATATTTGGCTTCAAAATGGACTTATACACCTTATTCTCTCACCTCAGGATTTGAAAAAAAACTAAGGCTAACAAATGACTTTTCTGCCATTTCAGACTCCGACAAAAAACATATGCTCAAACATGACTTTTTGGGTGTAAATCAGGCCAAAAAACATGTTAGTGAGGATGGTTTGGTCATATTTGGCTTCAAAATGGACTTATAAGCCTTTTTTCACTCAGCTCAGGATTTGAAAAAACACTAAGGCTAACACAAGACTTTTCTTCCAATTCGGACTCCGACAAAAAATATGCTCAAACATGACTTTTTGGGTGTAAAATAGGCCAAAAAACATGCTAGTGCAGGCGATTTGGTCATATTTGGCTTCAAAATGGACTTATACACCTAATTCTCTCAACTCAGGATTTGATAAAACACTAAGGCTAACATATGACTTTTCTGCCATAATGGACGCCGACGAAAAAATATGCTCAACATGACTTTTTGGGTGTAAAATAGGCCAAAAAACATGCTAGTGCAGACGGTTTGGTCATATTTGGCTTCAAAATGGACTTATTAGCCTTTTTTCACTCAGCTCAGGATTTGAAAAAACACTAAGGCTAACATATGACTTTTTTTCCATTTCGGACTCCGACATAAAATGTGCTCAAACATGACTTTTTGGGTGTAAAATAGGCCAAAAAACATGCTAATGCGGACGGTTTGGTCATATTTGGCTTCAAAATGGACTTATAAGCTTTTTTCTCTCAGCTCATAATTCTAAAAAAACACTAAGGCTAACATATGACTTTTCTGCCATTACGGACTCCTACGAAAAATATGCTCAAACATGACTTTTTGGGTGTAAAATAGGCCAAAAAGCATGCTAGTGCAGACGGTTTGGTCATATTTGGCTTCAAAATGGACTTATAAGCTTTTTTCTCTCAGCTCAGGATTTGAAAAAACACTTAGGCTAACATATGACTTTTCTGCCATTTTGGACTCTGACAAAAAATATGCTCAAACATGACTTTTTGGATGTAAAACAGGTCAAAAAATGTGCTAGAACGAATCGTTTAGTCTTATTTGGCTTCAAAATGGACTTATACACCTTATTCTCTCAACTCAGGATTTGATAAAACACTAAGGCTAACATATGACTTTTCTGCCATTATGGACGCCGACGAAAAATATGCTCAACGTGACTTTTTGGGTGTAAAATAGGCCAAAAAACATGCTAGTGCAGACGGTTTGGTCATATTTGGCTTCAAAATGGACTTATTAGCCTTTTTTCACTCAGCTCAGGATTTGAAAAAACACTAAGGCTAACATATGACTTTTCTTCCATTTCGGACTCCGACATAAAATGTGCTCAAACATGACTTTTTGGGTGTAAAATAGGCCAAATAAGCTTTTTTCTCTCAGCTCATAATTCTATAAAAACACTAAGGCTAACATATGACTTTTCTGCCATTACGGACTCCTACGAAAATATGCTCAAACATGACTTTTTGGGCGTAAAATAGGCCAAAAAGCATGCTAGTGCAGGCGATTTGGTCATATTTGGCTTCAAAATGGACTTATACACCTTATTCTCTCAACTCAGGATTTGATAAAACACTAAGGCTAACATATGACTTTTCTGCCATTACGGACTCCTACGAAAATATGCTCAAACATGACTTTTTGGGTGTAAATCAGGCCAGAAAACATGTTAGTGAGGATGGTTTGGTCATATTTGGCTTCAAAATGGACTTATAAGCCTTTTTTCACTCAGCTCAGGATTTGAAAAAACACTAAGGCTAACATATGACTTTTTTTCCATTTCAGACTCTGAAAAAAAAATATGCTCAAACATGACTTCATGGCTGTAAAATAGGCCAAAAAACATGCTAGTGCAGATGGTTTGGTCATATTTGGCTTCAAAATGGACTTATTAGCCTTTTTTCACTCAGCTCAGGATTTGAAAAAACACTAAGGCTAACATATGACTTTTCTGCCATTACGGACTCTGACAAAAAAATTGTCTCAAACATGACTTTTTGGGTGTAAAATAGGCCAAAAAACATGCTAGTGCAGGCGATTTGGTCATATTTGGCTTCAAAATGGACTTATAAGCTTTTTTCTCTCAGCTCAGGATTTGAAAAAACACTAAGGCTAACATATGACTTTTCTGCCATTTCAGACTCCGACAAAAAATATGCTCAAACGTGACTTCATGGCTGTAAAATAGGCCAAAAAACATGCTAGTGCAGATGGTTTGGTCATATTTGGCTTCAAAATGGACTTATAAGCTTTTTCTCTCAGCTCAGAATATCAAAAAAACACTAATGCTAACATATGACTTTTTTTCCAATTCGGACTCCGACAAAAAATATAGTCAAACATGACTTTTTGGGTGTAAAATAGGCCAAAAAACATGCTAGTGCGGACGGTTTGGTCATATTTGGCTTCAAAATGGACTTATAAACCTTATTCTCTCAACTCAGGATTTGATAAAACACTAAGGCTAACATATGTCTTTTCTGCCATTACGGACGCCGACGAAAAATATGCTCAACATGACTTTTTGGGTGTAAAATAGGCCAAAAAACATGCTAGTGCGCACGGTTTGGTCATATTTGGCTTCAAAATGGACTTATTAGCCTTTTTTCACTCAGCTCAGGATATGAAAAAAACACAAAGGCTAACATATGACTTTTTTTCCAATTCGGACTCCGACAAAAAATATGCTCAAACATGACTTTTGGGGTGTAAAATAGGCCAAAAAACATGCTAGTGCGGACGGTTTGGTCATATTTGGATTCAAAATGGACTTATAAGCTTTTTTCTCTCAGCTCAAAATTCTAAAAAACACTAAGGCTAACATATGACTTTTCTGCCATTATGGACTCCTACGAAAAATATGCTCAAACATGACTTTTTGGGTGTAAAATAGGCCAAAAAGCATGCTAGTGCAGACGGTTTGGTCATATTTGGCTTCAAAATGGACTTATAAGGCTTTTTCTCTCAGCTCAGGGTTTGAAAAAACACTAAGGCTAACATATGACTTTTTTTCCAATTCGGACTCCGACAAAAAATATGCTCAAACATGACTTTGTGGCTGTAAAATAGGCCAAAAAACATGCTAGTGCGAATCATTTGGTCATATTTGGCTTCAAAATGGACTTATAAGCTTTTTTCTCTCAGCTCAGAATTTGAAAAAACACTAAGGCTAACACAAGACTTTTCTTCCAATTCGGACTCCGACAAAAAATATGCTCAAACATGACTTTTTGGGTGTAAAATAGGCCAGAAAACATGCTAGTGCAGACGGTTTGGTCATATTTGACTTTAAATTGGACTTAAAAGCCTTTTTTCACTCAGCTCAGGATTTGATAAAACACTAAGGCTAACACATGACTTTTCTGCCATTTCGGACTCCGACAAAAAATATGCTCAAACATGACTTTTTGGGTGTAAAATAGGCCAAAAAACATGCTAGTGCAGACGGTTTGGTCATATTTTGCTTCAAAATGGACTTATAAGCTTTTTCTCTCAGCTCAGAATTTCAAAAAAACGCTAAGGCTAACATATGACCTTTTTTTTTCCATCTCAGACTCTGAAAAAAAAATATGCTCAAACATGACTTTGTGGCTGTAAAATAGGCCAAAAAACATGCTAGTGCGGACGGTTTGGTCATATTTGGCTTCAAAATGGACTTATAAACCTTTTTCTCTCAGCTCAGGATTTGAAAAAACACTAAGGCTAACATATGACTTTTTTTCCAGTTCCGACTCCGACAAAAAATATGCTCAAACATGACTTTTTGGGTGTAAAATAGGCCAAAAAACATGCTAGTGCAGACGGTTTGGTCATATTTGACTTAAAAATGGACTTATTAGCCTTTTTTCACTCAGCTCAGGATTCTAAAAACACTAAGGCTAACATATGACTTTTCTGCCATTATGGACTCCGACAAAAAATATGCTCAAACATGACTTTTTGGGTGTAAAATAGGCCAAAAAGCATGCTAGTGCAGGCGGTTTGGTCATATTTGGCTTCAAAATGGACTTATAAGCTTTTTCTCTCAGCTCAGAATATCAAAAAAACACTAAGGCTAACATATGACTTTTTTTCCATTTCAGACTCTGAAAAAAAAATATGCTCAAACATGACTTCATGGCTGTAAAATAGGCCAAAAAACATGCTAGTGCAGATTGTTTGGTCATATTTGGCTTCAAAATGGACTTATTAGCCATTTTTCACTCAGCTCAGGATTTGAAAAAACACTAAGGCTAACATATGACTTTTTTTCCAATTCGGACTCCGACAAAAAATATGCTCAAACATGACTTTTTGGGTGTAAAATAGGCCAAAAAACATGCTAGTGCAGGCGATTTGGTCATATTTGGCTTCAAAATGGACTTATAAACCTTATTCTCTCAACTCAGGATTTGATTAAACACTAAGGCTAACATATGTCTTTTCTGCCATTACGGACGCCGACGAAAAATATGCTCAACATGACTTTTTGGGTGTAAAATAGGCCAAAAAACATGCTAGTGCGCACGGTTTGGTCATATTTGGCTTCAAAATGGACTTATTAGCCTTTTTTCACTCAGCTCAGGATATGAAAAAACACAAAGGCTAACATATGACTTTTTTTCCAATTCGGACTCTGACAAAAAATATGCTCAAACATGACTTTTGGGGTGTAAAATAGGCCAAAAAACATGCTAGTGCGGACGGTTTGGTCATATTTGGATTCAAAATGGACTTATAAGCTTTTTTCTCTCAGCTCAAAATTCTAAAAAACACTAAGGCTAACATATGACTTTTCTGCCAATACGGACTCCTACGAAAAATATGCTCAAACATGACTTTTTGGGTGTAAAATAGGCCAAAAAGCATGCTAGTGCAGACGGTTTGGTCATATTTGGCTTCAAAATGGACTTATAAGGCTTTTTCTCTCAGCTCAGGGTTTGAAAAAACACTAAGGCTAACATATGACTTTTTTTCCAATTCGGACTCCGACAAAAAATATGCTCAAACATGACTTTTTGGGTGTAAAATAGGCCAAAAAACATGCTAGTGCGGACAGTTTGGTCATATTTGGCTTCAAAATGGACTTATAAACCTTTTTCTCTCAGCTCCGGATTTGAAAAAACACTAAGGCTAACATATGACTTTTCTGCCATTTCGGACTCCGACAAAAAATATGCTCAGACATGACTTTTTGGGTGTAAAACAGGCCAGAAAACATGCTAGTGCGGACAGTTTGGTCATATTTGACTTTAAATTGGACTTAAAAGCCTTTTTTCACTCAGCTCAGGATTTGATAAAACACTAAGGCTAACACATGACTTTTCTGCCATTTCGGACTCCGACAAAAAATATGCTCAAACATGACTTTATCTGTGTAAAATAGGCCAAAAAACATGCTAGTGCGGACGGTTTGGTCATATTTGGCTTCAAAATGGACTTATAAGCTTTTTCTCTCAGCTCAGAATTTCAAAAAAACGCTAAGGCTAACATATGACCTTTTTTTTTCCATCTCAGACTCTGAAAAAAAAATATGCTCAAACATGACTTTGTGGCTGTAAAATAGGCCAAAAAACATGCTAGTGCGGACGGTTTGGTCATATTTGGCTTCAAAATGGACTTATAAGCTTTTTTCTCTCAGCTCAGGGTTTGAAAAAACACTAAGGCTAACATATGACTTTTCTTCCATTTTGGACTCCGACAAAAAATATGTTCAAACATGACTTTTTGTGTAAAATAGGCCAAAAAACATGCTAGTGCGGACAGTTTGGTCTTCTTTGGCTTCAATATGGACTTATTAGCCTTTTTTCACTCAGCTCAGGATTTGAAAAAACACTAAGGCTAACATATGACTTTTCTGCCATTACGGACTCTGACAAAAAATTGTCTGAAACATGACTTTTTGGGTGTAAAATAGGCCAAAAAACATGCTAGTGCAGGCGATTTGGTCATATTTGGCTTCAAAATGGACTTATACACCTAATTCTCTCAACTCAGGATTTGATAAAACACTAAGGCTAACATATGACTTTTCTGCCATAATGGACGCCGACGAAAAAATATGCTCAACATGACTTTTTGGGTGTAAAATAGGCCAAAAAACATGCTAGTGCAGACGGTTTGGTCATAGTTGGCTTCAAAATGGACTTATAAGCTTTTTTCTCTCAGCTCATAATTCTAAAAAAACACTAAGGCTAACATATGACTTTTCTGCCATTACGGACTCCTACGAAAATATGCTCAAACATGACTTTTTGGGTGTAAAATAGGCCAAAAAGCATGCTAGTGCAGACGGTTTGGTCATATTTGGCTTCAAAATGGACTTATAAGCTTTTTTCTCTCAGCTCAGGATTTGAAAAAACACTAAGGCTAACATATGACTTTTCTGCCATTTTGGACTCTGACAAAAAATATGCTCAAACATGACTTTTTGGATGTAAAACAGGTCAAAAAACATGCTAGAACGAATCGTTTAGTCTTATTTGGCTTCAAAAAGGACTTATACACCTTATTCTCTCACCTCAGGATTTGAAAAAAAACTAAGGCTAACAAATGACTTTTCTGCCATTTCAGACTCCGACAAAAAACATATGCTCAAACATGACTTTTTGGGTGTAAATCAGGCCAGAAAACATGTTAGTGAGGATGGTTTGGTCATATTTGGCTTCAAAATGGACTTATAAGCCTTTTTTCACTCAGCTCAGGATTTGAAAAAACACTAAGGCTAACACAAGACTTTTCTTCCAATTCGGACTCCGACAAAAAATATGCTCAAACATGACTTTTTGGGTGTAAAATAGGTCAAAAAACATGCTAGTGCAGGCGATTTGGTCATATTTGGCTTCAAAATGGACTTATACACCTAATTCTCTCAACTCAGGATTTGATAAAACACTAAGGCTAACATATGACTTTTCTGCCATAATGGACGCCGACGAAAAAATATGCTCAACATGACTTTTTGGGTGTAAAATAGGCCAAAAAACATGCTAGTGCAGACGGTTTGGTCATATTTGGCTTCAAAATGGACTTATTAGCCTTTTTTCACTCAGCTCAGGATTTGAAAAAACACTAAGGCTAACATATGACTTTTTTTCCATTTCGGACTCCGACATAAAATGTGCTCAAACATGACTTTTTGGGTGTAAAATAGGCCAAAAAACATGCTAGTGCGGACGGTTTTGGTCATATTTGGCTTCAAAATGGACTTATAAGCTTTTTTCTCTCAGCTCATAATTCTAAAAAAACACTAAGGCTAACATATGACTTTTCTGCCATTACGGACTCCTACGAAAAATATGCTCAAACATGACTTTTTGGGTGTAAAATAGGCCAAAAAGCATGCTAGTGCAGACGGTTTGGTCATATTTGGCTTCAAAATGGACTTATAAGCTTTTTTCTCTCAGCTCAGGATTTGAAAAAACACTTAGGCTAACATATGACTTTTCTGCCATTTTGGACTCTGACAAAAAATATGCTCAAACATGACTTTTTGGATGTAAAACAGGTCAAAAAATGTGCTAGAACGAATCGTTTAGTCTTATTTGGCTTCAAAATGGACTTATACACCTTATTCTCTCAACTCAGGATTTGATAAAACACTAAGGCTAACATATGACTTTTCTGCCATTATGGACGCCGACGAAAAATATGCTCAACGTGACTTTTTGGGTGTAAAATAGGCCAAAAAACATGCTAGTGCAGACGGTTTGGTCATATTTGGCTTCAAAATGGACTTATTAGCCTTTTTTCACTCAGCTCAGGATTTGAAAAAACACTAAGGCTAACATATGACTTTTCTTCCATTTCGGACTCCGACATAAAATGTGCTCAAACATGACTTTTTGGGTGTAAAATAGGCCAAATAAGCTTTTTTCTCTCAGCTCATAATTCTAAAAAAACACTAAGGCTAACATATGACTTTTCTGCCATTACGGACTCCTACGAAAATATGCTCAAACATGACTTTTTGGGCGTAAAATAGGCCAAAAAGCATGCTAGTGCAGGCGATTTGGTCATATTTGGCTTCAAAATGGACTTATACACCTTATTCTCTCAACTCAGGATTTGATAAAACACTAAGGCTAACATATGACTTTTCTGCCATTATGGACGCCGACGAAAAATATGCTCAACATGACTTTTTGGGTGTAAAATAGGCCAAAAAACATGCTCTTGCAGACGGTTTGGTCATATTTGGCTTCAAAATGGACTTATTAGCCTTTTTTCACTCAGCTCAGGATTTGAAAAAACACTACGGCTAACATATGACTTTTTTTCCATTTCGGACTCCGACATAAAATGTGCTCAAACATGACTTTTTGGGTGTAAAATAGGCCAAAAAACATGCTAGTGCGGACGGTTTGGTCATAGTTGGCTTCAAAATGGACTTATAAGCTTTTTTCTCTCAGCTCATAATTCTAAAAAAACACTAAGGCTAACATATGACTTTTCTGCCATTACGGACTCCTACGAAAATATGCTCAAACATGACTTTTTGGGTGTAAAATAGGCCAAAAAGCATGCTAGTGCAGACGGTTTGGTCATATTTGGCTTCAAAATGGACTTATAAGCTTTTTTCTCTCAGCTCAGGATTTGAAAAAACACTAAGGCTAACATATGACTTTTTTTCCATTTCAGACTCCGACAAAAAATATGCTCAAACATGACTTTTTGGGTGTAAAATAGGCCAAAAAACATGCTAGTGCAGACGGTTTGGTCATATTTGGCTTTCAAATGGACTTAAAAGCCTTTTTTCACTCAGCTCAGGATTTGATAAAACACTAAGGCCTACACATGACTTTTCTTCCAATTCGGACTCCGACAAAAAATATGCTCAAACATGACTTTTTGGGTGTAAAATAGGCCAAAAAACATGCTAGTGCAGACGGTTTGGTCATATTTGGCTTCAAAATGGACTTATTAGCCATTTTTCACTCAGCTCAGGATTTGAAAAAACACAAAGGCTAACATATGACTTTTCTGCCATCACGGACTCCGACGAAAAATATGCTCAAACATGACTTTTTGGGTGTAAAATAGGCCAAAAAACATGCTAGTGCGGACAGTTTGGTCATATTTGGCTTCAAAATGGACTTATAAACCTTCTTCTCTCAGCTCACAGTTTGAAAAAACACTAAGGCTAACATATGACTTTTCTGCCATTTCGGACTCCGACGAAAAATATGCTCAAACATGACTTTTTGGGTGTAAAATAGGCCAAAAAGCATGCTAGTGCAGACGGTTTGGTCATATTTGGCTTCAAAATGGACTTATAAGCCTTTTTCTCTCAGCTCAGGGTTTGAAAAAACACTAACGCTAACATATGACTTTTTTTCCAATTCGGACTCCGACAAAAAATATGCTCAAACATGACTTTTTGTGTAAAATAGGCCAAAAAACATGCTAGTGCGGACAGTTTGGTCATATTTGGCTTCAAAATGGACTTATAAACCTTTTTCTCTCAGCTCCAGATTTGAAAAAACACTAAGGCTAACATATGACTTTTCTGCCATTTCGGACTCCGACAAAAAATATGCTCAGACATGACTTTTTGGGTGTAAAACAGGCCAAAAAACATGCTAGTGCGGACAGTTTGGTCATATTTGGCTTCAAAATGGACTTATAAGCTTTTTTCTCTCAGCTCAGAATTTCAAAAAAACACTAAGGCTAACATATGAGTTTTCTTCCATTTCAGACTCCAACATAAAATATGCTCAAACATGACTTTTTGGGTGTAAAACAGGACAGAAAACATGCTAGTGCGGACGGTTTGGTCATATTTGGCTTCAAAATGGACTTATTAGCCTTTTTTCACTCAGCTCAGGATTTGAAAAAACACTAAGGCTAACACATGACTTTTTTTCCAATTCGGACTCCAACAAAAAATATGCTCAAACATGACTTTTTGGGTGTAAAATAGGCCAAAAAACATGCTAGTGCGGACGGTTTGGTCATATTTGGCTTCAAAATGGACTTCTAAACCTTTTTCTCTCAGCTCAGGATTTGAAAAAAACACTAAGGCTAACATATGACTTTTTTTCCAATTCGGACTCCGACAAAAAATATGCTCAAACATGACTTTTTGGGTGTAAAATAGGCCAAAAAACATGCTAGTGCAGACGGTTTCGTCATATTTGGCTTAAAAATGGACTTATTAGCCTTTTTTCACTCAGCTCAGGATTCTAAAAAACACTAAGGCTAACACATGACTTTTCTGCCATTATGGACTCCGACAAAAAATATGCTCAAACATGACTTTTTGGGTGTAAAATAGGCCAAAAAACATGCTAGTGCGGGCGGTTTGGTCATATTTGGCTTCAAAATGGACTTATTAGCCTTTTTTCACTCAGCTCAGGATTTGAAAAAACACTATGGCTAACATATGACTTTTCTGCCATTACGGACTCCGACGAAAAATATGCTCAAACATGACTTGTTGGGTGTAAAATAGGCCAAAAAACATGCTAGTGCGTACAGTTTGGTCATATTTTGCTTCAAAATGGACTTATAAGCTTTTTCTCTCAGCTCAGAATTTCAAAAAAACACTAAGGCTAACATATGACTTTTTTTTTCCATCTCAGACTCTGAAAAAAAAATATGCTCAAACATGACTGTGTGGCTGTAAAATAGGCCAAAAAACAAGCTAGTGCAGATGGTTTGGTCATATTTGGCTTCAAAATGGACTTATAAGCTTTTTTCTCTCAGCTCAGGATTTGAAAAAACACTAAGGCTAACATATGACTTTTCTGCCATTTCAGACTCCGACAAAAAATATGCTCAAACATGACTTTTTGGGATAAAAATAGGCCAAAAAACATGCTAGTGCAGACGGTTTGGTCATATTTGGCTTCAAAATGGACTTATTAGCCTTTTTCTACTCAGATCAGGATTTGAAAAAACACTAAGGCTAACATATGACTTTTCTGCCATTACGGACTCCAACGAAAATATGCTCAAACATGACTTTTTGGGTGTAAAATAGGCCAAAAAACATGCTAGTGCAGACGGTTTGGTCATATTTGGCTTCAAAATGGACTTATAAACCTCTTTCTCTCAGCTCAGAATTTCAAAAAAACACTAAGGCTAACATATGACTTTTTTTTTCCATCTCAGACTCTGAAAAAAAAATATGCTCAAACATGACTTTGTGGCTGTAAAATAGGCCAAAAAACATGCTAGTGCAGATGGTTTGGTCATATTTGGCTTCAAAATGGACTTATAAGCTTTTTTCTCTCAGCTCAGGATTTGAAAAAACACTAAGGCTAACATATGACTTTTCTGCCATTTCAGACTCCGACAAAAAATATGCTCAAACGTGACTTGTTGGGTGTAAAACAGGCCAAAAAACATGCTAGTGCAGACGGTTTGGTCATATTTGGCTTCAAAATGGACTAATTAGCCATTTTTCACTCAGCTCAGGATTTGAAAAAACACAAAGGCTAACATATGACTTTTCTGCCATTACGGACTCTGACAAAAAATTGTCTCAAACATGACTTTTTGGGTGTAAAATAGGCCAAAAAACATGCTAGTGCAGGCGATTTGGTCATATTTGGTTTCAAAATGGACTTATAAGCTTTTTTCTCTCAGCTCAGGATTTGAAAAAACACTATGGCTAACATATGACTTTTCTGCCATTACGGACTCCGACGAAAAATATGCTAAAACATGACTTTTTGGGTGTAAAATAGGCCAAAAAACATGCTAGTGCGGACAGTTTGGTCATATTTGGCTTCAAAATGGACTTATAAACCTTTTTCTCTCAGCTCAGGATTTGAAAAAACACTAAGGCTAACATATGACTTTTCTGCCATTTTGGACTCCGACAAAAAATATGCTCAGACATGACTTTTTGGGTGTAAAATAGGCCAAAAAACATGCTAGTGCAGATGGTTTGGTCATATTTGGCTTCAAAATGGACTTATAAGCTTTTTTCTCTCAGCTCAGGATTTGAAAAAACACTAAGGCTAACATATGACTTTTCTGCCATTTCGGACTCCGACAAAAAATATGCTCAAACATGACTTTTTGGGTGTAAAACAGGCCAAAAAACATGCTAGTGCAGATGGTTTGGTCATATTTGGCTTCAAAATGGACTTATTAGCCTTTTTTCACTCAGCTCAGGATTTGAAAAAACACGAAGGCTAACATATGACTTTTCTGCCATTACGGACTCCGACGAAAAATATGCTCAAACATGACTTTTTGGCTGTAAAATAGGCCAAAAAACATGCTAGTGCGGACAGTTTGGTCATATTTGGCTTCAAAATGGACTTCTAAACCTTTTTCTCTCAGCTCAGGATTTGAAAAAACACTAAGGCTAACATATGACTTTTCTGCCATTTTGGACTCCGACAAAAAATATGCTCAGACATGACTTTTTGGCTGTAAAATAGGCCAAAAAACATGCTAGTGCGGACGGTTTGGTCATATTTTGCTTCAAAATGGACTTATAAGCTTTTTCTCTCAGCTCAGAATTTCAAAAAAACGCTAAGGCTAACATATGACCTTTTTTTTTCCATCTCAGACTCTGAAAAAAAAATATGCTCAAACATGACTTTGTGGCTGTAAAATAGGCCAAAAAACATGCTAGTGCGGACGGTTTGGTCTTATTTGGCTTCAAAATGGACTTATAAGCCTTTTTTTCTCACCTCAGGATTTGAAAAAACACTAAGGCCAACACATGACTTTTCTGCCATTTCTGACTCTGACAAAAAACATATGCTCAAACATGACTTTTTGGGTGTAAAACAGGACAAAAAACATGCTAGTGCGGACGGTTTGGTCATATTTGGCTTCAAAATGGACTTATTAGCCTTTTTTCACTCAGCTCAGGATTTGAAAAAACACTAAGGCTAACACATGACTTTTTTTCCAATTCGGACTCCAACAAAAAATATGCTCAAACATGACTTTTTGGGTGTAAAACAGGCCAAAAAACATGCTTATGCAGACGGTTTGGTCATATTTGGCTTCAAAATGGACTTATAAACCTTTTTCTCTCAGCTCAGGGTTTGAAAAAACACTAAGGCTAACATATGACTTTTCTGCCATTACGGACTCCGACCAAAAATATGCTCAAACATGACTTTTTGGCTGTAAAATAGGCCAAAAAACATGCTAGTGCGGACAGTTTGGTCATATTTGGCTTCAAAATGGACTTATAAACCTTTTTCTCTCAGCTCAGGATTTGATAAAACACTAAGGCTAACATATGACTTTTTTTCCATTTCAGACTCCAACAAAAAATATGCTCAAACATGACTTTTTGGGTGTAAAACAGGCCAAAAAACATGCTAGTGCAGACGGTTTGGTCATATTTGGCTTCAAAATGGACTTATTAGCCATTTTTCACTCAGCTCAGGATTTGAAAAAACACAAAGGCTAACATATGACTTTTCTGCCATTACGGACTCTGACAAAAAATTGTCTCAAACATGACTTTTTGGGTGTAAAATAGGCCAAAAAACATGCTAGTGCAGGCGATTTGGTCATATTTGGCTTCAAAATGGACTTATAAGCTTTTTTCTCTCAGCTCAGGATTTGAAAAAACACTATGGCTAACATATGACTTTTCTGCCATTACGGACTCCGACGAAAAATATGCTAAAACATGACTTTTTGGGTGTAAAATAGGCCAAAAAACATGCTAGTGCGGACAGTTTGGTCATATTTGGCTTCAAAATGGACTTATAAACCTTTTTCTCTCAGCTCAGGATTTGAAAAAACACTAAGGCTAACATATGACTTTTCTGCCATTTCAGACTCCGACAAAAAATATGCTCAAACATGACTTTTTGGGTGTAAAATAGGCCAAAAAACATGCTAGTGCAGATGGTTTGGTCATATTTGGCTTTCAAATGGACTTAAAAGCCTTTTTTCACTCAGCTCAGGATTTGATAAAACACTAAGGCCTACACATGACTTTTCTTCCAATTCAGACTCCGACAAAAAATATGCTCAAACATGACTTTTTGGGTGTAAAATAGGCCAAAAAGCATGCTAGTGCAGACAGTTTGGTCATATTTGGCTTCAAAATGGACTTATTAGCCTTTTTTCACTCAGCTCAGGATTTGAAAAAACACTAAGGCTAACATATGACTTTTCTGCCATCACAGACTCCGACGAAAAATATGCTCAAACATGACTTTTTGGGTGTAAAATAGGCCAAAAAACATGCTAGTGCGGACAGTTTGGTCATATTTGGCTTCAAAATGGACTAATAAACCTTCTTCTCTCAGCTCACAGTTTGAAAAAACACTAAGGCTAACATATGACTTTTCTGCCATTTCGGACTCCGACGAAAAATATGCTCAAACATGACTTTTTGGGTGTAAAATAGGCCAAAAAGCATGCTAGTGCAGACGGTTTGGTCATATTTGGCTTCAAAATGGACTTATAAGCCTTTTTCTCTCAGCTCAGGGTTTGAAAAAACACTAACGCCAACACATGACTTTTTTTTCCAATTCGGACTCCGACAAAAAATATGCTCAAACATGACTTTTTGTGTAAAATAGGCCAAAAAACATGCTAGTGCGGACAGTTTGGTCATATTTGGCTTCAAAATGGACTTATAAACCTTTTTCTCTCAGCTCCGGATTTGAAAAAACACTAAGGCTAACATATGACTTTTCTGCCATTTCGGACTCCGACAAAAAATATGCTCAGACATGACTTTTTGGGTGTAAAACAGGCCAAAAAACATGCTAGTGCGGACAGTTTGGTCATATTTGGCTTCAAAATGGACTTATAAGCTTTTTTCTCTCAGCTCAGAATTTCAAAAAAACACTAAGGCTAACATATGAGTTTTCTTCCATTTCAGACTCCAACATAAAATATGCTCAAACATGACTTTTTGGGTGTAAAACAGGACAGAAAACATGCTAGTGCGGACGGTTTGGTCATATTTGGCTTTAAAATGGACTTATTAGCCTTTTTTCACTCAGCTCAGGATTTGAAAAAACACTAAGGCTAACACATGACTTTTTTTCCAATTCGGACTCCAACAAAAAATATGCTCAAACATGACTTTTTGGGTGTAAAATGGGCCAAAAAACATGCTAGTGCGGACGGTTTGGTCATATTTGGCTTCAAAATGGACTTATAAGCTTTTTTCTCTCAGCTCAGAATTCTAAAAAACACTAAGGCTAACATATGACTTTTCTTCCATTACGGACTCCGACGAAAAATATGCTCAAACATGACTTTTTGGGTGTAAAATAGGCCAAAAAGCATGCTAGTGCAGACGGTTTGGTCATATTTGGCTTCAAAATGGACTTATAAGCCTTTTTCTCTCAGCTCAGGGTTTGAAAAAACACTAACGCTAACATATGACTTTTTTTCCAATTCGGACTCCAACAAAAAATATGCTCAAACATGACTGTTTGTGTAAAATAGGCCAAAAAACATGCTAGTGCGGACGGTTTGGTCATATTTGGCTTCAAAATGGACTTATAAACCTTTTTCTCTCAGCTCAGGGTTTGAAAAAACACTAAGGCTAACATATGACTTTTCTGCCATTTCGGACTCTGACGAAAAATATGCTCAAACATGACTTTTTGGGTGTAAAACAGGCCAAAAAACATGCTAGTGCGGACGGTTTGGTCTTATTTGGCTACAAAATGGACATAAGCTTTTTTCTCTCAGCTCAGAATTTCAAAAAAACACTAAGGCTAACATATGAGTTTTCTTCCATTTCAGACTCCAACATAAAATATGCTCAAACATGACTTTTTGGGTGTAAAATAGGCCAAAAAACATGCTAGTGCAGATGGTTTGGTCATATTTGGCTTCAAAATGGACTTATAAGCCTTTTTCTCTCAGCTCAGGATTTGAAAAAACACTAAGGCTAACATATGACTTTTCTGCCATTTCAGACTCTGAAAAAAAATATGCTCAAACATGAATTTTGGGTGTAAAACAGGCCAAACAACATTCTAGCGCAGACGGTTTGGTCTGTACTATGACGGTTTGGTCTATTTGGCTTCAAAAATAGGCCAAAAAACATGCTAGTGCAGACGGTTTGGTCATATTTGGCTTCAAAATGGACTTATAAACCTTTTTCTCTCAGCTCAGGGTTTGAAAAAACACTAAGGCTAACATATGACTTTTCTGCCATTTCGGACTCCGACAAAAAATATGCTCAAACATGACTTTTTGGGTGTAAAACAGGACAAAAAACATGCTAGTGCGGACGGTTTGGTCTTATTTGGCTACAAAATGGACTTATAAGCTTTTTTCTCTCAGCTCAGAATTTAAAAAAAAACACTAAGGCTAACATATGAGTTTTCTTCCATTTCAGACTCCAACATAAAATATGCTCAAACATGACTTTTTGGGTGTAAAATAGGCCAAAAAACATGCTAGTGCAGACGGGTTGGTAATATTTGGATTCAAAATGAATTTATAAGCCTTTTTCACTCAGCTCAGGATTTGAAAAAACACTAAGGCTAACATATGACTTTTCTGCCATTTTGGACTCTGACAAAAAATATGCTCAAACATGACTTTTTGGATGTAAAACAGGTCAAAAAACATGCCAGAAGAATCGTTTGGTCATATTTGGCTTCAAAATGGACTAATAAGCCTTTTTCTCACCTCAGGATTTGAAAAAACACTAAGGCTAACATATGACTTTTCTTTCATTTCGGACTCCGACAAAAAATATGCTCAAACATGACTTTTTGGGTGTAAAATAGGCCAAAAAACATGCTAGTGCAGACGGTTTGGTCATATTTGGCTTCAAAATGGACTCATAAGCCTTTTTCACTCAGCTCAGGATTTGATAAAACACTAAGGCTAACATATGACTTTTCTGCCATTTCTGACTCCGACAAAAAATATGCTCAAACATGACTTTGTGGGTGTAAAATAGGCCAAAAAACATGCTCGTGCAGACGTTTGGTCATATTTGGCTTCAAAATGGACTTACAAGCCATTTTTCCTCAGGCCAGGCTTTGAAAAAACTAACATGCTGACATATGATTTTTTTTTCCATTTCAGACTCTGAATAAAATGTGCCAAAAAGTGACTTTTGGACCTTTTCAGGCAGGAGAACATGCTGGAGCAGAAGGTTTGATCATATTTCACCCTAAAAATGAGTTATAAGAATTTTTCCCTCAGGTCAGATTTTTGAAAAAAACAAAAAACAAAAACAAAACACATGTAAACATATGACTTTTCTGCCATTGTAGACCCTGAAAAAAATATATGCCAAAAAGTGAGTTTTTGGGACCTTTTCAGGCAGGAGAACATGCTGATCAAGAAGGTTTGGTCATAATTCACCTACAACATGAGTCTTAGAAATATGTTTTCCCCTGAAGTCTCTGCTAAGAATATGGAAAGATATATATGTCTTACAGTTTGTAATAACTTTTAAAAATTTTGATAAATGTGACAGGAAGCCTTTGGGCTAAATATGCCTACCCGCCATTGTGTTCCCAACTCCTGCCCTCTTGCCACCAATCTGGTCCTCCTCATTTACACTTGCGATGCCAACGGGGTGGATCATATGAAAAAAAAGTGGAAATATCTTTTAAATGTCTTCTTACTTCAGTCTCTTTCCCACTTTTTTTTGTTTTTTTGCCTTTTTGTTTTCTGTTCCACTGAACCATTGTTTCTTATCCATGCTCTCCTTCCAGCCTCGGCTCCCATGGTCAACTGAACTGTTGCCGTCACAGCACAGCAACCAGAAAATTTAAATTTACAAAATATAAACCTTATTTGACGAAAAAGAAATATATATATATGTGTGTATACAAAAAATGATCAGTTCATTGTATATATGTATATACATATAAAAACATTTTTGTAATCAAAAAGTGAAATTTAATCATTTTAAAATGTCAAAATTTCTCTTAAATTTGTATCTCCTAAATTTATTAAAAATTTGGTCATGACTTCTTCCTGATTCAAAAATATGGACCCTCATAAATGTCTCTTAAATGCTGTTGCACAAACACATTTCAGACAACATGCTCAGAGCTGTGGACAAAGACACGTTGAAATCAAAACTTCCAGATCTTTATTGATGTGAACTGAACAGGAACAGATCTTGCCAGTAAAAACCCTCAGACTGTTAAAGAGAGAACAGCACAAAAAGTCACCGCTGACGGTGTTTAGACAGACAAGCTGATGTGTTTCCCTCTAGTCTTCAGTTTCTCCTCTGAGATGTAGACAGCAGGCTCTGAAGCGAGAGGTAAGTGAAGGCCACTGCTTGTAAACAGCTTGATTTCATTTTCTTTTTCAATTTTAAAAATAGAGACTATGTTGACGTGTGTTTGTAATTTAGCTTTCTTTCTATCAATGTCTGTATCACTGTCCTTTAACAATATTTGCTACTGAACAAACTGGACGTTAGCCAATAAATCTTTGAACGCCTGTAAATGTTTGCGATGTGAAAGAAAACTTCTGTTGGACCGAGCCACACGGGTGGTTATGGTCCACATTTCTCCTGGGATGGTTAACTTCCTCTGAAGAGCAACTCTAGTCCTCTGCTTTAGCCTCCATCTCCTCTGCATCGTCGTCTCCGTCCACCTCGGCATTCTCCCGCTCTAACCTCTCAAGCTGCCGGGCAAGCTCTGTCTCATCCGTGTCTGTCACCACCTTGGGCTGGAAAACAAGAAGCCCCCAGAGATAAGCTAAGCATGCTTTTCCAAAACTGGTCAAGATAATCTGACACTGAGGCATGAACTGTTTCTCCATATTTTTGAGACCTTAAAGAAGTGAGCACGTTTGACCACTTTAAACTTCAAGATAAACTTTATACCATAGATGAGGATGAACACACGATGATGATACATGCAGAAATGTTTCAAAACAGAAGTCCCTTACCTCCATCTGGATGTTGAAGACCCCTCTCTTCTCCTCAATCTTCTCCTTGATAGCAGCCATGGCCTGATTGAGGACAGACAGGCCTTCTGTGCGCTCCAGCGTGGTCGTTGTCATCACATAACGAGGGGGAGCGATCAGGTTGATCTGCAGGCAGAAAAAAACATCACAGATGTTACATAAAATCAGTCTTACACATGGACAGCTCTACTTTATCTATTATAATTATTTAAATACTTTTATTGGCTTTTTATACTGCAAACATATACAATACAATCAACACGGCCATCACAAGATATATAAAAATATAGCAACAATAATAAACATACAGGTATAAAACAGAAAATGCATATAAAAAATAAAAAATAATAATAAAGAATACAAATTAGTGCAGAGACACATTACAGAGATTGTGAGCCGACTGAGTCTTAGTCTCAGTGTTTCTAGCCGGGAATTCCAAGTTAAAGTAGTTCAAAAATGGCTGCCAGACATTGTAAAACCTCTGGGTTGGTCGCCTGATTGAGTGTTTCAACTTCTCAAGTTTTAAATGCACAATTACATCCCCAACCCAGCGCATGTGGGTGGGAGGCCTAAACTGATTTCCAGTTACACAAAATACAGCGCTTGGCTAGTAGGGATGAAACGGTGATGGCATTCAACTGTGCCCCTGATATCGCCACATCAGCAGAGGCCACACCAAATAATGCAATTTTCAGGAGGATAAGAGAATGTGCCAAAAACTGAGGACCAAAACTGTACCAACTTTGGGCATGCCCAAAACATATGGTAGAGGGTGGCCAGCATCAGGAGTAGGTCGGATCCACATCTGGATACATGCTGGCAAGTCTACTTTTAGACAAATGGAGCCTGTGGAGCACTTTAAACTGAAGCAAATCATGTATGATACAGATTGCACTTGCGTGTATTCTTTTGGGCCCTGTTTACATGACAACGAAACCAGCTGAAAACTGAGAGCTTTCGATGCGTTTTCGTTTTATATTTACACGAGAACGGTGCCCGGATTGCCTAAATCCAAGGAACAACACTGGCTGTCTACTGAGCAACGTGTGTGCTGCTTACTGTGCTCGGTTTGTTATCCAGACACATTTGTTGCCCAGACAAGAAACTCCTGCGTCTTCGTGCATTCACTCGCCACTGTTTGTGAGAAGTTTATCTTCACTGAAAGCGTACACGTGCTGTAACACCGCTGTTTCACTACAAACCTACATCACCAAATACTGGCCTGGCATGCACGCTACAGCATTTTCAGATGTTCTCGTGGATCCGTGTGAACGCGCATCGTTTTCACATCGTCTCCGTGTGAACGCGGATCACTCTTT